>BCHO01000002.1:364959-683403 GCA_001599655.1 Golubevia pallescens
AAGACGTTTTCGAGCGAGTCCAGGCAAGCGAATACAGGTGATCGATCGATCTTTTTGGAAARCAATTTTGAATAGAAATACAAAAGGCAACCAACTTTTATCAAAGYACATCACATTCGTGTATTTCAGGTTCGATTCTCAGCCTGGACCAAACTTTTGGCACATTTTTCGGTTTTCGGTTTTCGCTTCCAGCTCGCTTCCAGGTCTCATCTCGACGCTTTTCGAGCGCCGGGAGAACGTTGGAAGGATTCTGAGAGAGAGAAATTTCTCGTCGTCAGTGGCCAGGGCTAGCTATCAAGAGTTTCGTTAGACTTTGGAGTCGGAGCTGGAGCTGAACTGTAACTCATGAACTCGATCGGATGAGTTACTGAAGTTGACGTTCGAGTGAATGAGAAGAGAGTCCGAAGGACAGAGTTTGCTCTKGAAGTCAGCTCATTGCCACTTCTTGTCAGAGACTCATGGAGATTCAAGAGGAGAGGTCAACGAGAGACTCTCTGAAAACTTCCAGATGAAGATAAAAAGGATGAAAGATGAGAATGGAAGAAGAGAAAGGACGAAAGAACCTGATTTTTGGGGCCCGTTTTTCCAAAAGTCCAAATCTCGACAGACGATTTGTGGGCTTGAGAGAAAATCGAGTCCTTTTGGTCTCTGCGAGGACTATGCAGAGAGTTGCGCTCCATCGGGATATTTTTTTCGGATTTGAAATAGGATTCAAAATACAAACTGAAGCGTGAACAGAGCCGATAGAGGCTGCGAAAGACGACAGATCTAGAAAACAGCGCGGAGACATTGACTTCCTCTCTTTCCACCTTCTTCAAGGAAAGTTGGAGCGGGAAAGGGCCAAGACTCGAATTTATCATGAAGCTCTCATTTGGATCGAAATGAGCCTTTCTGAGCGAAAGGATACCGGTAAGAGTCAGTGACGAGCTTTCTCTCTCTCTCTCAGGGAGTCAGGGAGCTTTCTTCTCTCTTCAGGGAGCAAGGACGGAGCCAGCCAAGGTAGAGTAGAGCTCAAGAACGATGAAGAATGACCAAAGCTCAAGCGGATAATATCGGTCTAGATCGACTCGAAACGAGTCTTTCAAGGTGAGAGCGAGTCGGAAAGAGTCGATGAGTCGATGGACCTTTGGCAGTCTGAGTAAAATACCACCAAGTCCCGAAAAGCGTGGCACTCTCCCTGATGGACCAGCACAGCGAAGCTTTTCGACAAAAGAGCTGCAGCCACTCGGCTGCCCTCTAGCGTCTTGATTGAAAGGCGAGGCTCAGAGGAACGTTGAGGAAATGGGAGACTCGAGCTCGTGTTTTTGAGCTACCTGAAGTGTGAACACTTTCAAAACAGTCACCACTCTCGATGTGGCGCCAGAATCGATCTTCATTTCAGAAGTTCAGACATAGTGTGTCCATAAATGGAAGTTGTATTGGTCAAAAAGAGCAAGTCAGATAGAAGTCGAAGGGGAAAGTCGCTCTCAGAAGCGAAGAGTCAACTCGCCACTGGGTGCCAGAGACTCTTGGAATCTCGAAGATCAGAGGCAATAAGGGTCTCTCTGAAAACCTCGACATGATGAATAAACGTGCGGAAGAACGAAATGGCAGGCAAGCAAGGTCGAAAGAGAGTGGTTGCAAGCTGCTGAGTAGTCATTGAGCTAGTGCGATCTGCGAATAGGATTGGCAAGCGGTAGAGAATGTGGTCCTTCTACTGAAAGTTCTTACTTCGAATCGACCCTTCCCCATTTTCCGAGATGGAGGAGGACGAAAAAGAGATGGCCATTGCAAACTACTTCTCTAAGATTAGAGATCAAGAATGAAGGGGGAAGAGGGAAACGGTGGTCGGTGTTGATGAGAAATCAGTACTCTAGCCTATCGAGACTTTGTGGCGTAACCTCGTCGAATTTTGGATGGTGTTGAAAAAGGTTCAACATGAATAAATCTAGACATACAGAGGCCTTTTTTTTCGAGCTTGGATTGCTGCATCGAAGACGACTTGAGTCTCTAACGACTCGCTCACCTTGTCTCAGAATATACTTCTTTCTCTCGAGTCTCAAACAATCAGACACACTTCAGAACCTAAGAAATATAGAGAAAGCAAGCAAGCAAGTTTTATTTGGTTAAGGGAAAAAGGGACATTCTAACAGAGACTTAAAGACATAAGCAGGGAAATGGCGTGAATTTGGAGGTTGGTTTCGTGAAGGCTTTTTTCTGAATTGACAAGAACGGAAACATCTATAAGAGGGAGAACTGAAGAGGAAAGAGWGAGAGACATAATGCGTTTGTGACTATTTACGCCATTCATAGATCAAAGATTGAGTTTGAGTTGAGGTTTGAGATTTGGAGAGTAGAGAGGTGTTGACGAGTTGTAATTGCAGAGACGACTACTTGATCAAATGAGCGATTGCGATTGATTGGACGTCGCTGTGAGAGATCGAGAGGAGGAACTTTGCTGAAGAAGGAGCTGAAGCCAAAGCCTCTCCGTGAAGAACGACTTGAGGTCCAGTGGAAGAGGCGACGATCTCGATTTCCTTCATTGGAGCTGCTGCACCTTTCGAGGCGACTCCCAGAGACTTGAAGACGGCTTCCTTTGCAGCGAATCTACCGCAGAAGGATGCCTTTGGATCGGGTTGAGATTGGCAGTAGGCGACCTCGTCGTCGGTGAAGCTGTCGATGGAAAGAGAAGGGAGAGATGAGGATCAGTCACTGAAGTAAAAGAAAGATGTAAAGGGACTCTAGTGCAACTAAACAATCTCTTCTATACTCACTTGCGAGAAACGAAGGTCTGGTTGTCAGAGGGGAACTCTGAAGTCGACTCGACGTCGATTCCGACTCCTTGGACCGAGCCGAGAGAGGCTTCGAGAGTCTGTTGTTGAGCAGCAGCTTCTTGACTCTTGACTGGACGTTGGTCCTGATGAGAAGAAGAAGCAGCAGAAGCCTTTGAAGAAGCGACCGGGGCCAGAGAAGGAGCAGCGGCTAGAGGAGCTACAAAGGCGAAGGATCCATTCGATTCGATGGCTCTGGCGTTGGTGTTGAGCAAGACTTGATCCTCCAATTCAGCTGGGTAAGGCGGTTGATCTTTGACTCTGACCAGATCCTCCTTTGTGAGAGCGCTGTGCATCCTAGTGTAGGTCTTTCCCTGACGAGCAGCACGAAGCTTCTTGTAAGCCTCGAAGTCTCCCTCGTCGAGACGAGCCAAGAGATGGTAGGGATGAAGGGTCAAGACGATTCCACCAACTTGTCCGAATCCGAAAGAGGTCAACAGAGCCGCGTTGAGATCCTCAGTGGTACGATGGATGGATTGGGAAGCGTAGAGAAGGTAGGTGAACTCTCTCAATTCAGGAGAGATGTCGTCTGCGTTTCGGTTTCCAGCGACGACCGACGTCTCTAGGGATTGGAGGATTCCGTTGAAGGCCCAAGATGCAGCCTGGAGAAGAAATGAAAAAAGAGGGAAAAGAAATGATATGAGAAGAGGGAGAGAAGATGGTAGGATCGTATCGTCAGTCAAGGCCAAAGAAGCGAGATCTTTCTTTCTCCCTCTCTCTTCTTCCACTCCTCGAGAGGCTCAATCTTCCCATTCAACTCACCCCTCCTTTACTGTGTCCGCAAAGCCACTTCTGAGCCATGACGGGCACGGCGTGAGCTGGAGACCTTCCGATCGTCTTGAAGAGCGAGTTATAGACGTGGGATTCATTCTTGTCGTTGGCAGCAGTCGAAGTTCCATGCATCGAGATGGTTCCAATGTCGTCTGCAGTCAATCCCCACGAAGCGAGAGCCTTCTGGAGAGGCAAAGCGGCAGCCATGACTCCATGACCAGGAGCTGGAACTGAACGACCTTGCTTGTCWGARTGAGTAGAAGTGTAAGCGACGAYTCCACGGATKGGAGCACCGATACGGATGGCAGTGGCTGCGCTCATCAAGACTTGGACTCCAGTTCCTTGAGACTCCATGAATCCTGAACGAGTGGTCGTCGTTGGACGAGACATCTCTGAAGGCTCACGACCAGCAGCGAGTTCAGCTTCAGCGTTCGAAGTGGCCTTCATGTTTGCGAATTCGTAGGAACCCTCCTCGCTGAGATCGTCGAATCCTCCAGCTAGCATGACCTTGGCCTTTCCAGAGAGGATAGAGTCGCAAGCGATCTCGATAGATTGAAGAGCAGTGGCACAAGCTCCAACGGGAATCTTGATTGGACCAGAGGCAGACATGAGGAGTAGATTGACCCAACCGGCGACAGTGTTGATGAACGTCTCTTGGAGGATGTCCTTCTGAACGTCAGCTTCAGCACGACGATCTCTGAACATGCGAGAGAGTGACTGCGAGGGAGAGAGAAGGAAAGAGAGGGCATACAGTCAGCTTTCGAGGCGTACATTCAACTTTTCGAGGCATACATTCAACTTTTCGAGGCATACATTCGACTTTTTCGAGGCATACATCCAACATTTTCTTTCGATCATACTCACAGTCATTCCACCCATACCAGAACCAATAGCAGTTCCAACCTCGGAAGGATGGACGTACTTGTAGAGTTCATAAGGATCGCTGATCCCAGATTGAACGAGAGCTTCAGAAGTGCAGACGAGAGCCCAGAGAGTGGTACGATCGCATTGAGCGACGATATCGTCTGGGATTCCGAATCTTTGACCAGACCAACCAGTTGGGATTTGACCAGCGACGAGACGATCGAAGGCGACTGCCTTTGGAACGAGGATACGAGCTCCCTTCTTGAGCATGGCGAACCAAGTAGAAGCGGCAGCGTCTTCCCAAGTGTCGACCTTGTCTCCGTGTTCCAACTTGAACTTTGCAGCTTCGACGGCAGAGACTTCCAAAGGCTCAAGATCGTGGTTGAGCTCGATCTCTTGCATGAATCCTTTACGTTTTGGATCGTAACCACGGAAGAGTTCTGGCTCGATGAGACGAACTCCAGCGTGTTCCAAGACCTCCTTTTCGTAACGAGCCTTGATGTCCTTGTCTTCGACTGGCTCTTGAGTCTTCGAGTCGACCCAACCGACGTAAGTCTTTCCGTTCTTGAGTTTTCCGTCGAAGTGCTTGATCATTCCCATGGTCCAAGCCATCTCGATGCATCCTTCGATTGTGAAGGATCCACGAGCTTCTTGCTCCCAACGAGTACGAGCAGAACCCCATGGACCGACTTCAGCGAAACCAGTGACGACGATGGTCTTCTCGAGATCGATCGGACCGTCTGCTTTGGCGATGGCAGAGACCTCCTTGTGAGATGGAAGAGGAGGATAGGCGAATTGGAAGTGAGCACGAGGTTCGATCTTGACGGTTTGATGAAGAGCTTCGGCTGCTGCTCCCTTGATGATCTTGAAGTCAGCAGCAGTATCCATCGAGATGGCACGACGTTTGGCAGCTTCCTCTTGGATGGCAGCACGAATCTCAGCAGACTTCTCAGCTAGATCTGGAACGCGAGAGAAAGCACCTCCAAGATCGGCAGAGATTGGATCGACTTGAGCTTGAGCGAACATGACTGGATGAAGAAGACCTAGGATGTTGAAAGCCATCTCCTTGGAACTGAAGGTACGAAGACCGAGCTTCTCGATGGATTCAGCGATCATGTTGTTACCTTCCATGAGCCCAGTACCTCTGCACCATCCGATGATGGCTCCAGAGATCGAGAGGTAGTCTCCCCAACCTTCACTCTTCCAACGGTTGAAGAGAGTCTCGAGAGAGATCTTGGACTCTGAGTAGAGACCATCGTTTCCAAAGATTCCGTGGTTTGGAGAAAGAGGTAGAACGACGAGAGTTGGACGAGTGACGAAGTGACGAGCTGCCTTCTTGGTCTTGATGGCTCCCAAGAGACGAATGACATTGGTCAACATGGCACGATGAGCTAGCTCTGACTTGTCGTCAATTCCATCGATTTGACGTCCGTTCTCTGGAATGGCAGCGAAAGGTAGGACGAAATCGAGATCCATTCCCATGGTGTCGTAGATGTAAGCGACGAGAGATTCGACATCTTGACGAGAACCAGCGTTGAAAGGAACGACAGTGAGAGAAGATCCACGAGCTCCAACTTCTTGATAGATACGTTGGTAGTATTCGACGGTAGATCTCGAGTCTGAAGAGAGGGAGGGGTAGGAAAAGGGAGAGAGTTAGCGCTGAAAGAGAAAAATTGAAGAAAGAGATTAAGTAGGAAAGACTAGATAGATACTCACAACTAGAAGTGGTAATAACCAAACGAGCTCCACCAGCTAGAAGACCTTTGACGATTTCGACTGCGATGGAACCTTTTCCGACTCCAGTCAAGAGAGCGTTCTGGTTCTTGAAAGAGACTCCACTGGTAGCCATCTCTTCTAGTAGAGACATGTAAACCGAAGTGAGACGAGCACTCATTTGCCATTCTCCACCAATGTTACGCTTGATGTGAAGGAAAGGCTCACGATCCTCAGCCAGAGATGGAGCGTCTGGCATGATGGCAGGACGAGTTGCATTGCTGCTAAGACGACGGTTTCGAGGAGTACGAGCACCAAGACGACCTTGCTTTGGTTGACCTAGAGAACGGACTACTTCTCCATAGAGAGACTTGATGGTAGCCTTACCGAGCTTGGAGACCGAAGGTTCGTTACGAATCAAAGTCCAGAGCTTGTTGATGTTCTCTTGAGCCTTGTCGACGTTGACTTGAGGACCGACTCTGGTTCCAGCAGCCATTTCCTTGACGTAGCTCTCCAGCTTACGAACTCCAGCACGCTTGGCTTCGGTGTAGATGATGTTACCTTTGGCATCGATTTCGGTCTTTGGAGCAGTAGGAGCGTAGACTTCCTTGTAAGTGGCAGGTTCGGAAAGAGCCTCACGACAGTTCTCGATGAGCATCTGACCGTATTCCTTGGCTAGAGCGTACGTCGGACCAGAGGCTGGATCCACAGAGTTGATGTAGTGCTGCATGTAGTCGAGCATGATTGGATC
This sequence comes from Golubevia pallescens, assembly GCA_001599655.1. NCBI lineage: Eukaryota > Fungi > Basidiomycota > Exobasidiomycetes > Golubeviales > Golubeviaceae > Golubevia > Golubevia pallescens. The sequence goes on from BCHO01000002.1 coordinate 371,869, forward strand.
AGCACGGTTCATGATGGTGATACAACGAGCCGTGATCTCACGATCAACAGCAGTGAGACGTCCGTAGATGATGTCGTAGAACATGACCATGGCATCTTGACGAGACCAGTTCCAGTAAGAAGTGAAGTTACGAGCCTTGAGAGGATCGAATCTAGGCATGATTCCCTTGACGTAGGTGTCTCCATGTTCCAAAGCGATGGCGTCGAGTTGAGATTGAGCTTCACCGAGTTCAGCTTTGGTAGAGTCAGCCAGACGACCTCCAGATCTTCCATCCTGTCCGAGATAACGTTCGAGGACTTGGATCTGACGACGAGCGTGCTCATCGTGACGAGCTTGAATCTTGTCCAATTCCTCGCTACTGATGGTAGCACCTCCGCCTCCTCCACCACCAGATGATCCTCCAGCACCACCTTGGCTGAGAGAGATTCCAGCTCCAACAGCGTAGGAAGCAACGACAGAGTCGAGCCAAGCCTTGGCTTCAGCTTCAGATCCCAAACGTTTGGCAGGTTCTTGAGTCAAGGCGACGAGAAGGACTCCATCGGTACGACCTGGTCCAAGACCCCATCCTTTTTGGAGATGAGACTTGACGTTGGAGAGATTGAATCCACCAGGTAACTTGGCACCTACGACACGAGAGACGAGACCAGCAGTGTGCTTTCCTAAAGTTCCAGAGTAACCAGAATCGAGGGCAGCTCCGAGCTCAGAGACTGGGAGTTCCTCTCCTCTTTCTGGCAAGTTACCGAATTCGAGTTGAAGATCTCCGACCAGTTCGTTTTGAAGAGTAGACTTTCCACCGACCATGTCCTTGATGGCTTTCGAGAGAGCGATCTCTGCGATTGGCTTCTTGAGCTTCTGAGCGAGGATGGCTCTGACGGTGTCGACGGCTTTGAGAGGCTCGTCTGGAACGTCGGCAGCACCTCCAGAAGGAGCTGAAGGAGCTGGAGCGGCTGGAGCAGCAGCGACTGGAGCAGGAGCTGGAGTCGAAGAAGCCGCTGGAGAAGCATCTTGAGCTGGAGCAGCTTCTTCCACCTCCTCGTCAGCGAAAGCGTAGTAGAGAGCCTCCTTGTCCTTCGAATGACAGAACATGGCACGACGTTTTCCACGAGCTTGATCTCCGACAGCGTACTTGAGCTTGTGAGTACGATTGGCCATACCGACAAGGGTTGGACTTGGGCCGAATTCGACTAGACGTTCAAAGTCGTAAGGCTCGCTGAAGAGGAGATCTTGAGTCTCGATCCAACGAACTGAAGAAAGGTGAAGAAAGAGGGAAAGAATAAGGATCAGTAACTGATGATGATGGTTTGAAGAAACGACTTCCTCGTTGACGAGAGAAAGAGAGACTCACCTGGAGAAGCGAATTGGTAAGCCAATAGTTCGACTACTAGAGCGACAGTCAAACGTTGATCACGTTGAGGAGATCCCCATTGATCACGTTCCCAATTCTTGAGGATCTTGTCCAAACGAGAAGAGTTGGTTTGAGCAAAGATGAGCTCGGCATACTCCTTGGTGCATTCGAAAGGCTTTGCGACCAAGTTAGGAATGTAACGACCGACCAAAGCTTGAGGAGACATGGCTTCCATGTTGATACGCTTGGAGAGGTAAGCACGGAAAGGAGCTACTCCACCAGTGAGGTACCTTGAGTGGAAAGGTACGTCGATACCAGGAAGTGGAATGGTAGCGAAACCTCTTTGAAGTTGGATAGGACCCTTCTTTGCTTCCTCTTGAGCAGCAGAGTAGATCTCACGAACGATGAGAGAGAGCTTCTCGCGAACCTCCTCGACTGACATGACCTCTTGAAGTTGACGAAGGTCAATCTTCTGGATCTTGATGTAGTTGAGAACGTTGCCCATCGTCAAGAGAGTGATTAGCTCTCCGGCAATGACCAACTGTTGACCTTGGACATTGTAATTGACGATTTGAAGAAGACGACCAGATTCACGAGAGACAGTGTCGACGATCTCGTTGAAAGCTGCATCGCTGAAGGAAGCACCGATACGAGATGGATTGCATGCCATCATTCCGTAGTTGGAGCGACCTTCTTCGTCACGTTGGACTGCACGTTGCATGGTGAGACCACGGTAGAAGACTACGTCAACTAGATCCTTGACGTGAAGAACAGAGGCGACTGCAGCTAGGGAAGCGTATTCTCCGAGAGAGTGACCAGCGAAAGCAGCATCGTGCTTGATGAGACCACGTTGCTTCATGTCTTGGAAAGCACTGAGTTCGACCAAGACCAAGGCAATTTGAGCGAATTGAGTTGCGAAGAGAAGTCCCTTTGGAGATTGGAAGGTGTAGCTCTGGCTAGCGGCAGTGATCTCTGGGAAGAGAGGAAGAGTGACTGCGTTTCCAGCTTCGTCGGTGGATTCGAAAGCCATAGCCATGTAACGTTCTCTGATGGCGTGACCTTTGACTCCTCCAAAGTGGACCGTCTTGGTGAGTGGATTGTTGTTGATGATGTCGAGAATGGAGAATCCCATAGAGTCACGAAGATGAGAGTCTGCTTCGTCCCAAAGAGATTTGGCAGTCTCTGAAGAGTTGTAGAGCTCCATTCCCATACCTTGTTCTTGACTTCCTTGACCAGTGAAGACGTAGACAGTCTTTGGTTGCATGACTTCGGCTTGAGCGTCGATGACCTTCTCTCCACGTTGGTTGAAGGTTTCGACCTTGATGACCTTGTTTCCAGCACGCATAGCGACGTGACGAAGCTTGACCTCGAGCTGATCTCCTGGCAAGACCATTCCAGTGAAGTTTGCGTCGAAGCTGAGGCAACGTTCTGGATGACCTTCGGCAGCGATGTTCTCGACGAAACGACGAGTAGCAGCGGATGAGAAGAGACCGTGAGTGATGGTTCCAGGAAGAGAAGCGAAGTCGGCGAAGTAAGGGTTCTGCGAGCGAAGAGGGAAGGGTGTGAGAGAAAAGAAAGAGAGGGAAGGAGTCAAAATCAGTTTCGTGATAAGAGAAACGAAAGAAAGAAAGAATATCGATAGTCGAGTCAAAGAGCTCAAGCAATACTCACGACGTGGATAGGATTGTAATCTCCAGAAGTCTTCGAGTAAGGCTCGTTGGTAGAAGGAGCAACGAAAGACATCGAAGTCTCACCAGAAGCAAGAGAGTATCCATTCTCGACAGCGACTGGACCGTTGGCATTTCCTCCGTTACGCTTGATGTACTCTACGACTGGGTTACCGAAACTGACAGAATCAGCCTCATAAGCGATCTCAGCTACTGGAATCATTTCGTCCTTGTAGTCTTTGATGAAGGCTCCACCTTGGACCTCGACAGCAGAGAAAGAAGAGCTATCCTTGAAGCGCATCTCCGACTTGACTACGAAGTGAAGAGTGGTACCAGGTTGAAGAGGAGACTTGGCAGACCATTGGAACCATTCCTTAGCCATGAGAACGGAAGCATCAGCTTTGGTCTTGATCTCGACAGAGAAGTCGTCGGAGGACTTCTCGAAGCAGGTAGAGAAGTCGGTGAAGCGACCACGGAAGAAGAAGCTAGAGACGACTTCGATAGCTGCCTTGAATTCTCCACCTTCTTGACGATAGACAGTTCCACCAACAGTGACGGCCTTTCCAGTGTCAGTGATCTTGACGCTAGTGACCGAAGCTTTGGCAGAGCAGACGTCTCCAGCACGAAGAGGTTTGGCTCCGTCGACGACCTTGAAAGAGTTGCTGAGATGGACCAAAGAGAGAAGATCCGCATCTGAACTAGCCATCAAAGCTTGCATGATAGCTTCCCATCCAGCGACAATTGCGAAATCGAGAGGAGCTTGACCGCCACTTTGGAAGACTTCGTTGTTGTTCTCTACGATTTGACAGAAGCGCTTGATGGCAGCAGCGTCTAGAGTCTTTGATGGACTGACGTGTTCCTTACGAGAAGCCAAGTCAGCTGAAGATGGAAGATCCGCGTGGAACCAAAGACGCCAGTAGAACTTCTTGATACGATCGTTACGACCTTCGACTACTTCGTGGATTGGAGCGAAAGGTTGATCTGGACGGTAGGTGAATTGAAGATCTAGAGGGACCGATTCGCCTTCACGCTCTTCGAAGACGGCGACGTTGATGAGAGCAGAGTCGCGAGACTTGCGAATCTCGACGGCCTTGAAGGCAGCAGGATGAGGTCCGTAAGAACGAGCAGATCCAGAGAGAGATAGGCTGACTGGCTCTCCATCCGAAGCGATCGTGAGCTCGACGGTCTGACCAGCACGAGGAGCTAGCATACGAGCGATTGGATTGTTGACGTAGTTGGATCCTTGACAGACGCTGGTGTTGCGAAGAAGAGCTCTCAACCAAGAGACCTTTGGACCAGCGAGAGCGTCGAGCCATTCATCAGAAGATGGGAGGCTAGATCCAATCTTGAAGGTACGAGTGACGTCGGATCCAGAAGTGCTGCTAGAAGCTTGGATTCCGTGTTGAGCGAATAGAGCATTCTCGTCGCTTGGGACCGAAGTTCTAGCAACGTAGTCAACGACTGGAACGTTGTTGACATCTCCACCGTAGAAGTCGTCGAGGAGTTTCTGGATGAGACCCGATTCGACACCACCTAGAAGCTCCTTGATTGGTTCGTTGATCTTCTTGGCATGCTTGACAGCGAGAGGACCTTGAAGAACACAGACACGCTGAAGAGAGACGAAAGAAAGAGGAAAAGAGAAGTCAGAACGTTGGTCGAACGAAGACTCAGAACCGGAAAGAAGCTGAAAGTTCTACTCACTTGTGGATCTTGATCGAAGACAGCGTCGATGTCTTCAGCTTGCCAAAGAGAATCCTTCTTGAACCCTGATGGACATTGAAGAAGACGGCAGTGATGGAATAGTCAGTTGACATGTTCCATTTTATCTCTCTCAAAGCATACAAGCATGAAAGTCCAGATTCGAGAATACTCACAAGTTTGGAAACTTTCATCCAAGATAGGAATGAATGGAACAGGTTTCTGACCAGGTCTTTGACAGATAGCCAAAAAGTAGGCGACATCTTCAGCAGCCAAAAGAGATTCCTTAGCAGCAGGATACTCGACGAAGAAGTCATCAATCAGCTGTTGAGGATTCTCATCCAAAGAAGAGTAAGATTGAATGAAACTCAATTTGGATTTCGACTTTGAAGGAAGAGAAACCATGTCGATTCCAGCGAAACGTTCCTCGACTCTACGTAACCAATCTCCCATAAGAGTACGAAGAGAACCATCGATCCAACGAGATTGATGAGAAACGTAAAGAAGACGAAGCATACGACGAGTGACTTCTTCGTAGGTCAAATCAGAGACGTCGGAAGCGGCAGTTCCATCTGTGAGAGAAAGAAATCGAAAGAGATGAGAGAGATTCAAGGTTAGTGAAGAGTGAACATCGATGAAATCGAACGATGAAGCAAAATCCAACTGTCGATCTCTACTCACCGAGATGAGCTGGGAACCAAGGCTTCTGGAAGTCTTTGTTGAGACGTTCGATAATGTAATCCTTCTTGTCGGCCAAGAACTTGATACGTTTGTCTTTTGGTAAACCGAAGACAGTCTTGTCGAATTCAGCCCAAAGCTTGACTCCTCTAGTAGCGATCTTATGAATAGGTTCACCGAGTTCAGAAGTGACGGTCAAGATTCCACCAGTTTCCTTTTCATAAGTACCTTCCCATTGATGATCTTCGACACCAGGAGCATCGACGATCAATTGTTTGATTGGATCAGAAGTATGAGCTTCCTTGGCAGTCATGACTCTTGAAGCGAATAAGACTCCATCGAAAGGCATTGGTTGAAGATTGAATTGTTCGACAGACCATTGACCAGTCAAGTAAGGGTAGAAGTCTTCATGAGAACCGAATCCAGATCCAGCGACCAAAGAGATGTTCTTGTACTTTCTAATAGATGAGTAAGTCGACAAGATTGGTTGATGGAAATCTTCACAAGAGTGATGACCTCCTGCTCTACCACCAGTCCATTGAAGAATGATTGGGAAGTCCGGATTGGCAGAAGCGATGTTGCAGACTTGTCTGATACCGTCGATGGAACCTGGTTTGAAAGAGACGTGTTCGATTCCAGCAGATTTCAATCCGTCCAAGATCTCCTTTGCCTTTTCGACGGATGGAATTCCAGCAGCGACACAGAAACCTTGGATCGGTAGACCTTCCTTCTTCATCTCCATCCATTGAGGGAATTGGAAACCCCATTGACGTTGATTGATGTAGAGAGCATTGAGAGTCAGACCTTGACCTGGTTCGACCATGCTGGTGATGGTGTCTACCTTTGAACGAAGAGCCTTTGGATTGTAATGACCTCCACCAGCCAATTCGATGTGGTAACCAGCGTTGAGAACGGCAGCGTTGAATCCAGCTTGAACGGTACAAGGAGTCATTCCAGCGACCATGATTGGAGCTCTTCCGAGGAGTTGAGAGAAGGGAGTGTCGATCTTGAGCTCACCAGAACGAGTTCTAGCTAGCTTTGGAGAGAAGACCTCGGACCAACGTTGTTCACGGCGAACAGAAGTGACGTCGTAGAGTTCTGGACTGGTGAGATGGGTTCCTGAAGGAGTGATGACTCTGATCCCTCTTCCTTCGAGGTTACGAGCAGTGAGACCTCCGATTCCAGAGAGACCTCCAGTTCCAAAGTCGATGCAGTGAGTTGCGGTGGATGGAAGATCGGTAGCCTTGGTCCAGTAGATGTGCTTGAAGAAGATCTGATCACAAAGACTTGCAGTGAGATCGGTTCCAGAGGAATAGGATCTCATGTCTGAACCATCTTCAGTGTTGTTGACTGAAGTCTTGAGGTCCTCGACGTCCCAGATCTTGGCTCCCTTGTAGTCTTCGTCGACGACCTTACGAGTGCAACCTTCTAGAGAAGCGGAATGGTAAGGGACTCCGACTGGAAGGAAACGCATGTTGAAGACTGGCTTACGTTTTCCGAATGGAATCTTGGATTGATCCAATCCGTTCTCGGCTCTGACAGCTCTGAGACTTCCTACCAATCCGAAGAGAGAACGAGGAGCTCCAGTGACGATGAAGTTACGAGGACCGTTGAAGAGAGAGATGCTGACCTGTTGACTTGGTTCCAAATGAGAGTTGGTAGCCTTGACGTGCTTCTCGAGAGCTGGTTGAAGCATTCCAGTGATGGAAAGCATTGGAGATGGAACTCCCTCTCCTCCTTCGACAGAGTCGGCAACGACGGCTGGTTCGATCGAGACGGTTGGAAAGGCTTCTTGACCTCTCTTTCCGATGTGGAAGAGAAGACCCAGAGCCTTGACTACGTTGGCTTGGAAGCTCTCTACGGTGTCCGAGGTGGAAAGAACGATGGCAGAGATGATTCCTTGACTGTGACCGGTGGTACCTTTGACTTGAGCTCTAAACTCTCCTGGAGTCAAACCAGAGGCATGACAAGAGACCAGGTATTGAGTGAGTTGAGTCAATCCGATGAGTGGGAGAGACAGAGGTACAGAGGCCAGGTACTCGACGGGAGGACGAGTGACCTTTCCAGAGAGCCATCCGATGACGTCGATTCCATGAGTGTAGTAGCTACCGAATCCAGAGAGGTTGGCTTCCTCGGCCAGAGCTTGAAGAGCCTTGGTGGCAGCTTCTAGACCTGGTTGTACGAGAGGACGATAGGTATCGAAGAGAGCTTGGAGTTCGTCGAAGTAGACCTGTGGTAGAGAGAGAGACGACGGTGGAAGAGTCAGTGAACGACGAAGACGACGAAAGTTGGCAACGACGACGGCAGCAAAGAGAACGGTGATGATGAAGATGATGTTGATACCACACGTGACGAGTGAGAGCAGGCGGAAGAGGCGGAGAGATTTTTTGGTGGGAAGAAAATTTTCGATCACTCCTCCCCAACGAGTCGAGAATGGGGAGGAAGACGACGATTTGGCAGGATTGGAGCAGCAATTCGATATGCTACAGCATGATCGACTCTCATGGATCGATAATAAATGAATGTATGCCCTCATATCCTTGACCAATAGTCCCTCTATGACTGTCAACAGACGCACTGACCCAAGGCGTACTCCACCCCAAAACTTTTCTGCAAACTCACCTCGTTGTTTCCTTGACCACCAAAGAGAGCGTAGATCTCAGCTTGACCACTTGAAGCCAATTCCAACAACTTGGGAGTCTTTGGAGAAGCACTTGGTTTGCCCTTGCCTTGATTGGAAAGAGAGACCAAAGCTTCATAGTAACTTCTGAGGACAGAGGACCTTGCTTGAGTATCCAAAGTAGAGACCAACTTGTGTACGTCGGTGGAATCCAAGAAGTTGTTTGAAAAGTAGATCCAAGTGGATTCCAAGATTGGATAGATTGAAGAGGCAGAAGAAGGAGAAGAGACTGAGATCTTTGAGGAAAGAAATCCTAAGAACTTGGAGGTCAGAACCACCTTTGCTTCCAATTGGGCTTGAAGTTGAGCTGCCTTGATTGAATCCGAAGAAGATTCCTCGTCTTCATCTTGACCATCATCTTGAGCGTTTACCAAGTCGATTTCCAGATGAGCATCCTTTTCGAGAGAGCGTTTGAACTCGTCTCTTAGAACCTCTGCAGTGATCCAAGCTTGATAAGGTTGGGCAGAGACTGGAATGTCTACTTGTGTACGAGATGAAGTGAGAGAGAGAGGACGTAAGGTGGATTGGATGGGATTGGAATCATTGGATGAAGTGGTGGATGAGCCATTGACGTCGACATAAGAGTCTTCAGAGTGTTGAGCCATCTTTGGGAATGAGTGGGAAGATTGGGGAGGAAGTGGAAGGTGCTGGAATGTATACAACTATAAACGGGATGAGAGAGTGAGGGGATCGAGTATTCTATTTGAATTGTGTTCTATTTAGAAATGGAATTGGGAGAAGAGGGAAGAGAGAGATAGAGATGTGGAAGAAGTGGAACAAAGTGTTGCTTCGATGGTTTGGAGCTTGCTTGCTTGCTGTGAGAACCGAATGAAGCACTTTGTGTATTTCTATTTACTAACTGTGTGATGCAATTGTTCTATTCCTTGTCTTTCTAGTGATGAAAGAGAAGGTGGAAGAAGATAGCAGAAAGGTGTTGTGGTTTGAAGTGGAAGAATGGGAAGATAGTTTTCGAAAGTGAAGAAGAATTTGGAAACCGTTGACCCCAGCGCGTTCAGGCCTCGTCCTTTGTTCTCTGTTTCTCTTTCTTTCCTCCTCTCCTTTCTCAAAAAGATCCTCATTCTGAACTGACATTGAGACATGATTCGTCCCTCCAAAATTAGGCGACGAAAGAGGAGCAGAGTCTCTGCCGAGCTGCTCTCTGCATCTTTGCAGACGATGAACTCAAGGTAAAAGCACTCCGAGAGCTCTCTCAATTAACAAATTCTGATTGAATAGAGATTTTGATCGAGAAAAAATGTCATACTACAAAGCGTTTATGCCTGAGTAGAACAACTTGCAGCCTCTGCTTTTCTTCCTTAAGAAAAAAAGCTTTGGTCACTTTTTGCCCCAAAAAGCCTCTCTCGACTCGAAATCCCTCTAACCTTCCATCATGACGTCTTCCGGACCTTCTTCATTCCCATCTTCTTCAAATTCTCCATCTCTTTCCGACCAGTCTGAACTTCTGAGCTTCTTGTCATCACTTCCAAGGTCCATCTCTACATCTCTCGTCGATTGATTGTGGTTGAATTCAGGATTCGAATCTGGTTGCTCGTCATTCAAAAGATTATGAAAACCATTTGAATTGAAACGACTTCTTTGATCTTGATGATGATGATGATCCATTTCGAATTGACCTTGATGTTGATGTTGATGTTGATCATTGACTAAATCCTCTCTCATTTCCTCTGGAGTTCCAACACCTGAATTGCCTGGTGTCAGATTCGGATTCAAACTTTGATGAAAGATTTGAGGAGAACCAATTTCATTAGAATCAAGTCTTGTATGATGTTCAGGAGATAGATTTCGATTCATCAAACCTCCATTTGAATTCAATAAGACATCCGAGGGTGAACCAATTCTAGAGGTTCCATCTGCAGAATTCGAATTTGAATTGGAATTTGAATGGATTTCATCCAATTTAAGTTTTTGAGGAGCAGAAGGTTTATGAGAACCAGATTTAGATTTCGATTTTGAAGATTGTCTTTCTGGGAGTTGATTATTTGGATTCAATAAGAATCTTTGATGAGCTCTCTCTTCATCTTCCAAATCATATTTCCATTGTTCAGATTTAAATTCTTCATATCTTTCATTGAGAGGTTTCCAATTTCTACCTTGATTTGAAATTCTTTTTCCTTTTCCCTTCCCATTATCGAAGTCCATTTCTATAGTATCATCTGAATGGATCGATTTCTGTGAAGAACTACTATTGTTCTCTTTTTCTTTTTCCAATTTAGCTTTCTCTTGATCTACTTTCTCCAAAGCTTCATCCAAATCGTCTGGATAATCGAATTTGAATTCAGGTCCAGAGATTAATCTAGCTCTAGCCCCACCGAAACAACTAACGAAAGGAAAATAACCCAATTCACCATCATCGAAAGCATTCTCTCTGGCTTTCATAATGGCAGCTAAAGAAGAAGAAGAAGTAATGATAGCAGTAGTCTCTTCTCCATCTAGATTTGGTAGTTTGGTCAAGGTAGAATTTGAAGAATGAGTAGATCTATGACCCCCTTTGTTAGAAGATTTGGTCTCTGGAAGTTTTGGAATTGGTCTGAAATCGAACAAGTCTTCGAAAGCTATTCCTTGAGGTTTACCATTGATGAAGAAACCGATTTTAGATCCTTTCAAAATGGGTATGGGTCTCAATTGAACCTCTTTCGATTTCTCATTCTTATTCTTCTTTTTACCCAATTTGTTCGCTTCCTTTTCTTTTTCTTTCTGAGCCAATTCGTAACCTTGAGTACCTTGGATATTCCCATAGATAGCTAAATCGTCAGGTTTACCAGGATTACCTTTTCTAACTCTTTCCATCAAAGATTCCATTTCTTTAGATTGAGCATATTCCAATTGTTCAAAGTACAATTGACCTTTGTATCTAATTGGTAATCTTTTCCGTCTAATCTTATTGTAGTTCGAATCTTTGGTAGTCTTTGAATCCTGTTCTGGGATGGAAATATAGATTCCGATGACGTCTCCAGGACCGAAAGTGTTTGAATATTGACAGCATCTAGACATTGTAATCTTGTCACCATTCTTATCTCTCAAACCATAAGAATAAGCATCGAAACCGACTGGAGCGTTTAATTGAGCTTCTCTTCTACCCCAACCTAATCTAACATGAGGACCATCTTTTAACATCTTGAGATTCTCTCCTCCACCACCACCACCACTTGCGAGATTGATATCTTCATCAGGTCCCAATATCTCAATCTCTGCCAACCATTTCCCATTCCTGACTCCGATATTGGATCTGGCAGATCTGAAACCTTTGTCAGTAGAAATCATATCTGCCTCTTTCGAGATTGAAGTGAAACCAGATCTATCTGACCAAGACCAATGGATTCCATAAGGTTCTATCTGTAATGATTTATAAACCGTTTGAACCAATTCTGTAGAAGAAGGACCTGCAGAAGTATATCTATAATTGTGTCTATTCAAAGGATGATCTCTAGTGTTGAAGAGAGACTTTGATCCTGGGATTGGGATTAGAGCTGGTTTTGGAGCTATCTCTTCTGCATCTCCAGGTTTGGGTAATGGACCTCTATAATTGGGTGGTACTCTATGTTTACTTGTGTTTGTAGAATTGACGTCGATGTCTTCATCATGAGCTGATCTATCTCCTCCCACTGCTTCTGATGAACCACCCAATCCCTCTCCCTCAATTCCTCCTCTTTGATCCGATTGATTATCTTCCACTCCTATTGCACCACCTTGAATTAGATCCTGGATCAATGATTCATTCTCGTTCCCCATTGAAGACATTTCATAACTCATCCCACCGATTCCCCCGGCCAATTCGGAAGGGGTTTGAGAAGGAGATCTGGATGGAGATCTATTGCTGTTGTTGGAGTAACCGCCATTTGAATTTGAATAAGGAGAAGAAGGATTTGAGATTGAATCTTGGAATAGATGAGGCGCATTCCTTGCAATGTAAGCCCTTTGAGCTGCTTCAGTCTGTCTGTCTTGTGAATGAGAAGAAGTAGGATTGGGATGAGATGATGAAGAAGATGCTCGACGTTGACGTTGTGCAGATTCAGAATCTGAACCTGAATGAGAATGATGGTCTGGTGAATCTTGCAGTAGATGATCAAACTTTCTCTTGCTGGGCACTTGATGCGATGATTCTGATGGAGATTCAGCATCAATGGGGTTGGGATTGGGATTGGCTACCGATCGATCATGGCTATTCGAAGATTGATGCTGCGATTCTGATTGATGGTGATAATTGCTGGAAGGTGAATCTTGTTGCTGATCCATAAAAGGAGAGAAGAAAAGAGAAGATGAGCAATACTTGAGGATAACAAGTGTTGGTTCGATGGAGAGAATCATCTTCGACTTTCATTCGTCTCTCCTCGACCAAGACATGGATTTCACAAAGGTAAATTCAAACTTTCATTCCTCTAACCTTTTCCATCTCAAGATGACTAATTTTACCATTCACTTCTCATCCTCGCAGAATTCAGACGATCCACTCGGAGTACAAGCTTTACTCGCCATTCTAAGGTCTCAACAGGATGATCCTTCTTCAATCGACCCAGATCAATCCAATCCCTCTTCATCTTCTTACAGTCCAAACGATGCTATCTTCATCAACAAACATCCAGAGAACGTAACAAAGGACCCAAGGTTAGCTAGTCGGACTCAGTATCAACACAGCGACGGGGCGGGAGAAAAGGAGAAACAGAGAGAGAAAGAACTACTTCAGGGAATGTCCTTTTCAAAAGCTTTACCTATTCTGACAAAGCTGGCTGCTGATCAGGACTTCTTGAGAGAACTTATCAAGGTGAGAACAAGAGAGGACGTTGAGATATAGAGGTATACAGAGTTTCGAATGCTGACTTTGTCTTGGATCTTTTCTCTTTGTTTCGTCTCTGCATCTTTTCGTTTGACATACTCACTGATAGCTAAAAGAAGCACAAGATGAGCTGGAAAGAAGTCTTTCGGAGGAAAGAGAGAAGATTCTAGGATCAGATGATCCTGACAAGTTGAGTTACTTGACTTACTTCAATCTCTCTTTTCTTCTTCTTCTTTCTCGAGGATTTCCCTTGATCATTTCTCCTTCTTTCTTTCTGAAAATGTCCTGGCTCTGCAAATCAGGACAGATCAAACTGACACTCGTCATTTCTCATCTCCCAATCCTTCCCTTCCCTTTTTTCCCAGACCATCTCTGAAAACCCAAGGACTACTAACAAGATGGTCACATCAATCTTTACAGAAATGGGACGATCAAGTGACGATACAACAGGAAACTCTGGAGGATTTAGGAGTCCCTTGTTTCTTCAAGACCAAGGATAGAGAAAAGATTAGGAAACAAGGAAGGATCTTTGATATTTTGGTGGCTCTTTTAGAATAAAGAGAAATTAGACCATGTAAATAGAGCGTCATCATTTTTTTCATTTTCTGTATTTTATACATTTGGTTTGACAACAAGTTTGGGCATAGATATGAGAGGGGAAAGAGTATGGAAAGCGAGAGATGAGATCGAGTTGGGACTTCGGCCTGGCGAAGTAGAAATCTCATTAAGGAGATTCATCCAAAGAACAGCAGGACCACTTCAAAAGAGTAGAGAGCGAGATCGAGAAAGAAAGAGGTGGGAAGAGAGAAACGGAGAAGAAGATGACCCAGAGCACTCTCTTTTCTTCTGGAATGAAAACGACCTTCATGGGCTCTCGAATCGATCGACAACTTCTCTTGGTGATGCTTCTGTACAGACTTTAAACCCTCTTATTGAATCCTAGAGAAAGCCAAACCCTTGCTCGAGACATTCGCTACCCAATTGCCTTGATGAATCTTCTCTTCCATTGCCATCTCTTTTCTTCACCTGAAGATTCCATTCATTTCCCTCCACGACAAATCTCAATCCCTTATGATGATCATGAAGATAAAGATTCTATTAAAATGAGGATAGTACTTACAAGAATATAAGATGAAGAGACGAAATGACAACCTTTCAGAATCCTTCCACCCAAATTTCTCTCATCTTGCTAAAAATGTGCAGCGAGACCTTGCGACCATCTTCATGTTTAGAGAGTTAGAAAACCTCTTTGATAAAAGAAAGACGCACCCAGTCCCATCGCCTCTTTCCCATGATTGACTCCCTTGTCGATTCTCCCATCGATCCACTACGACCCCGAAAATGAATCCAGAGGAGGGTTCGAATAGAAGGAATCGACAAGATAGAGTCGAGAAAGGTATTGATCCCCCAACCTTTATACGGCCTATACGATCCTCGATGGGTTTCCAAAGAAATGGAAACCCATCTATGTAGAGGTGCTTTTAGAAAGGTGGTTTGGACTTAAAAGTCCAGCGTTAAGGAAAAGAAGAAGAAGAAAGAGAAAGACTTTTCTGCTTTTTGACCAAAGAACCAAAGCACCGAGCTCGGTCAATTAGGAACAGAATAGATCGTCAAATAGGTTGGAATAGATCGAGAATGCAGGCTGGAGAAAGTTAAGGAAATAGAATCATCCAGCATCAAGAGTCAGTCAAAGTGAAAGTAGAGGGCATTGCTTTACATCTCTGTCTCTCTCCACTATCCCTATCTTTCCATTCCTCTGGTTACTAATCGTTCATCATGACTGGTGGGAGCAACAATAAGAAGACATCAAACCCAAATAGAAGGAATTCCAGCTCTCATTGGTTCTCGAATCTGTTCCATTCCAATTCCACCTCTTCTACTTCCACTTCGACTATCAATCCTACTTCTACTTCTTCAACTCAAGCTTCAATCTCAGATCAAGACTCAATACAATTCAACCTTGAATCTCAATCATCCACTTCACCACAGCGAGACTCAAAGACAGAGCCATCTCCAATCTCTCCACCTTCTAATCTCTCTCGATCCGATTCCAATCCAAAGCACAAACGTTCTCTTTCCTCTTGGAGAAGCCCTTTCTCTTCTTTTCATTCAAAATCAAATTCATACTCAAGCAAGGATTCAAATCTAGAGAGTGCAAACTCGGTCTCTCCTCAAGCCACTATCACTTTACCTCCAGATTCAACCTCAATCTCTCATCCTCAACCTCCTCGTAGAACTTCAACAAACCTCTCCTATTCGAACTCTACTATCGGATCTACTCCTTCCTCTTCAAAGAATAGGTCAAACACTCAGGACAGTGGGAAGGACGACAAGGTTCATCCTAACTCTTCTCATAGACATTCAGCTATTGGCTTGATCAAATCTATCGGAAATGGGATCCATTCATTACCAAGCAGATACAATCATAGTAGGAATGCAAGTGAGACTTTCAAACAGATGAGAGCGAGAGAAGGGGAAGAGATTCAGGTCGCAAGAAAGGAAGATGGGAATCAGTCCGAAGGCGGTGCTGATGGAGGAGAGAAGTTGGCTCTGAAGGAATTCGATTCAAGGAAAGAAATGGAAGAGAACAAGAATCATGGTCTTGGGAAACAGGAGCGAGAAACTTTGGAAGGAGAGGAGAAAGGAGATAAAGTCTTGACTGCGTCTGAAACGATACCTTCAATTCCGATCTCATCAGACTCATCTGTTCCTCAAATGGATTCTTCAGCTTCAATCCGTCAAGTACCTTCCAACCCATCCTCAAAAGTAGTTTCTCAGTCCGTCTCTCCTCAGACGGACGAAGCTGCGCTTGGAGATCCATCAATTCAAGAAGATAGACAAAGATCCAGCGGTCCTACTTTGACTGTCAGAGCTACTCGAGAAATGAAAGATGAAGTGGAAACTTTGAAAGAATCAAGTTCAAGTAAAGAAGAATCTAATCTACCAACTACCTCTCAGACAACAACTCAAAGCATCGAGGCTTCTCCTTCACCACCAATTGATCCTACTACCACCAAATCAGTCACTTCTACCTCTCCTTCTCCTATTGAAGTGCCAAAGACATTGGAAACTGGCGAAGTCATGTTGAAAGTCACTCCAAAGAAGGTCATGAAGAGAGTATTTAGAATCGATGCTGATCGAGGTCAGATCCTGTGGGATTCGAAAAAGAAGAACAAGGGTGAGTGTTCTTTCACCAGATAATAGAGCTTTGGTCTTCATCTGAAGGACTCTGCTAACATTCACTTCTTCTGTTTTCTTTCACAGTCGACTTGGAGTCCATTCGCGAAGTCAGAGTCGGATCCTCTGCAACTTCCTATCGAGTTTCACTTTCAATCTCTGCAGCTCATGAGCCTAGATGGTTATCGATAATCTACCAAACTCAAGGAAGATACAAAGCTTTACATCTAATAGCTTTGACAGATGCCTCTTTATCAAGATGGAAAGATACTCTAAGTGCACTTCAAGGATTGAGGAAATCTCTAATGGGTGGCCTAGGTTTGATTGAACAAAGACAAGAAGTCTGGTTGAGACAACATTGGAAAGAAGCTGATTCCTCTGGAGATGAAAAATTGGATTTCGAGGAAATGTCTCTGCTTTGTAAAAGGTTGGGAATTGAATCTTCTAGAAAGGAATTGAGAAACAGATTTCAGGAAGCAGATGAGAAAAAGAGAGGTTTCTTGGATTTCAAGGATTTTCAGAGATTCGTCAAGTTGTTGAAGAGAAGAGAAGAAGTCGAGGAGATCTTTCAAGAGATTTCAGATGTTTGGGTAGAGGTTGGAACTGGACCTTCGAAGGAAACCAAGACGTCAAAAGACGAATCGGAGAAGGAACAACCCAAAAGCAACGACGAGCCTTCAGAGAAATTAAACTTGCCAGATCAAGATCCGGTCTCTAATCCATCCTCTTCACCTTCTTCTTCTTCGGTCAAAGTCAGAGGCATCACTGCTTCGCGATTCAGACGATTCTTGCACGAAGAGCAGATGATGTCTTCTCTGACTTCTATAGAAGTTTCCAAGGTCTTTGAGAAGCACCATACTCCTTCAAGTTCGATCTTATCGATGTCTAGTAATCCGGAAGAAGACACTGAGGGGTTGGCGACAGGATCTGCTTTACTTCTCGACGGCTTCTCGACGTTCTTGATGTCTGCTGATAATTCAATTCTTCTAGATCAAAGTCCTCTAGTCGTCAACCAAAAGAATGAAGGCAAATCTCAAACAAATTCCTCCGCTTGTTCTTCACTCAAGGAAGGGCTCATATCATCTGGAAAGTTGGAAGATTCATCTGCCAATTCAAAGCCGCCCACTTCTACGATTTCCTCCAATCCAAAACCAAGATCAGCCGCTGAAACCACTGAAGAACTTCTCGCAGCAAGCGCACC
Source organism: Golubevia pallescens (assembly GCA_001599655.1). Taxonomy (NCBI): domain Eukaryota; kingdom Fungi; phylum Basidiomycota; class Exobasidiomycetes; order Golubeviales; family Golubeviaceae; genus Golubevia; species Golubevia pallescens. The sequence goes on from BCHO01000002.1 coordinate 389,107, forward strand.
TAGACAAGCACCAATTCATCACGACATGACGAGACCTTTGAGTGAATACTTCATCAGTTCAAGTCATAACACTTACCTCGTCGGTGGTCAATGGAAAGGAGATAGTACTGTCGAAGGTTACGTCAGAGCATTGCAACAAGGAGCAAGAAGTGTAGAATTGGATTGTTGGGATGGTCCAAATTCGATTCCTCAAATCACTCATGGTAGAACTTTGACCTCAAAAGTTCCTTTCTCGGACGTCATTTCAGCCATAGCTCATTATGCTTTCGTAGCTTCTCCTTATCCTCTGATTCTATCTTTGGAAGTTCACAATGATCTTCCTCAACAAGACATCATGGCTAAGATTCTGAGAGAGAAATTGGGAGATATGCTTCTGACGGAGAAATTGAAAGGTTTCGGTGAAGAAAAGAATGGAGAGATCATAGTTAGTTCTTTGCCAAGTCCAGAAGATTTGAAAGGGAAAGTCTTGATCAAGACGAAGAATCTTTACGTGGCTGAAGAAGAGAAGAGAAAGGCTGAAAAGTCTGAACTCGCTGTCGATCAAGCTGTAGTTGCTGAGGGTCAAACTACGTCGACTGACACCACTGAATCCGATGGAGATGGTCTGTGTGAGTAACTCTTTCAATTGTTCTTGGTCTAGTAGCAAACGACTGATCTCCTTCTTCTATTCGTATCTTCTTAAATCAATCTCTTCTCCCTTCTCCGCAGTTGCAAACGCAAGAGATCTGGTCAGACAGGTCACCAAGCGTAGCAATCATTCTTCGACATCTAAAGAATCAAGTAGCAACAACAAGGTTCTTATGTCTTCGGATCTAGCCTCTCTTTTGGTTTACACAGTAGGGGTCAAACATAGAGGATTGAACAAGAAAGAGAACTACGCTGTCGAACATATGATTTCTCTCTCTGAGAAATCGGCCTTCAAGTACATCAGAGACAAGAACGCAACTGAAGATCTCATTAAACACAACCGAAACCATTTGACTCGTATTTATCCTAGTATGAGTAGCATTGCAAGACTACACGCTAGTGCAAATTTCAGTCCTCATCACGTTTGGGCTGCTGGATGTCAACTAGTCGCTCTCAATTGGCAAACTTTAGATCTCGGATTCGAAATCAACCAAGCTCTCTTCAATAGGAATGGGAAATGTGGTTACGTCTTGAAGCCAGACGCTCTTAGAATCAAAGAGATCGGAAAGAATTCTGGAGAGAAGATCAGATTAGCAATCGACGTTACTATCATCTCTGCTCAACAGCTGCCTAGATTCAAAGATTCTTCGAAGGACAAAGATCGAGAAGATGGTGATGCTATCGATCCTTTCGTCGCTGTTTCCATCCAGACTCCCGAAGGCTGGGGACCTCAACCTTCTTCTGGAGAGACTTCTTCGAATCCTTTCGGACCTGGTTTGACTTCGAGCGGTAGTAGAGACTCGCTTCTGGGAGGATCAAACGCGCCTGTCATTGGCTCTCCTCCTGGCAGAGTTTCAGCTCAAAACAGTCCTACAACTAGACATCTGCGTCTTCCGAGCGGTGGTAGTGGAGCTAGTCTGGGAATCGGTTCCAAACCAAGCAATTCAAACTCTTCTTCAAGTAGCGTTGGTCTCTTTCATAGCGGCGTCAGTCCCTCTGCAACTTCTCCGATCTCGATTCCTGGAAATGCATCGTCGTCTCAGCCTCTAGATCCATCAAACAACAATGTCAACAATCCAAACCTCCTCACACCACCTCCTCGAAGCTCTTCCCCAGCTCCACCTCTTGGCAGCTCTCCTCCAGCTTCTTTCCCTGGAACCAATCTCAGACGCAACTTTTCCTCGTCTTCACTTTCTTCGACTTCTTCTAGAAACTCAACTCAATTGAACCAAAGGACTTCAAGACTGAGAACCAGAGCCATCAAAGGAAATGGCTTCAATCCGATTTGGAAGCATAAGATCACGATCTATCTGGACGTCCCTGCCGGAGAGAAGACTCTGACTCATCTAGGTGAATTGGAAAAAGAAAGAGCTAAATCCAAAGGGAGGTCGACTTCTGGCGTCGATGGCGATTCGAGCTTCGAAGATCAAGATTCGAAAGACAAGAGCTCAAACGAGTTCCAGTCTGATCAGATCCATAGTCTTTGCAGAGGTCTGTTGGATCTTTGTTTCTTAAGATTCGAAGTTGCCGAAGAAGAAGGAGCAAGACTAGAAAGAGAGAATAATAACGGAAGTGGAAATAACCCTGGCTCTTCGAACACCTCTAGTAGTGGAAGTTCTGCAGAAGGCAGCTGTATCGCAGCTTGCACACTCTGTCTGGGTAGCATGCAACAAGGTGAGTAGACCTAGTTGACTCAAGACTTATGCTATGAATACGATTGCTGACTCCGTTCACTTCTTCTTCCATCCCAATCTCGTCTACTGCAGGCTATCGTCACGTACCCCTTTACGATTCTCAATTATCGCAATACCTCTTCTCAACGCTCTTTGTTCATTCCAAGATACGTTTCGTCGGTCTCTCCGGTGGAACCAACAGCCTTTCGAAGAAATAGGGAAAGCTTCTTCTCACCTCTGTCTTTGTAAATGCATTTCTTCTCCGCTTTCTTCGTCGCTTTACTCTTCCAAGGTTTTCTTTGTTCAGCTCTTCTCACCTATCACTCGACATTTACTCTCAACCTCGTAATCATTGTACTCTATCAAACATCGTAATGTAGCGCATTCTTGAAACGTCTTCAGCAGCGTTCTTCCGAGAGAAAAGCCATCGAGATCAGATCAGTCTCGCTATCATCGAATGCTGATCGGTCCTGGTCAGCTTTTCAGAACAGTCAAGTTCGGGGATTCGACTCGAGCGATGACATTATTCAAAGACGACAGAACACCGACAATGCGAGAGCTGGCTTGAAGAAATTGGAGAGAGGGCAACGAAGCTGAAGACAGAAGAGCAGAACAAATCGACCGAAAGGGAACAGAAACGAGTGAAGGGAAGATGTCCATGCTGAAAACGAGAAAAGGATCAAAGATGACACTTGAAGCTTGAGCAGAAGCCTGGCGAATCTGAGACGCGCTTTTCCAAAAGCAAGAAGAAACTCAAAGCCTTAAGTCGAGACCTTCAAACCTTTGCCTGATCACCATCAGCAGAGGAATGGTTCGATCCATTCAAAGTTCGAGGGACAGTTTTCGCCTTTGAAAGCGTCACCAACTTGGAAAGTGAGAAGATAAGGGAAGAGTTTTGGGTCAGGATTAGATTTTGGAAGCTCGAATCCCCCGCCAATTCACTCCTCACTTCGTAAACTCACCGATCTCTCTAGGTTGCAGAACCTTCAACTTGAGTTGCTTAAGTTTAGGATGAACTTCGATTCCATCTTTAAGAAGTTCTCTATTTGCCTTCCAAACCTTGAGTTGATTGGGAAATTTGTTCTCTTGATAAGCGTAGTTGATAGGAGCTGAAGGGACTATGACTTGCTTCAAATTTCTTGCTCCTGGATTCTCAGTAAGTAACATTGCCAAAATTAACTCTTCTTGAAAAGCGTAGGGATCTACAGGAGAACCGTCTTGGACATAATAAACTAGTTGAATAGTCTCTAAAGACTTTGGAAAGGTACACTTCTTTGCTTGAGCACAGCATGCTAGAGTATCCCAATGAAAACCTAAGATCTTCAAAGAAGTAAAAGGAGCAAAGCATGTGATGATCTTGGCATCTTGATCTGGTGCTACGTGCATCAATCTCAAGTGCTTCAAGGTCGAGAAGGATGAAGACAAACCGCCGATGACATCTGGATTGACTAGCTCTCTTGAACTTAGGTCATGCTCTGCAAACAACTCCAAAGATCATAATTTATTGGTAACGAGTAAAAGATCATGAACTGCTTGACTCTTCTTGTTGAGAGCTCCTTTGACCTTTGGTGAGCTCCAAGCAAAACGGGTTGGAGTTTCAGCAATGAAAGCGATGCCAAGTGCCAAGTGTTTAACCTTCGATAACCCTTTGAATGACTTTTTGTTACTTTTAAGATAATCTGCATCAACATCTGATAAAGCGAAATTGAAAACAGCTGTTTGAAGCGATTGGCAATTTTGCAGAATCCAGACGGCCTTCTTTCCAGAGAACAAACCTAAATTGATCTTCTGGGTTGATTCTATACGGATTCTCTTGAGTGAATGAAGAATACAATCTAAACCTTTGAGATCACCAGCATTGACCAAAGGCATATAAAGCTTTCCCTGAGTCAATGATATGGTCTCGAGATTCTTGGCCATGCCGAAAATCATGGTGGTGAACTTTTGGATCCATTTGTCCTCTGCCATCTCTTGAGACTCTGATCCTTCTGGTTTGACGTTTCTAAAAGCTAGAAGATAGTCCAGTTTGGCCTTCTGGTCTACCTTATCTGGGAAGCCACGTTGTTTGAAAGATTTGATCGATCTGGTAACCTTGAAATTCGAAATTAAGAAGTTCAACAATCCTGGAAGATGACAAAAGTTGATAGTGATATCTTCCATAAGGAAGGGAAGCCAGATCTCACGAGCCTTCTTTGAAGTCATAGTCAAGGCTCTTAAAGTTGAATCTCTGACCCTGGAAGAGTGTTTGGGAGAAGAGAGTCGTTTGAGATCATGTCAGCCGACAATCTTCTCGGGAGTCACCACGCTCATAAGAGAGAAAGAACATGAATATCACTGAGAGAATAAAACTTATCAGAATGTGGAAATAACTTACAAGGTTGCCGTGTCTCTTTCTTGCTTTGGGAGAAGATCGTTAGACCAACTTTTGATCTCCTTTGCGATGCTCAGAACAACTTGATCTGGAAGGGCACCGAAATCCCATTTTGAGGTGATATCTGAATCGGTACTTGACGAGATTTGCAACTCTTGACCCATACTGAGAGATTGTTGAAAGAATGATCCGATGTGAAGAAGTGAAGAAGTCAATCTGCAAATTTCGTCAAGAGGCCCCAGTTTTCACCTCGGTGTTCAGACTATCTTCGGAGCTCTCCTCTCAGTCCATCGAGATCGCTTGCGATTCTATTCTCTCTGGAAAGGCCAAGGTCATGCTAGCAGGAGGATTCGACGATCTCAGCGAGGAGGGTTCCTACGAATTCGCAAACATGAAGGCCACTTCCAACGCTGAAGCAGAACTCGCTGCCGGTCGTGAGCCTTCAGAGATGTCTCGTCCAACGACGACCACTCGTTCAGGATTCATGGAGTCTCAAGGAACTGGAGTCCAAGTCTTGATGAGCGCAGCCACTGCCATCCGTATCGGTGCTCCAATCCGTGGAGTCGTCGCTTACACTTCTACTCAYTCWGACAAGCAAGGTCGTTCAGTTCCAGCTCCTGGTCATGGAGTCATGGCTGCCGCTTTGCCTCTCCAGAAGGCTCTCGCTTCGTGGGGATTGACTGCAGACGACATTGGAACCATCTCGATGCATGGAACTTCGACTGCTGCCAACGACAAGAATGAATCCCACGTCTATAACTCGCTCTTCAAGACGATCGGAAGGTCCCCAGCTCACGCGGTTCCCGTCATGGCTCAGAAGTGGCTTTGCGGACACAGTGAAGGAGGGGTGAGTTGATCAGGAAGATTGAGTCGCTCGAGGAGTGGAAGAAGAGAGAAAGTGAAAAAGAAAGATCTCGCTTCTTTGGCCTTGACTGACGATACGATCCTACCATCTTCTCTCCCTTCTTCTCGTATCTTTTCCTTCTTTTCCCTCTTTCTTCATTTCTTCTCCAGGCTGCATCTTGGGCCTTCAACGGAATCCTCCAATCCCTAGAGACCTCGGTCGTCGCTGGAAATCGAAACGCAGACGACATCTCTCCTGAATTGAGAGAGTTCACCTACCTTCTCTACGCTTCCCAATCCATCCATCGTACCACTGAGGATCTCAACGCGGCTCTGTTGACCTCTTTCGGATTCGGACAAGTTGGTGGAATCGTCTTGACCCTTCATCCCTACCATCTCTTGGCTCGTCTCGACGAGGGAGACTTCGAGGCTTACAAGAAGCTTCGTGCTGCTCGTCAGGGAAAGACCTACACTAGGATGCACAGCGCTCTCACAAAGGAGGATCTGGTCAGAGTCAAAGATCAACCGCCTTACCCAGCTGAATTGGAGGATCAAGTCTTGCTCAACACCAACGCCAGAGCCATCGAATCGAATGGATCCTTCGCCTTTGTAGCTCCTCTAGCCGCTGCTCCTTCTCTGGCCCCGGTCGCTTCTTCAAAGGCTTCTGCTGCTTCTTCTTCTCATCAGGACCAACGTCCAGTCAAGAGTCAAGAAGCTGCTGCTCAACAACAGACTCTCGAAGCCTCTCTCGGCTCGGTCCAAGGAGTCGGAATCGACGTCGAGTCGACTTCAGAGTTCCCCTCTGACAACCAGACCTTCGTTTCTCGCAAGTGAGTATAGAAGAGATTGTTTAGTTGCACTAGAGTCCCTTTACATCTTTCTTTTACTTCAGTGACTGATCCTCATCTCTCCCTTCTCTTTCCATCGACAGCTTCACCGACGACGAGGTCGCCTACTGCCAATCTCAACCCGATCCAAAGGCATCCTTCTGCGGTAGATTCGCTGCAAAGGAAGCCGTCTTCAAGTCTCTGGGAGTCGCCTCGAAAGGTGCAGCAGCTCCAATGAAGGAAATCGAGATCGTCGCCTCTTCCACTGGACCTCAAGTCGTTCTTCACGGAGAGGCTTTGGCTTCAGCTCCTTCTTCAGCAAAGTTCCTCCTCTCGATCTCTCACAGCGACGTCCAATCAATCGCAATCGCTCATTTGATCAAGTAGTCGTCTCTGCAATTACAACTCGTCAACACCTCTCTACTCTCCAAATCTCAAACCTCAACTCAAACTCAATCTTTGATCTATGAATGGCGTAAATAGTCACAAACGCATTATGTCTCTCWCTCTTTCCTCTTCAGTTCTCCCTCTTATAGATGTTTCCGTTCTTGTCAATTCAGAAAAAAGCCTTCACGAAACCAACCTCCAAATTCACGCCATTTCCCTGCTTATGTCTCTTGTCTCTGTTAGAATGTTCCTCTTGCCCCTTAACCAAATAAAACTTGCTTGCTTGCTTTCTCTATATTTCTTAGCTTCTGGAGTGTGTCTGATTGTTTGAAACTCGAGAGAAAAGAAGTATAATCTGAGACAAGGTGAGCGAGAGACTAGAGACTCAAGTCGTCTTCGATGCAGCAATCCAAGCTCGAAAAAAAGGCCTCTGTATGTCTAGATTTATTCATGTTGAACCTCTTTCAACACCATCCAAAATTCGACGAGGTTACGCCACAAAGTCTCGATAGGCTAGAGTACTGATTTCTCATCAACACCGACCACCGTTTCCCTCTTCCCCTTTCATTCTTGATCTTTGACCTTAGCAGACTATTCTGTAATAGTAATAGCTGTCTCTCTTTCTCATCCTTCAGGTCCTGCAAAATGGAAAATGGCGGAGGGAGAGAAAAGAGAAGTCAGCCTGCTGCGAAAGATACACAGGTAAGAATTGGAAGGTCGATGACCTTCAACAAGCTCACAATGATTCCGACTCGATCAACATTCAAACAGTATCGCAGAGACGAAGTCTCTTTCTGTAAAAAGTAACATCGAATGGGATTCAAAGAATGAGCGAGTGAAAGGAGCGAAAAAGATTAACCCTCTCGTTCTACAAGAACGATGCTTCGGATCGTGAGACGATCTCGATCTCAATCTCGATTCATGATTACTCACAATTTGCTTCATCGAGCCATTCCTCCCCTCCCGAACGATCAATGCTGAAGGCAGCGTAGACCTGAATTTTGAAATCCTCTTGAATCACCTTCCGTGTTTCCCAGAATTGTTTGAGAAGTTTCTTGTTCAGAGCCTGTCGTTTGGAAATGCTGAGACTTTGAAGTTTCGGTAGCAGAAGAGTCTGAGATTCCCTTCCCGATTCATGGGATTTTGAACTGGTCTTAGCGGTAGATAAAGAATGCATAATGAAGTTGAAATGAAAATTTTGTCCGTCTGGAGGTCCCCAATCCAATATCAGCTGAGAAATGGACGGATTACGCTCAAAGAAAAGGGTGGTCTTGGCTTTTGATTCTTCTTCGTCTAGTTCTAGTTGTTTCAATGCACTTCTGTCGTACATGCGAAGGCGCACTCGCACTAGAGAGGGTAAGTCAAAGTAGAGCAATGATTGAATCGATCCGAAGAACAGAGTAGCCCTCTCCTGTCCTCCGACGTCGATTAGACTACCGAGAGCTGCAGCTGAAGCTTCAAAGTTGGGAGTGTAGACTTCTTCCAGGTTGGGAAAGTCGATTCTTTTACACCCATCGGTACGAATAGAATCGAGTTCTTCCAGATCCTCTTTGAATTTCCACGAATCAAGCTTCAGTTTTTTGAGTGTTGTTTTGGCGGCCTCTAAGATGGCACGCAAATCTTTCAAAGAACAGGTTCCTCCACAGCTGAAAAGTTTCAACTTTGAAAACCATTCTAGGTCGTCTGCCTCTAGTTGTTCCAGCGCTCTGACATGAAGAAGCTGCAGGCCTTTCTGCCCTTCATCCTGAACCTTCATATCACCTCTCGCCCGCCACATTGACATGGCCCACTGTTCGATGGAGCGATTGTGAGCGAGAAAAAAGGTGTTCAGATGTGGTAAAGATGTCTGCGCAGCTCTCCTGGCCTTGGTCATGGAGCGAGATTGGTTCAAGAACAACAACTTGACATGACTTGAAGACTTTTCCAACTGGACAAAGACTTCATCGACTTCTTCAGAAGTCTCCATGAGGGTTTGGATAGTGACGTGCTTGAGAGTGAAGTTGGATCTTGGGTTGAAAGTCTGAAGGATGGAAAGGGCAGTCGAGAAAGGAAGATGATCGGGAATGTCGAGGTACTGCCACCAACTCTTGCGTTGTAGGATGGTATGATTCCACTTCTTGCAGATAGACAGAATCAGACATCTCTGAAAGGGAGTGAGCTGATCTAGAAGGAGGAGCAGGATTTCGTCTGGAAGAGACTCGAAGGGTTGAAAGGGAGACTCTGCGAGAGAAGAGTTGTCTGCTTGATCGAGACTCATTGGAGAGATGGTCGTTGGGTGAAGGGCAAGGAGAAGTATCGAAGACGAATCAAAGAAGAAGTTCTTGAAGAGGTTGCTTGAACGACGTTGTGGTAAGAAGGGAAGATAGTCATAAGTTAGTGTGGGTTCCACCCCCTCGTCTTCAGCAGGGTGTGGCACCCACACTAGTCATAAGTCATCGCAGCAACTTTTGAATTCTCTTCCTTTCCCCAACTCCAACCATCCACTTTTCCTCCTTTTCGATTCGTCTTTGATTCTTCTTCTTATCTTCAAGCACAATCAACAACATCAACCCTTCAACTCAGACACCAAGTCATTCCAATGAGTCTCAATTCTCCACCTCTCAACCAGAACGAAACCTCTCCTCAACCAATCGAGACTCTACCTGATGAGCTTCTTCTTTCCATCTTTCAATGCTTAGATTCTTTGAGTAAAGCTCTCTCGCTTTGTATCTGCAAGAAATGGAACGAGACGCTGCTGCTCAATCATTCTCTGTGGACTTCTCTCATCTTGGAGAACCACCTCTCATTCGAAGAATGTCTTTCGGTCCTTCGACTCTTCAATTCGAGAAGTGGATACAAACTCAGACACGTCTGTCTGGGTGCTCGAGTTCCAGGCGAAGGAGACCTCAGAGAACTCTTCGAAGAATTTGGAAAGTCATCCGAGAATCTGAGAGTCTTGAGCATGGTTTCAAACTTCCCTGGAGATGTGATAATGAGTCAAGCCAAGAAGAGTTCTCCAAAGCTGAACACTCTTCAGCTGATAAGCCCTGGGGATTACCATCCAATGGCAATGTCACACCTGTTTTCTTTAAGACAGAGAATGGGAATCAGGGACTCAGAAGACCAGGAGCTAAAGTATTTTCGTTGCGCAAACCTTTCATCAGGTGAGGAGGAAGATGAAGACAATGAAGACTATCCGTCTAACCTAAAGGTTCTCGGTGTTCAGGGATATTGCTCTTTCGCAGCTCTCAAGTCGATGTTGATGGCTAGTCAATCTACCTTGATCGATTTGGATCTAACTCTATGGGTTGCCTCTCATCCAATCTCGACGTCCGAAGAGGGTAAACTTCGTCTCAAGAACCTCCAACATCTAGAGCTACCACTCTTCGATAGCGCACTCAGTGGCCTGGAGGATATTATAGAGGTAAAGGGCAAACTCAATCGAATCTGTGGCTATCCGAGTGGTTTAATCCTATTCAACTATCCTGCCGCAAAACATTTGGCGCTACGCTTATCCCCAGAAGAGGTGCTACTGCATGCTGAAGAGATGGAAGAGCTCGAAAGAACTGCTGCTCTCTTCAAGCAGTACAACTCAATTCAAGAACTTACTCTCTGGTGTCCCACGGAGAGAGGTGGACAGAAGCATCTCGACTTTATCCTCAGAACTCAACTCTGCAATGTCTCGAAAGATCATTCTGAGTCTTCTTTATCGAACGATAAGAAGAAAAACCTGATTTAACTGAGAGAAAGGAGGCTTCTTCATTCAATCAACAGGAAGATTCCCAACCAGAGATTTCACTACCCAATCTCTTCAAGCTGGTCATCAAGAATCCAGTTGATCTGGACGGTAATCTTCTCTGGATGGTGTTTCAATATAGAAAAAATGTCAGGTCTGACTTTACAATCCGAATTCAGGACAACGAGGGAGATGGAAGTGACTGATTGGGAAGCAAGAGGCTGGACGAATTGAATTTAGGCGAGTATCGAAGATGAAAAGAATCCGCAACTCAAAATGAGAAGGAAGAAAGCTTACAATCATTGCTATTGCTTTCATTCTCGATTCTTTCCGGACTTCATCGTTTAACAGTTAGTGGTGATTCTTCTTCAGAGTTGCGACAAAGACAGAACGAATTCGCTAACTGAAAACCAACAAAGTTGAAAGTGAAACAATGCTGAATCGAAAACACCAATCAAAAAATAGAATACAAATCAAGTACTTGAAAGAATGGGAAAGCAGATAGAGACAATCGTTCAAGTCTTCTGTTTCTTTCTACTAAAAGGACCATCATCATCAATCGCGACCTTCGACTTCTTCTTCTTCTCTTCTTCCACCCTAGCCTTTTTCCTTTCCTCTTTCCTCTTTAATCTACCTTCTTTCCATTCCTTCTTTTCCTCTTCAGTTTTTTCATCGTATTTCTTCAATTTCTCCTCCTTCTTCTTTTCGATTTCCCGTTCCAATCTCTGTTTTTCTTCAAGGGATTGATTCTTCAATTTCTCCAATTTGGCAGATTCTCTCTTTTCTTTCTTAGCCTGTTTCTTCAATTTCCTCTTTGCTACTTTTTCTTTACCTGATTCTGTAGTTGCTGTTTGTCTGAAAGATCGTTTGGTTTTCTGAAAAGAGAGAGAGAGAGGTTTGGGGGAAAGTACAGTATATGAGCTTCAAAAGGTAGCAGGTCTACAAAGGGAGATGGATGACGGAGAGCCTAGCTTTGAAAACTAAACTCACCTTTTTTTCTTGTATTTCCTTTTCTTGAACTTCTTTCTCATGATCCATTTCTGCCACTACATGTCTTGGATCTGCAGCCTTGAAACCTTCTTCTCTCTCTTGCGAAGTCAAAGTCTTTTCCACGTACGTCTTGAACCTCTTGGACCTTCTCTTGTGAGACTGCGGAGAAGAAGTTAGAAAGTCATATGAAGGATGAAAAAGGGGGGAAAACAGTCAGTAAGATTCAGAATAGGGGGGGGGAGGAAAGTACAGCAACAGAAACGCTTTGACGTTCCATTTCGAGGTGGCTTTTCATGCTCTCTCACTCTTTTCCCTCCGCTACTTTTCTAGTAAAAGTCTCAAAGCAGAGCAAATAATCGATCAGACTTTGATTTCTGCAAGGTTCATTTCCTTAGCGAGACATCATCCATCGTTTCCTTAACTCACATTTGAATCCAAATGAACCTTCACCATATTCTCATTCTTCAATTCCCTCTGAGGACAGACCAAGCAAATGCTAATGGGTGAACCACCTTTCATGATGACTGGAGAAAGAGTGATTGGATTTTCCAAAGCTTGATTGATAGTCATTGGGATTTGATCTGGATCTATCTCTTCTTCATCATCATCCATTTCTTCATCCTCATCTTCTTGCTCTCCATCTTGATCTAGCTCTTGATCAGATCCAATTTCCGAATCTTGATTATTCCTTTTCCTTTTCGTTCCTTTCTCTCCATTAGAGATTTGACCATTCTCTGACTTTAGTTTTCCTTTCTCCTTTGCCTTTGCCTTCGAAGTTGGTTTGTTCTCTTTCTCTTCCATGTCATCCTCGCTTTCATCTTGACTTGATTCATTGTCTTGATCATCAGAGTCTGAATCTGCTTCTGAATCATCCTCATCCTCATCCTCACTATCATCTCCACTTGAATTTGAATCTGAATCCGATTCATCAAAAGCGGTTTCCAATCCCAAATCAGCCTTTACTTCTCTAGTCAATCCCAATTCCTCATCTCTATTCTGTTTCGATACCAATTTCTTGACTCTTTTGAACATCTTCGATCCACTTGATCTTCTGTTTTCTTGTTGCTTGTTGCTTAGAATTGGATCGAAAGTTGAGAGAGAATGATCGAAGCAAAAAGTTCAAAATCTTCTTGACTTTCGACCAACACATTCAAATGAGGTAAGCATCGACAACGACTCTCAGAAAGGCATAACGAAGGCAGAGAATGTACATGAGTATGAATGAAGATAATCAGCTGGCACCAGAGGTTTCATTTGAACTTACTATCGCTTTGTACCCGAAGTAAGTTCATAAAGCATGAACCATAACTCTTTTGCAGATAGTTTCTTACGCGAAATCTATCCTGACATACAATCAAATTTCCTATTGGTTTCTCTAGTCTCAAGAATGGAATGAGATTCAGATAGGAAGTCAGATGGGAAAGAGAGAGATGGAGGTTGTTGAAGATGACCTCCTGGAAGAAGGACTGACTTTTTTACCTTTCTTCTTTCTTCATCTGCTTTTGTTCACATCGTCTCTCTAACTCTCAAGAATCATCAAGTCCGATCTCTCTTCTCTTTGCTTCTTTCTTTCTGGCTTGAGGCCCTGCTCCATGTTCTGAGACCGTATCTGCTTGTACTTCTTTCGTCGCCTCGAATTGATTTCTGCCCTTTGCTTTCCATCTTCTGAGTCTGTACGATGTGATCCTATTCTGATGAGATCAAAGATGTTTCTTTCCAAAACAAAGAAGAAAGAAGTTTGCACTGTTCATCTTGCCAGAGATGAATGTTGACCTTCTCCATCTTGACCTGGTAACATCTCGAAGAATGAGATCGATTTCTCGTCAATTACTTCAAACGAGGCTTAGGCCTAATTCTAATTCTAATCTCAATTCCAGTCTCAATCCTAAATCTTTTAATTCATTTCCATCTCGATGCTCCCTTCGACATTCCTCGACTTCTTCTAATCCCAATCCTAATTCCACTTCTTCAATCCACCAATCTGAAATCAATCATTTCTCCAAACTGTCTAGTCAATGGTGGGATCCACATGGTGAATTCGGTCTACTACATTCCATGAATCCAATCAGAGTCAAATTCATCAGAGACAAGATTCAAGAGTGTAGAGATTGGGAAGTAGCTCATAATCAAGTGGTGGAGAGTAAGAAGGATCCTCAGAAACAGAAGAGGAAGAGTGTCTTTGATGATCAACATGTAGGGAATGGAGAAAGAGTTAGGTTCTTGGATGGTGTAAAGGTTTTGGACGTAGGTTGTGGTGGGGGTTTATTGACTGAGGTGAGTCAGAGAATGGATGATTGGATAAGAATAAGGTAGGAACTGCTTTGTCTATTAGAAGGCTCCACAATGACTTCTTTCCTTGTTAGAATCAGAGGAATATAGATCAAATCTACCATTCTCTATCATGTCAAGAGGAACCGAGAGTGGAAGATAAAGGACGGTGGCCAAAAAGGATAGAGATACATTCAAAGCTGTTCACAATCAGATCCTTCATTTTCACTAGTTTTCTATCCTTTTAATGACTCAATATCCTCTTTTCTCTTGTTTCCCACTTTCCATAAAGTCTCTAGCAAGGTTAGGAGCTTCAATCACAGGTCTAGACGCTTCGGAATCCAACATTAACATTGCAAAACTACATTCTTTTCGAGATCCCTTCTTGAAATCAATTTCTAATAACGAATCGAACTACAATCCAATTTTAGATGTCGCTTGTCAGAATAGTTTACATTATAGACATTCAACAGTGGAGGATTTGGTCAAGTCACAGCAACGAGAGCTGAAAGGAGAGGGAAGTTTTGATGTCATTTGTTCAATGGAGGTTTTGGAACATGTTAATGGACCTGATGAGTTCTTGAGAGATTTGAATAGGTTACTCAAGGTGAGTTTCATCATAGTTGGATATCATTAAGATCTCTCTCTCTCTCTCTTTTCGTAAACTTGAAACATCACTCCAAATCTTACCTTTCCGATGCATGCTCCCAATCAATTTGATGTTTGAAACATCTCTTTTACTTATCTTTTTTCATTCTCTCACATCCCAATTTCTCCCTCTTCAGCCAGGAGGACATTTATTCCTATCAACAATCTCTCGAACTTTACTTTCCAAATTATTAACTATAACCATTGCTGAGGATCTATTCAAGTTAGTAGAACCTGGTACTCATACTCATTCTCAATATATCAAACCTTCTGAATTGTTGGGTTTCTTTAGAAATGATTTAGGTTGGTATAATTCTCAATCCTCACACTCAACTTCAAGCTCTACATCTACATCTACTTCTACATCGAGGTTAATTTCTCCATCTTCTCCACCATTCCCTTCAATAAAGATCAGAGATGAACAAAGAGATTTAATACCTCAAGAATTGAAATGGGAAATTAGAGGTTCAGCTTTTAATCCGATAAAGAATGGTTGGACACTTTTTGATAGAAGTAAAGATGGGAATGGAGAGGATTGGAGTACTTTGTGTAATTATTTCTTTTGGATTAGGAAACCTGTGGAGGAAGAGATTCGATGATGTACCAGTTGTATAGAATTTTGAAAAGAAAAAGATACTAATTGATAGAAAGACTGAGAAATGCAAGATGAGAGCACGTCGAGATTTCTGAATGGACACCTTGAATCTCACATCACGCCAATCAAGAACGAACAAAGAAGGAAAAACATTCGATTTCCTATCAGATCCTTCACCCTTTCAAAACATCTTGGACTCAAATTCTCTTCCTGATTCTTTCGTTGACAGTTCAGATTGATTTCTTCAGCAGAGAACGTTTGGAGTTCAAAGGATTTGAGAATCGATCCAGTCTTGACTGAATTACGAAGACAGCCAAAGAAGAGTCGACATAAAGACCTCTCCTGTCGAAGGATCACCAACTGCAGAAGAAGACCAGCGGGTGAAAGGAGAGGACAAAGTCAGGGATGCGCTTAAGGTCGGTCGAAGTCATTCTCTTGTCTACTCACTTTGCTCGCCTGGCTCTACTCTTCTGAGCTTGACCTTTCCGTCCCTAAATATCTTCAGATTCTTCAGCTCTTTTGCCTTCTTCGCTCTATGATGCGACATTTCAGAAGGCTTTCCCAATCTTCCATCCTCACCAATCTCCTTCGAAGGCAAGATAACTTCCTTCAAACAAGCACAAGTATTGGACTGTAAAATCTTGATCAACAGGGTCTCCTCCGTGAGCTCCACCGGATATGCAGCAAGCATCAAGTAATATGGCACAGAAAGGATCTCTATGCTTGAAGGGAGAGGTGCAGAGGATGGATCAGCCGAGAAGCCGATCAAAGGTTCGATGTCAATGCTAAGGACTCTGAGCACTTTAAAAGATGCTAGTTTAGATGTTTCGTAGTATGGAAACCCTGTATCGAATCCAAATAATCGGAGATGTCGCAAAGAAGCCCAAGACTTGTCAAGATTTGAAATACAGCTAGAATTGATTCTTTCAGAAGGAAGTTGTCCAGCTCTATCTAGATTAGTGAGCTCCAAAGAAAGCAAACGACTTGTTGTTCCAATGAGATGATAAACTGATTTGACCTTACTGTGCATCATCCCACTCGAATCTCCAGTGTTTTGCCAACACGTATTATCATTCTTTGTATCAAAGGCGAACCAAAATCTCAAAGCCAATTTCTTGATTTTTGACAAACCTCTGATAGAGCCGTCTAGTCTCTCAAGGAACAAATAATTCTCAATCCGGAATTCCAGTAAAAGAGCAGCCTCTTCCAGATGGGGGCAAAATATCAACAACCATAGGCAGTTGATAGCAGATAGGACTTGATGAGACATATGAGCCCCTAGAGGTGAGATGTATAATTTCTTGAGGGAATTGACCAAAAAAGGTTGAATGGCCAGTTCAATATTGCTCCTCGAACGGAATTCGAAAGAGAAGGCCAGGTCTTCAATGATCAAAGTCTCGAGACTGTCTACTTTGTCGTAAAACTCTTGAATGAACGATTCCATGACCTGGAAGATCTCAAATTTTTGCTCTTCTCCATCCGAAAGGATGAAATTAGAAGATTTGAGAAGCTGTAGACAGACAGCTCTGTGAGAAGCTTCGTCAGTAACTCGAATTGCTGGCTTGATGTGAAGAGACTTGACAAGACTTCCGATTCTGCTTTCATCCCTTGCCAGCATCTTATAGAACTCTGGGAAATGAATTGTAGATACGGTGACGTGCTTGATTAGAAGTCTGGACCAGATTTGAGAGACATCCTTGCATGTCAAAGCGATTGCTAAGACACTCGAATCTCTTTCTCTGTTCAAAGATGAAAGGGAAAAGAGGGAGATTTGTGTGAAGACCAGACTTATAGTGTTCATATAGATCAGGAGCTGGCATTTCCAGACCTGTAGCACACAAGCATGAGTCATTACTCACTTTCTTCCCCTTTCCCTTTCTTCGTGATTCCCTCTAATTTCGGCCCATTCCTCGATGCTACGATGGATGATCAGAGCTACATCTTCTGGAATTGAATCCATACTAGCTAGTCGTTTGATTTCTGTCTTCACGACGGCTTCTTCTCTGTTTTGCTTCATGGTTGAGAATCGAGTGAGTGGTAAGAAGGAAAGAAGCAAAGTTTGAGTTGAACGCAATCTCGCGCCAGCATGAGCAGACTGCGATTGCGATTCAATAGCTGCACACAAATCCAGATGAAATGAAACGAAACAATAATGGTAAAATACAGTCTATATGATAACATGTGATGCAATAGTTGTCGAGGTGATGCGCTTCTGACTCTTTTCATTTCCCACTTTGCCAAAGACATCTCCCCTCTCCTCATGGCTCCACCACCTTTTTCCCACTTCTATTAGCAGCTTCAGCAGCTCTGACATATTCCAAATGCTGTTCATATTCCAACTGATTGAGTGCAGGGACGTTTTGACCTTCTCCTTCTATCCAACCACCAGTCGGATTGGATCGATATCTAGCTTCTGACCAACCAGTTTCAGATCTAGAATTGAGATCGAAAGGCGAACTTGAGTTTGAAAGCTTTGGAGTGGAAGTGCCAGAAGAGGAAGAAGCATGAACTTCGTTTGAAACTCCATTCTCAAGGCTTGACTTTGATGTTGAAAGTTCATCATTGTCCAAAGATTCAACCTGATTGAAAGAAGTCAACTCATTCAGAGATTGGGAATAGACATGATCCAATCCTTCTTTCGTAATGTAACCTTTATCAGTTCCATTTTCTTTCAACCAATTTTCGACTCTTTGCCTATCTCTCTCTTCCAACTTCGATTTAGATTTCTTCTCGATATCATCTTCACTTTCCCCCTCTTTGGATTCTTCTCTAGCTTCTTGATAACATTTGGTTTCATCATCAGAGACGTCCATTCCACCTTTACCTTCCAAAGCTAAAACGCTCCAACCAATGACGATCATTCCAGGAGGTCTTTGTTCACCAGAACTCTCCATAGCTTTTACGATTCCATCCAAAGTTGAAGCTATTAATCTTTGATCTGTTGAACTTGCTCTTTCGATGATAGCGATTGGAATATAATTCGGGAAAGCTTCTCCAGATCTATTGTTTGTTTTACCACCTCGATCTTCAGTCAAAGCTTTGACTACAGCTTCTAATCTAGCTACTCCCATTAGGAGTACTGAAGTTCTATTTCGTTCATAACCAGGTAACTTGACTATTTTCCCACCTCTTCCAACACCAGTGCAAAGTAGTAAAGAGTCACTACATCCTCTTTGAGTGACTGGGATTCCCAACATCAGAGGCGCAGCTAAAGAAGAAGAGATTCCAGGTACGACAGTTGGTTCGATGCCTGCATTTCTGAAAGCCAAGACTTCTTCTCCACCTCTACCATAGACAAAAGGATCACCTTGTTTCAATCTGACGACATTCTTGCCTTCTTTAGAAGCTTTCAGTGCCAATGCTATCAGTTCGGATTGAGCTCCTTCGGCGTTTCCTGGGAACTTCTTTGCAATGACTAGAGGAGTTGTCGATGGAATGAGACGTAAGATTGAGGCTGGAACCAATTTATCTGAAAGGATCAGATCTGTCGATGAAGAAGTCAAGATTCTATGAGCCAAGACAGTCAATAATCCAGGATGACCGGTCCCAGCTCCCAAAAGGTAGATGTTTCCTTTTGAAGAATCTAACGAAGTTGAGGGTGGTCCAATATCTAGAGCATGCTGAGATGAAGCTCTTCTAGCTTTGATTGAAGAAGGTAAATCTGTAACCAATTGATCTCTTGTTGAGATATCTCTACCTCTAGTCGGAGAATGTGAAACACTTCTCATAGATGACCTTCCTTCTCCAGTCCCATTTGACAGCTCTTTTGGATCTTCTAGATTCTTGATCTTGTCTTCGTTCTTATATGTATCTAGAGTATCTTTCATCTGTTCTTTCGTCAATGATCCTAGATATTCAATTGGCCAGTATTCACTGATTTGAGCTACCCATCTCATTCTCCTCTTGGTGTCTTCTGCATCTTCGTCTTCATCTCTTGATATCACCTCATTCTCACTGACTGAAGCTTTCGACGTTTCTTGTTTGAGATTCGATGTTCTTCTCCTCTGTTCCCTCGCCAACGCTTGACCAGCTTTGTCTAGTTGATCCCCAACATCCCGATTTGAAGAAAGTTGAGGTACAGGAGAATTCAAAGGAGTAGTATCGAAGTTGAGATCATCTTCAATGACATCTTCGGATCTTGAAGTTTTCCCTACTTTTTTAATTCCATTGATTCTAGCTCCATCTCCATCCTCAGTAATAGAAGCAATAGAAAGTCTTCTTCTCTTATCCCCAATCTTTGCCATTTCTCTCATTTCTCCAACCTTTTCGACTGCATCTCCAACGTTTCTAGGTAGATTTGAAATAATCTCCCTTCTGATCCTTGAAGCTAATCTACAGCCTTTCCCATTTGTAGTGACTGCTATTTGAAGTGAAGAAGGGAATGAAGGTGAAGTTGAAGTCTTTATGGTTTGGAATCGATGAGTTGCAGGGAAACTGAAATCACATAGATTGGGTCTGTCTGCTACGTTGATTGGGATTCGTTTGGATCTGCATAGTTTGTGTAGAAGATCAGCTCTTGATAAAGCTTGATTTGAAGAAGCAGAATGAGTGGAGATTAGGTCTGAAATGGAATCGTCACTGATTGCTAGATGAAGAGTGTCTGTGACGCAGACTGCGAATAATTGAGGTTCCAAAGTAGAGTCTCTTTCCTTTGATTTGCCATCTATCCTATCCAGAAAACTATTCCAGGAGGATTGAGTAGATGGCCCCTCATGTGCATCTTTTGAAAGCTTCTTGTTAGGTAAAAGACCCAATTCAGCCCCATTGAACCATTCTATCTCACCACTTTCCATCCCTCGATTACATTTCCTTTCCAACTCTGAATCTACACATTTGATCCGCCTCGCCTTGTCGGTAGAAGTCGATGTTGATGCCATGTCATTCGAGGAAGAAGAAGAAGAAGAAAGGATTGAATCGATGCAGTTTGGTTCTACTGCCACTACTACGCACTTTGCACCTGCTTCCAAGCATGCATTCACTCTTGAAAGTGCTAGTTTTCCAGTCCCAACGATGATCACTTTACGGCCAAAAGGTCGATGAGAGAGTAGGAGTGAAGAGAGTGAGGATGGTGAGATTTGAGTGGTTGAAGTTGAAGAAGTTGCTTGAGATGATTCATGAACCAGGATTGACATGGTTCTCTATATCTCTTCAGTGAAGAAGTCTTGATGGATTCTATTTGATGAGAAGAAGAAGTGTTGAGGAGGGGAGTTGTTGGTAAAAGGTCAAGAAGAAAAACTCAAAAGATAAGAAACCTATCAAGCCAATCTGTGATAGCCAATTTCTAATCGAATCTCTCGCCACTCCATTGACAAGCAAAGGGGAAAACGTCTTTGGGTGTTCAATTGTTGACTTTAGTCACAAGAGAAAAACAGAAAACACAGTCGAAAAAGCAGCATCTGACTTCCTTCTAGCCACTCTTGACCGAGTAAATCTCTCCATCTCCTTCTCCCTCTCCCTGAATTTCCCAAGTATTCCGATTCTTGAAAAACTTCGACCAGAACCTCATCACAGGTCCCCATTCATCCCCTCTAGGCATCGATTCATCTTCTTCTCCCGGCGTGTTGGAGTTCGACTTCGCTTTGTGTTCAGTCACATTTTGATAGGCCTTTTTGATTGACGGAAGTGAGGACTTGGAGAAGGAAGATGATCTATGGAACAGTAGGACTGGAGTGGAGAGAGGTGGCGTGAACGTTGGGTGCTTTTTTGGAAGATTGATGAGGAGGGAAAGAATGAAGAAAGGGAAAGAAAATGTCGAGACAAGTTAGAAAGATCGAAGAGAACCGTTTGCTGAATTTTCTCGCGCTCTTAGGTTGAGTTGCGATGTTAGTTCTAGTAGTAGGCTCTCGACTTGATCTTCTGGAAGTCCAAAGCTCGAATTGAAGCTCAACGATACTCACTGAAAGCAATCCGCCTGAAACGCTGACGACGCTTCCCACCTCCGTCTCTATCTGTTCCTCCTTCTTCTGTTCTTCAACTTTCTCATCTTTGATCTCTTGTATCTTGTTGCTCGCATCGGAAGAAGAGTTTGCATTCTTCCTTCTACTTCTAGTCCAAGCGATGGAGCCTTCCAACGCTGCACTCCCACCCTGACCGAAACCAAAGAGATGGATATTAGAAGCCTTCCATCCGATCCCACCCTGAGAAGAAGATTTAGTCAGATGATCCATTAGCTTTGTGAAAGAATTCAGAAAGGAAGTTGGATCTGGATTCGGAATCGCTGTTCATTCGTCGAACAAAAGGAAAGAGAGAGAGAGAGAGAGACTCGACGTCAGTCAATCTCTACGCTACGACGAAGATATCTTTCTAGACCAAAATATGAACTCACGTTCAGCCATTACTGTAAAGCTATCCCACCAGCAAGTCGCTTCTGGGAACATTGGGACTTTGTTTTGACCTCCAAGAACCAAGATGGAAGTTTGAGGTAGATTGCTCTGAATCGACCTTGCAAAGTTGATAAAGTTATTCTCGTTATCGCCTAGACCGTGGAATAGGATGAGTAGATTTGAATCTATTCCAGAAGGATGAGGTAGATATCTGTGATTGAAATCCAAAAGGGAAGACGAAGTAGTCGAGCTTGATTTATTGGGACAAGGGAGCGGTTTGGATTTTGGCTCTTTCGAGATTGGATGAGCTTGCATGATTGAAATTAATCCTTATAAAAGAATAATGATTAGGAAGGAGAAAAGGATTTTATAGAGTTTATGGTTGAGAAGTCGAAAGTTGATTCTGATTCTGTCCTCACCATCTTCTTGTCCTCACCAGCTTCTATCCATTCGAGATGGGATCTTCCACTAATTCTTCCAGTCCGACGCAAGCTGAGCATTCATTGACAGTGATTGATAATCGTACAGGAAAGTCGTACAAGATTCCAATCGACAAGAATACTGTAAAGGCGACCGACTTTACTCAAATCAAAGCAACTAGACATTCAGTCTTTGGAAAGAATGATAGAGAGGAATACGAAACTCAGAATGGTCTGAGAGTTCATGATCCTGCCTTTTCAAACACTACCGTCGTTGAATCTCAAATCACTTATATCAATGGTTCAGCAGGTGAGAGAGAGTGAAGGATAGGTGATAGGTGACAGGTGATAGGGAAGAAACGGCTCTGCTCAAAGTTGCTCTGCTACAAAGACTCATCTTCTAATCTGACTTCTTTCATCTACTTGATCATTAAATTAATCCTCCTAGGTATCCTACGTTACAGAGGTTATCCTATCGAACAATTGGCTGAAAAGTCCAACTTCTTGGAGACTGCCTACCTCTTGATCTATGGCTCTCTACCAACTGTGACTCAATACGAGAACTGGAGTGATGGAGTGGTGCGTATCTTGGATACATAATCCAGTTGATATTTGGAGAGCAATGGACTGTACAGGGGAAAGCAAAAATGCGTAAAGAATCGACCAATGAGAGCGCTTGTTTCGATCTTCGTCTACCTCTATCCCAATTCCAATCCTTACCAGATCTCAGGATCTAATCTTCTTTTCTAATTGAGGCTGATCATAACTTTGTGTACTATCTCCTCTCATTTCCACCTCTATGGCAGCTTCACCACTCGACTGTTCACAGAGATGTGGAATCTCTCGTCTCCCAATTCAGATACGACTCTCATCCAATGTCTATCATGATCTCTGGCTTTGCTGCTTTGGGAGCATACGCCCAAGAGGCGAATCCAAGTTTACAAGGTTCGTATCCAAGATACAATCCTACTTATTTTCAGAAACGCTAGCTGAGATCTATCTAACTAGCTCTCTTTCCGTCATTCTCTCTCTTCAGGTCAAACCATCTACACCAAAGGAGCCAAAGGAGATCTAGCTTCATTACAACTCTTTGACAAACAAATTCAAAGAGTCATTGGTAAAGCACCAACTTTGGCTGCTTTGGCTTATAGAGTTAGACAAGGTCGTCCTTTCAATACTCCACCTCCGGGTCTATCTTATGCTGGAACCTTCTTTTATCTATTGGATCATCTCAATGAGAGAGAATATAGACCAAATCCAGTATTGGAGAAATGTTTGGATACTTTCTTCTTATTACATGCTGATCATGAGATGAATTTATCAACTGCAACTTGTTTAATGACTGGTAGTGGTCTTTGTGATCCTTATTCTGCCGTAGCTGCTGCTTGTGCTAGTTTGTATGGTCCATTACATGGAGGAGGTGAGTTCTTTATAGATCGATCAGTCGTTCGTAGAACGCAGCTGAGATGATCTAGAAAGTCTTTTGCTGATGATCATCATTTCTTCTCGTACTCTTTTCGCTCTCGCCTCTTTTTCCCACTGACAGCTAATGAAGCTGTCATTCGTATGCTCACTAAATTGGCAAAACAAGGTGGAGTCAAAGCTGTCCCTGAGTTTTTGGAGAAGGTCAAGAGGAAAGAAGAAGTCCTCTCAGGATTCGGTCATCGTATCTATACCACTTGTCAGTACCAAGCTCAGCGACGTAGAATCTTTCAGAACCTCTTCGTTGAGTTTCCAAAACCCAGTCACTGATCTAACCTCGAATCTCTCTTCTGCCTTGTCTCTAACTATCACTCACAGCTGATCCACGTTCATTCATCGTTAGGAGAACTGCAGACGAGGTCTTCAAGGTGACTGGCAAGTCTGAATACTTGGATATTGCCATTGCTCTTCACGATGCAGCCATGAAGGACGATTACTTCAGTGAGTATCGATGCTGGTGGATGGAACGAAGAAACGATTCGTATTGAATGCTTCGAGATTCTCCAGGAGATTACAGATTTCGCTTTGCTAAATCGAAAGCTTCTCTCTTCTCTCACTTCTGCGCCTCATGTCTTCAGTTAGCAGAAAGCTCGCTCCAAACGTCGATTTCTGGTCAGGTCTCTGTTATTCTCAGATGGGGTTCCCAACTGAGTGAGTTTCGAGTGGAGAGGCAGGACATCGGCGAGATCGTGAGGACATCTTCTCGCCGAAGTTTGAGCTCGACTGATACCTCTTACTTTCACTCCCTTCTCTCGTTCTCTTTCAACAGTATGATGGTCGTATTGTTCGCAATCCCACGTACAGTTGGATGGTTAGCTCATCTTCGTCAAATGTGGCTCAACGAGAAAGGTGTGAAAATCTGGAGACCTAGACAAGTCTATGTCGGAGCTGCTGAGAGGGACTATACTCCTATCTCTCAACGTCCTGAACCTGAAACTGGAGCTCGTGAGTATCTGAGACCTTTCGAATGATGATCAGCAGCCAACTCTGACCTTGACTCCATTTCCATGCCTCTCTTTCTCTCACAATCGAGCAGCTCTTCGTTCTCAACCAACTGCAGTCAGTCAAGGAGGAGACACTAGACGTTCCAGATTAGCTAGCTTCGTTGATGAAACTGGAAAGAGACACGTTGGATCTAGACTTTGAGGAGTCCAACCTTCAAGCGATCAAAAGTTTGGATCGAAGGCAAGGGAAGGAGAATGAGGTGATTTAGATAGACGATCAAAGATGTACATTTTCTTTCGTGTTCATAAATGTGAAGCTGTTACGATTAAGCTCGAATGTTGGTTGATCAGATTCAATTTTCGAGAGACAGGTCTCTGACCTGAGTGACGAGAGTTCTCTTTTCACAATGGGAACTTCTGAATTGATGAACCCCTCTCTATCATGAGCAGAAGTCTTGCTTAATCAATGTAGAATAAGAACATTTTCGTATCCAAAGGTCTCCTTTGACTTGATTCGAGCGGTCCGAACCACCGAAGAGTCTTGAAGGCGCCGAGGTGAAAACTGGGGCCTCTAGATTGTAAAATTTTGAAACGACTTCTTCCCTTCTTAACCATCACATCAATTATGGAATTTGAAGGACTCAATCTTGAACAACTGAATTTTGAACAATTCTCAGACAAATGGAACTTTGGTACTCTTCCAAAGAAGGTCGTTCTCAGCATCGCAAGAGAGATCAAAAGCTGGCATAACGATTCTCTTCCAAAGAAGGAAAAGGAACAGAAAAGAAGGTAAGTTTCTCGCTTCATTTCTTTCTTCTCTATTGACTTTCTATGTATTTTCTGTTGGCCTTGACTGACTTTACATCGTGTCTCTTGTCTCAACCATCTCATCCCTCACAGAGCCAGAGATTCAACTCTCAGATCCTTGACTCTGACTTCGAAGGATGCTTACAAAGTGTGGACTCCTTTTCTTATGGAGAACTTGACAGTCGGATTCGAACATTTCCCAATGCTGTTCAAGACTGTGTTGGATAAGGATAACCCAGGACTTGCTAATTCCGTCAGATCGTTTCACTCACTCGGTATGAGAGACGTAGTCGAGACGATAATGAGTCACATTATGTTCCTCAAGGAGGATGATATCAAGTCGGAGAATCTAGAAGAAAAAGTGAAAGGCATCATCAACTCACAAATCAGGCTCATACTCTTCTTGATGGTGGGTCTGGAACAATTCTCCTCAAGTCACGGAAATTTCACCTATCTCTTTAATTCTGAGAAAGAGTTCCTCCCATTTCCTTCTTTCACTCGTACCCTCAAGCAACTTCGTATGCGTCCAATGACGAAAGAAAATCAGGGTTTGTTCTCTGGAAAGAATGTGATTTGGGTTCTTCAAAATTGCCAATCTCTTCAAATAGCCGTGCTAGATTGTACTCTGTCAACCAAAGATGCTGAATGGCTCAAAGGGAACAAATCTGCTTTCAAAGGAAAATCAAAGGTCAAACAACTCGCACTTCGCGTTACTTTCATCAGTGACATGCCAGCTCGTTTTGCTTGGAGCTCACCAAAGGTCAAGGGAGTTCTCAACAAGAAGAGTCAAGCAGTTCATGATCTTTTGCTCGTCACCAATCAACTATCCTCTTTCGAGTTGTTTGCTGAACACGATTTAAGTTTGAGAGAACCAGTCAATCCGGAACTTATCCTAGGTTTATCTTCATCCTTCTCCACCTTGAAACACTTAAGATTAATGCACGTCAGTCCAGAACCGGATGCCAAAGCGATCACTTGCTTTGCTCCCTTTACTTCTTTGAAAATTCTAGGCTTCCATTGGGATACTCTAACATGCTGTGCTCAAGGGAAGAGTTCATTTCCAAAGTCTTTAGAAACTCTCCAAGTGGTTTATTATGTCACAGATGGAACTCAATTTGATCCTTACGCCTTCCAAGAAGAGTTGGTCTTGACAATGTTACTCGAGACTAATCAAGGCTTGAGGGGTTTGAAGCAAGTCATAGTACCTTCGGCTCCTATCAACTATACTTATGAAGTGAACAAGTTTTCCCAACCAACTCAAGATTTGGAAGAAGAATAGAGAGTTGCTCAAGGACGGTATCAAGTCTCATCCCAAACTTAAGCATCTCAAGTTAAAAGTTTTGCAACCAGGGGAGGTCGGTGAGTGGATGGTTGGAGTAAGATGAAATTTGACAGTGCTTGATTGTGAAGACTAATTCTGATTCCAAAATACCCTTAATTCCTCTCCACTTTCTCAGTCGGCGACGCATCGAAAGGCGAGAACTGTCCATCTACCTTCGAATGGATTGAGCCATTCCTTTGTTGATTTGACCTCCTCGTCTATCTCAAAAGTACTCTTCAAGCTTGAAGTCTCTCAAAAGAAGCGGTCATATTCATTTTGGTCCTAATTCTCATCTTTCTTTCTTCCTCTTCTTGAAGTTGTCGTTGAAATCTCTTTGACTATCGTCTTCCCCTCTCCCAAGGTCGTCCAAGAAGCTAAACTACCGTTGTCTATTTCGAGACATCAGTTCATGTAGTCAAATAAGTAGAAAGATGAGCTCATTCTGTCTTTTGCCTTTGGTTTGTTGACGTGTATCAGCGAGCAATAAGTGAAGAGGCTCAAGGCTCATGAGTTGATCTCTGTCTGACCAGGCTCCGATGTTTGAACAGCCAGGCCGGAGCAGGACCAACCGAAGCTCGAACGGCTCGGAATGGTCTAGTTCTGATCAAAATGGAGCTTTTTAAGCGAGATCGTCTTGATGAGAGTCGGGAACGAGCTTTCTCCCTGACTTCCCCAGAATCTCTCAGGGAGCGTTGACCAGCCAGCCAAGGTGAAGAAAATGAGCAAGAATGAACAAGCTCCAAAAGTTTCGAAATAGCCTAGATCGGATGGGATTGATGTGTCGGAAAGAGTCGATGAGTCGATGGACCTTTGGCAGTCTGAGCGAAATACCACCAAGTCCCGAAAAGCGTGGCACTCTCCCTGACTGTCAGCAGAGTGAAGCTTTTCGACTAAAGAGCTGCAGCCACTCGGCTGCCCTCTAGCGTCTTGGTTTGAAAGGCTTGCTTCTTCGTTCGTCAGTCTTTCTCTCTAGGGTCGCGCCCATGAGTAATGAGAGGATACTAGATCTCTCGGCTTTGTTAGAGTATGTGTTTCGCTTCCCTAGGGTCGAGGCCCATTCAGAGGCTTATAGTGATTAGACTCGAGCCTACCACTCTCTAGAGACGAATTAAGCTCATTCAGAGTAGCGGGCTGGTCGACTTCTTTTGTTAGTAGCGGGGCTAGCTAGAAATACAGTTATGGGTATATACTAGGAATACAGTTATGGGTATATAGTAGAAATACAGCTATGGGTATATAGTAGAAATACAGCTATGGGTATATAGTAGAAATACAGTAATGGGTATACTAGGAATACAGTAATGGGTATAGGGTCGTTAGGGTCATTAATTGTTAAAAGAGACGATTTCTCCAATCCTTCTTTCGTCGAAACGAAAAAAGAACCGAAAAAGTTAGGTTGATCCAGAATACTAGGTCTTAGATACTATGATCGAATATGCCTAGCTCATGGAAAGATGAAACTCGTTCACTCGCTCAAATCAAAACTGATTCGCGCGGTAGATAGTCGTTGGACCTCTTTATTAGGGAAAGCAAATCTAAATTCATTCGTTGCCAACAGCATACTGGCTGTGCTAGCACAGAAGTCGGTCCTGAAGAAAATTGTTTTCTTTTCGCTTTCCTTACAGACGAGGAAGGTCCGTGACCCTTTAGGACTATTCTACCCCCAACCAAGGCCATTCGATCCAGGGAAGATGCAGAATGACAAAAAGCTCCTATAGCGAGAACACTAGGGCGATGAGTCAGGAAGACGTTTTCGAGCGAGTCCAGGCAAGCGAATACAGGTGATCGATCGATCTTTTTGGAAAACAATTTTGAATAGAAATACAAAAGGCAACCAACTTTTATCAAAGTACATCACATTCGTGTATTTCAGGTTCGATTCTCAGCCTGGACCAAACTTTTAGCACATTTTCGATTTCGGCTTCTCGCTTCCAGATCGCTTCCAGGGCTCTTTTCGAACGCTTTTCGAACGCTGGGCGAACGTTGGAGGGATTCTGGGAGAGAGAAATCTCGTCGCCAGTGGCCACGGCTAGCTATCAAGAGTTTCGGTAGACTTTGGAGTCGGCGGCGGAACCGAATCGTATCTCATGCATCTGATCAGCTCAGTCACAGAAGTTGACGTTCGAGTGACTGAGAAGAGAGTCCAAAGGAGAGAGTTTGCTCTGGAAGTCAGCTCGTCGCCACTTCCTGCCAGAGACTCATGGAGATTCAAGAGGAGTTGTCCACAAGGTACCCTCTGGAAACTTCCAGGCGAAGATTAAAAGAATGAAAGATTAGGATGGAAGGCGAGAAAGGACAAAAGAGCGAGATTTTTCGGGCCTGTTTTTCCAAAAATTCCAAATCTCGACAGACGATTTGTGGGCTTGAGAGAAAATCGAGTCCTTTTGGCCTCTGCAAGAATCATGCAGAGGCTCTCACTCCATCCAAAGATTGTTCAATCTTTTTGGTATCACTTCAGTTCCGACTAAGGGAGTGAATTGTCGAGGGAATTTGAGAGAAGACGGGCTTCGGAAAGAGCGCGAGGACAGAGACTCTTTCTCTCCCCGAACTAGATTAAAAAGTTCAGAACAGACGAACCAAATCGAGGACTTTTTCTTTGGCGATACATTGATGGATTTTCAATTCTTTTTCTCTTGAGTTTGCACATCTCTTCTACAAATTCCATCGCTCATCTCAACCAACCTCTTGCCTCCCAATCGTCAGTGACAACCTCTTTCAAAGGCTCGCCTTCCTTGAAGCCAAGTCTAAATTGACTGTTTCCTTCTCTCCTAGCCTGTACGATCTTGTGAAGTAGATTTCCATCCAACTTGCCCGGATCTTCGATGGTCAGCTTGACTAAAAGTGGCAAAATCGGATCGTCCTTCGTTTCTTCGAAATTGTCAATCGTTTCTTCGCTCTGCTCAAACTTTGAGGGCTGGAAGACGAGACCGTCTTCTCGATCGAAAAAGTCCGTTTCCCCTTCGACTAAGGGACCTGGCTTTTGAGATTTTGTTGGAGACGGAAAATCCAATATTTCCAAAATCTTATTGATGTGATGTTGGTTTGCAATATAACCGCCTGGAACGCCTCGAAAGCATCTCAAAGTCAGAGATTGGATCGTTGGATTGAGTTGGAAGAATTTCCTTGCTTTCTTCACCAACATGTCCCCGTAGTCCCTACCCAAATATGAGGGAAGGTGAAGAGAAGCAGCCTTCAACCCTGACACTTTCCAGAAGACTGATGACTCAACCGTGCTAGATAAACGTGTCTGATCTCCATCTATCTCAAGCATCTGTTTCAGTGCCAAAGAGGAGACGGCCTTGCGAGGACAACCAATTTCCACGAGATTCCTAAAGTGTATTGGATCCGGATCCCGAGATCGACTTCTGGTTGTGCTGCTCGAAGGTTCCTCCAACATAGCCCAGCCTGACAAATCCGATTCAAGTAGGTTGTCAGTTGTCTCTAGAATCCGTTTCATTGACATGATGTTCTCTGTAGATTCTAAACCTAAGTAATTCAGCCTTGAAATCCACCTCAAATCTTCTGGCGTTAATTCCAGCAGAGCTTCCGTCACGAAGCATCTTAGACCAATGCTTCCATCTCGAATTCCAAGTCTGGCTCTGTGCTCCAACGTATAAGCTACACCAGACCGAAGTAGAGCGAGATCGGAGACAGTCAGCAAGAAATCCAGCGCTGGAAAATGTTGCATAGCCAGAGCTCTCGTCTTTCCGTTGAGCTTCGAATCTTGAAGCACCGCAAGAGTTTTCAAGCTGCTCCCAGATCTCTTCAATTGCACGAAGATTCGGTTCAAATGCTTGACATTTGTGATCTTGGTTTCTATGATGACGTGCTTCAATCTGCATCCAGACCTCTCGTTGAATATCGAGAGGATTCTGACGATTGAAGAAGGTGAGAGGTTTTCTGAAAGGTGCAAATATTGCCAGAATGGGACATGGAGAAGGATGACTTGGTTCCATTTCTTGCAGATCTGAAGTATCGAAGCTCTCCCTAAAGCTGATAGATTGCCGAAGATGGGGAGAAGTAGTTCGTCTGGAAGAGAATCGATGGTTTGAAGAGAAAGCTTGTCGAGCTGGTCTGGAAGCGAAGAGGGTGGACTGCGATTGAGACTCATTTGAATTTTTGGAGTTGTTGTTGTGATGTTTGAGAACTGAGTTGTAAAAGAAGGAGAAGAATCGAAGTCGAATCAAAGAGGAAGGTTTTGCTTGAACAAGAGTTCTGGATGGATGGAGAAGAAGAGAAGAAGAGCAATGGAAGATTTCGATCAGAGGATGACGACCTCTTTCGCCGAGTCGAAACGCCGACCATCGTTCGAAAGTGGGTTTGGAGCATCTATAACTTTCATATTTCATTCCTGTCTGGCTGAAAAGCAATACCAGAGTGTCATTTCGACGTCAGCAGGCGAGAGCTTTTCCAAAAGAGGGAGAGAAAGTCAGGCTACGAAAGCTCAGGAGTTCATTCCAAACGAGAACAAATTACAAAAGGTAAAATATGAACATAATGAAGATCGGAAACAAGTCATAAATCAGAAAGTGGAAGTCTTGCAGATAGAACTTTAGACACTTCGAATCGGATCACTTCGAGAAACCTTCCACCGTTCTTGATCTGTGAAAGGAGAGTCAAAGGAGAGAGATCAGCATCAGCGCTGAAGAGTAACTGGCTGATCCAGATCTGAGAATCTGAGTCTGTAGAGTCGCTTTTCTCGAGTTCTGGTTCATCGTTCGTCACTCAGCCCTTGAACTAAACTCACCTTGGATTTTCACTTCATCCAACTCTTCCCTTGCCATTCTCGCTCCCTCACCCATCCACCTTTACTCCATCCACCTTTACTCCAAACCAAGATCTTAAAGCTTGGACTCAGCTTTTTCCTACTTTCCAGACAGTTTCTGAGCAGGATCCCATTCAACTTAAAAGGATTATGTATTACGACAAATTTCAATTTGGGCAAAAGGAGTGGTTCTTGCCCTTGTGTCGCATTCGGTGATCGATGTTGTTGCATTGAAGAAGAGTCGGAAGGAGCGATAAGCCTTTCTAGAAAGTAGTTCAAGTGAAAGGCGGAACCGGATCCTCTTCTTCCTGCATAAAGCCCCAGTGCCGAAAGAGACGGATTCATTTCGAGAAAGAGATCTGTCTTCTCTTTTAACTCATCGGGTGTCATAGAAGGTCCTCTTTTCCTTTCATCATCTGTTTTGTCATAAATCAAAATTCTCGCCTCTACTAGGAACGTCATCTCAAAGCAGAGCAAAGACGCAAGGTTACCCGAGCCCTCCACTCGACCTGAAAATTTGAGGAATCTTGCCAGAACTTTTGCTGCACTTGCGTTGAAGGGCAGGATCAAACGCATGGGAGTTGAATTTTCGAGAGTAATCGGGTCCAAATCTACATTTTCCGAGTCCTCCAATTCTGTGCCCCACCAACATAGATTGAGCTCTTGCAGACTCGATTTCGAAGCCTCCAGAATCAAATGCAAGTCTTCGAGGGAATACGTGGTGTGGACTTGAAGGAATTGTAACTCTTTGAACCAGCTCTTCTCTTCTGTGCCTACTCTACTGACAGAGCGCGCAGAGTAGTACCTCAGACCTGATACTTCAGTACCTTTTTCGTTCGATGGATCCTCGACGCCTCTTTGTGGTCCCCACTCTAACAAGTGTTCCCACATAACAGAGATAAATATAGTTTGACTTCTGTGATTGTTAGAGTACAAGAAACGGAGACGTGGTAGAAGGCTTCTAGCTAAGTTTCTGGTCTGCGTGTTAAGTCTTGCGAGCTGAGGCAGTGCCAAAGCTCTGATGGTTAAGGATGATTTCTTGAGCTCTTCAAAGATGCGATCAATATCTTGGATGTCATCAATGAGTGACTCAAAGACAACCTCTTCCAAAGAGAAGCCAGACCTAGAATTGAAGATCTGAAGAATGGTAAAGGCAGTAGAAATCGGAAGACGATGAGGCAGATGGACGACTTGCCAGAAGCTTTTGCCACGGAGAAGGGTTCCGTTCCAGTTTCTACAGACCGACAGCATATGACATCTTTGGAGTGGTGTCAATTGGTGAAAGATGAGGGGGAGGATCTCGTCTGGAAAGGGCCTGAAGGATTGAAGAGTGGTCTTACTCTTGATGCGGAAGAAGGATTTGAATGCACGTTTGAGTTTTGCCAACATTGCTAACTTGATAATTGAGATGAGATTGAGAAGTTGAAGATGAGGAGAAGAATCGAAGACGAATCAAAGAGGAAGGAAAAGATGGTGATGTTATGGAAAGAAGAAGGGAAAGTGAGTCCAACACTGTTTTGCTCATGACTTCCATCATCAACAGATCTCCTTCTTTCAAATCGAGAACTACTCCAAGTATTGATTCTGAAAAGATCGAATCCTCTACTCCCAGTCCAAACAAGAAGCAGAAAGGCCAAAGAAGCAGCTCTTCTCTCTTCAGGCTTGTCTGTCTATCACTCTTATCACTCTCAGTCTACTTTCTCTTCTTCTTGAATTCCCAATCTTCCACTTTCAACTCCATCATGAAAAATCCATTCTCTCACAAACATCAAGATCAAGATCAAGATGGGTCATCTTCAGGAAAGGTCAATGTTGCAGTCAGTTCAACGCTAGACTGCTCTCTAATCTCAATTTTCCATAGCTGATCTCAAATAGTGCTCCTCTATCCTCCTCTACTTCTCCCAGTATTTGGTCAATTGGGGAATATATGCCCGCAAATACTTCCCAAAGGACGTTCCTGTCAAGGATCTGACTCATCTGCTCTATGCTTTCGCAGACGTCAGACCAGATTCTGGCGAAGTCTTCTTGACTGACAAGTGGGCAGACGAAGATGTGAGTTTAACTCGTAGGTAGGAAATTATGGGGGGAGTTGCAGAGTGCAGATTGTTATCGGAAAAGTCACAAGCCCTCAGGAGTCGTAATCGAGGAAAGAAACAAGATCGAGGAGAGCAACACAGCTCGAAGTGCTCCACCTGGATGTGGACTTCGTTTCACTCGGCTTCTTGTTCTTTCTTTCCCTTTCAGATTCACTACGATGGAGACTCATGGAATGACCAAGGTACTAATCTATACGGAAACTTCAAACAGTACGTCGAGCAGAGAGATCTCTTTTCTTACTTTCAGTTGCAGTCTCTCTCTCTATTCTAACCTTCTCATCCTTCTTTTCCCTCTTCCAGATTCGCTCTCCTCAAACAATCCAACAGACATCTGAAACTACTTCTCTCAATAGGAGGTTGGACTTTCTCCTCTCATTTCCAACCGGTGGCATCAAACCCAAGCCTACGTTCTCAATTCGTCACTTCTTCCATCAAATTACTCCAAGATTATGGTCTAGATGGTTTAGATATCGATTGGGAATATCCAAAGAATGAACAAGAAGCTAGAGACTATGTAGATCTTTTGAAAGAATTGAGACAAGGTCT
Source organism: Golubevia pallescens (assembly GCA_001599655.1). Classification (NCBI taxonomy): domain Eukaryota; kingdom Fungi; phylum Basidiomycota; class Exobasidiomycetes; order Golubeviales; family Golubeviaceae; genus Golubevia; species Golubevia pallescens. The sequence goes on from BCHO01000002.1 coordinate 422,754, forward strand.
GAATGATCTTTCGAGAGATAAAGGCTGCGATGCTTTTCTTTTGACAATCGCAGCTCCTTGTGGATCGGATCATTATCAGAAATTGGAATTGAAGGAAATGGATCAATATTTGGATTTCTGGAATTTGATGGCTTATGATTATGCTGGAAGTTGGGATCAGAAGACTGGTCATCAAGTGAGTTTATCATCTCGAATTCATTGTTGGTTTGACTCGCTTCGTTCCATCTTCTCTGCCGTTTTCTTTGAAGTCTTTGGAACCAACGTCTCTCAGACTATTGAATCTGACCAATTTCTTCTTTCCATTCTCACCAGGCCAATCTCTTTGGTTCAGCCCCTTCGACTGAAGCTGCTGTTGACTTCTACGTCTCGAAAGGCGTTCCAACGAGTAAATTGGTCATGGGAATGCCTCTCTATGGCAGAAGTTTCGAGAACACTGACGGAATTGGAAAGCCTTATCAAGGAGTAGGTCAGGGCTCTTGGGAGGCTGGATCTTGGGATTACAAGGTCAGTAGTCGAACTGCTATTCGATACAGTCTTCGAAATCTGACTCTCAAATTTCTCTCGCCGCTATTCATAAAATCTTCTACTAACCCAGGTCCTACCACTCGCTGGCTCCAAAGAGCATTTCGATCCAAAAGCTGGTGCTACTCATTCTTACGATGAGAACAAGAGACTTCTCATCACTTATGACAATCCTGAATCGGTGAAGATGAAGACTGATTGGATCAAGGAGAAGGGATTGAGAGGGGCTATGTTTTGGGAAGCTAGTGGTGATCGTAAGGATCAAGATAGAAGTCTGATAGCCAAAGTGGCAAGAGAGGTGAGTTTTTTCGTTCAGATTAGAGAAGACTTTCCAACACTGAACGTCTGATTCTGTTTCGCTTTCAACAAACTTTCTTTTCATTCAGCTGGTTCCTCTCGACTCTTCTTTGAATCACATAGACTATCCAGATTCCAAGTTTGACAACGTGAGAAATCATTTCTCGTAGTTTAGAATGTCATTCAGAAGCCGAATAGCGAGACTCTCGACTTCAATTGATTCTTTGTACAATGCATAACGGACAATTCTTTTCACATGCCCTTCTTCGGTCTCGTTTCAATGTATCAATCTTCCCATTCGATCATCCAACAACCCCATCTACTTCTTCATTTCTGATTTGCTCGAGTATCCCAATTGTGAATCTCGACGAATTTCAAGCTGATCTGATCAGAGTAGCACAAGTAGAGACGAAGCAAGGAGAAAGGGCTCGGTCAGATTGGATGAGAAAAAAGCTTTCTGTCAAAACTGAACTGTACTCACCAGATATCATCTCCAATCAAATTTCGACTTCCCAGAGATCAGGCTCTAGAGCAGCGTCGACTACTAGATCTACGACCGCTTGAAGTCGAGTGATCTCTTGCGCATTCAATTGGTTGAATGGGATGATTAGTTTCTTCAACAGTTCACATTCAGTAAGTAGAGGAACCGGCTCTCGTTTGGCCATTCTGGTCGAACGATTGATATCCTCCAAACGTCTGTTGATATCGTACGAAGCTCTCCTGCCTTTGAGGGCTTTCAAGAGAGACTCGAATTCAGCTGAATGGAGTCCCGCACTGGAAAGTTGAGTCCTCAGAGTATGCAAATGAGGAGCAGAATGAGACAGTCTAGAGATGTTTGTGACATTTGATGTCCACAGTGAAGAAAAGTCGACCTTACTTGGGATGAGTGGGATTTGTTGAGCTCTGACTTTCAAATTGGGTGGAGCCAAGATCCAGTCAGGAAAGTCTGGATCCAGGGGGTATAGACTGTCAAGCTCCAAGACTTCTAGGAGAGGAAAACAGGTTTCACTAAAGTCCTGATCGTCGAGTGATGAAAGGCGAAGATGTTTCAAAGTCTTCGAATGCTTTTGTAGGAACTTCGGTAAACCATAATCTTTCACATGCAGAATCTCGGTAATTGTGAAAGAAGCAAGGTCTTCGAAGTGAAGGGAAGAGAGGCCTGGAATGTCGAAGGAAGGTAAGCAAAGCACTTTGAGTCTTGAATTTCGTTGGCCAGGTTCAGCTGCTCGAACTGCTGGTGGCATTGGAAACAAAAGTCGACAGCTTTCCCATTCGGAAGGCCTAAGTTCTTTGTATTCTATCAAATTCGGAGCCCGATCAATGAGAATCTCTCCTAGACGTACGAGAGGGTCATGATAGTAGGAGGGATTGGTATGGTTTTGCATTCATTTGAATCGAGATAGTTTTAAGCGTCCGAATCGATTTGAGAAGAGCATTGACTAACAAAGCGACTCTCAATTCTTCAGATTCTTCTAGTCTTATGATCAATGATACTTTGGTTAATGGAGATCCACTCTTCGAATCAAAGAGAGCGACTGCAGATTGAGTGTCGAGTAGGCTCATTTGTGGGAGAACAATCTCTTTCCAGCATGATTGAGTTTCGTTCAACACTTGATTCCACTCTCTACAAGTCCTTCTTGATTTGACCATATCTAGGGATCCTAGAGACTTAAGTACTTGGAGAAGAGTTTCCATAGGCAGAACTTGGTTGATGCTGCTCATTTGAAATGGTTGAAAAGGGGTTGTGGATTTTGAGTGAGAGGAGTGATTCAGGATTGATTTCTTGACTGTCTTGATGCGGTTGATTGATTGCGCTTGGATGTTGATGAGATAAGAGAAGAATCAAAGACGAATCGAAGAAGAAAAACACAATCTGAAGAAAGGAGTGAGGAGTAGAAGGGAAAGAATGAAAGATTGAGAATTTCCCAATTTGGTCTGCCAGTCGGCCGAGCAAACGCCGAGCAAGAGGTTGTCTTTCGAAAAACTTTTATCTTTTCTTTCTTTCCCTCAACTCCAACCATCCACTATTCCTCCTTTTCGATTCGTCTTTGATTCTTCTCCTACTTCATCCATAAACAAGTTAAAATTGACCCTTCAACTCAGACATCGAAGATTTCAATGAGTCTCAATCCTCCACCTCCCAACCAGAACGAAACCTCCCTTCAACCATTCGAAACCCTACCTGACGAGCTTCTTCTCTCAATCTTTCAATGCTTAGATCCCCTCAAAAGATCTCTGCTGCTGTCCATCTGCAAGAAATGGACCGATACACTGCTCATCAATCGCTCGCTCTGGACTCTCTTGCACTTACCTCGGGCCTTCTCGTTCGAAGAAAGTATCTCCATTTTACAGATCTTCAGTGCTAGAAGTGGTTTCCGCCTCAAGCACGTGATCTTCGAAGCAGGTATTACAAATGGTCAACAGCTAGGCGACGTGTTTGATGAGCTCAAGAAATCAGCTGAAAGCTTGAGACTGATTAGTCTGACCCAATCTGCGTTTCTGAACAAAGAGACAAGAACATCGACTAGAAAGCTTTTTCCGAAACTCAACACCCTCAATCTTCTAATCCCAGAAGAATATAATCCATTCATGATCCCAAATATGCTGCGCCTAAGGACAGAGAGAGGGATCCAAGACGCAGACGAGGAGCTCAGATACCTACGCTGTACTTATTTCTTTGGGTTCGAAGAAGCCGAACGGGAGTGGCTGTCTGGCCTCTTCTTTTTTCAAACAGACGGAGCCTCTTTCGAAGATGTTCGATTGGTTCTGAAGTCTAGCCAATTTACTCTTCGACACCTGGGGCTGCTTGATTGGTTCGTGAGGGTGGATGACAGTCCATCGCCAGGAGAAGTGGACATGAAGAGACTCAAGTACCTAGAGGTTCCTTTTAGAGACGCCGAAGCCAGATCTTTGAGTCAATTGCTACGAAGAGGAGAATCGATCGAGATGCTCGAGGGGAAAGTGAACACAGTGATCCACTTCAACTTCTTCGATGTAAAACGTTTGACGATTTGCTTGTGTGACGAAGAGTTAGACCGGGAAAATTTGGAAAATTTGGAACTTCTCCGTCTCAGAACCGAATCTCTCTTTAAACAGAACAGAGCAGAAGAGCTAGTTTTGGAGTGTCCAAAGACGACAACAGGCGGAGAGACTCATCTGAACCTAGTCTTGGAGCTATTTTGCAATCATTCAGAAAGACAATCACGTCCAGAGATTCATCTTCCAAATTTGGCCAGATTGACCATCGCGAATCCGGTCAAGCTGGATGGGAAACTGTTGATTAAGCTGGTCCAGGAGAGGAAAAGCCTTACAGCAAGTTTCGAGGTGACTTTCGTAGACGCGTGCGGTAAGGAATTGTCGATTAATGATTGGGAAGCAAGAGGTTGGATGGATTGAACAGTACATTTGAATCTCCTACAACACGACTCAAAGGCCCAGTGTCTTTCACGCTTATCAGAAGTACAGATCAGAATGAATTCATTGTAATTATGCGAAAAGTTGAGAATGAGAATGAGAATGAGTTGGGAATACAAAGTGCGACTTGTTGTACATGCGTGTTTCTATTTTGAAAATGATGAGACTTTATGTTATCTATCAATCCGATTCGTCCTCGACCTCCATCTTTTCACCTTCATCATCTTCATCCTCGTCCTCGCTCGTTGCTTTGCCTTTTCCTTTACCCTTGCCCTTCCCTTCCAACTTCTTAGAATGAGCCATTTCCTCCATCTTTTTTGCTTCGGTGAGTTGACTTGCACTTCTAGTGAAGACGTAAAGTACAGCTCCAGGATCCATTCCAGAAACGTTGAAGCTTCCAGAACTTGGAACGTCTTGAGCTTGAGAAGAAGAGACGGAAGAGGAGTCACCATGTTTACCAGCTCCATCTCCGTCTTGATCTTCGTCTTCAGAGTCGATTGGCGGAGAAGAAGAGTTACGCTTTCTCTTTTGAGATTTCGCGACAGATTTGCTCTTCTCCTTCTCATCGTCGCTTCTCTCTGGACTTGAAGTTGGATCAGAGTCGATGACCTCTTTTTTGATGTGAATCTCCTCATCAGCTCCATCCAAAAGCTCCAAAAGACTTCTTTTCTTCTGATCCTGACCTTGATCCTTCTTTTGAGCGATTGCCTCTGACTCGACTTGGTCGAGCAAATCCATATCTTGATCCATCATTGTATCATCCGAACCTGGAAGCAGAGAATCGGAAGAATCAGGATTGGGATGAAGAAGAGGACGACCTTTGGCGACTGGATAAGCAGCAGATTGAGATTGAGACTGAGACTGAGTGAAGAGAGCTCTTGGTGGCGCTTGAGTAGTGACGATGGCCTTGAGGATAGGATCGACCAATTCTTCGGATGCTGAAGGTTTGGTGCAATCCAAATGAGCCCAATCGAAGAGAGCGACCAACTTGGATCTCTTGTCTCTAGCGTTCTGATAAGTGAGGGAAGGAAGGAGGAGAAAAGAAAGAAAAGGGAGTTCAGAAAAGAGATCCGAGAGAGAAGAGACGCAAAGCTCTGCCAACTCACCTGCTGAGCTTGAGTGACGTTGTGTTGACTAGCAAGCATGAAGCCTTGTTCTGCCTCTTCTTCATCGTCACTATCTTCTTCGGCTCCAACTCCACGTTTCCCACTGTTACGAGAGTCGATGAGCTTTCCAGTTCCGCCACAGGAACAGCAGAGATGATCGTGAGAGAGACATTTGGTATCCTCGTGTAGTCTGAAGATGTCACGTAGCTATAATGAAAGAGGAAAGAGGGACAAGATAAGGCAAAGTTCATCGCTTAGTTTATCTCTCGATCTATATTCGAACGACATAGGAAACTCACCTCTTCTGCGCTGAAAGAATCCGAAGTTTTGGAAGCAGAGGCGTTAGAATCCTGGAGTGAACAGAACATAAAAATAGATTCGTTGGGTCAGTAATTCGAATCGAATTGCACGCAAGGATCGATCGACGCACACTCACCATCAACGAATCACTCAGACCCATCTTACTGAGTTGTCTTTGAAAGATCTTCTCGTCCATCGTACCAGCGATGAGCAATCTATAGATGTAACAAGTCTTCTTTTGACCATCTCTATGAATCCTAGCCATGACTTGGAGATCGGTAGCTGGATTCCAGTCAGAGTCGAAGAGAACGAGACGATTTGCTCCAATCAGATTGAGACCAACTCCACCAGACTTGGCAGATAGTAGGAAGACGACTGGATTCGAAGAATCAAAAAGAGAAGGATGAGAGCGAGAGAGTCAGCAAAGCTTATTCGAAAAGGATCGTTTCACTTGACCCAAGACTCACAAGATGATTGGACTGTTGACTTGTTGCTGAAAAATGGAAAGAATAAGGTAAAGCCATGGTGTAAGTTGAGCCATTGATCGTCGTGAGCTCGTTCAGACGGAAAGAGAGCTGCAACTTACAAAGTGTTGACGATATCCATTCTATCTGCCTCTTCAGTCTTTCCATCGAGACGAACGAAGCTGTAGCGAGATTTGCGACAAGCTCCTTCGATGATGTCGAGAGTAGCAGTGAAGTTCTGCGAGGAGGGAACATAATACGGAATCTATTCGTCAGAAGAAGACAAGGTGTAAAAGTGTTTCTTTGCGATGAGCTTCTCCAGTTGAAACTCACGGAACAAACCACGACCTTATCTTGGGTCGTTTCTCTCGTCTTGCGCAAGATGTTCATCAAAGCCATCATCTTACCTGGAAAAGTTAGAGAAAAGAGAGAATGCGAGATATCCATTGGAAATGTTATAATGAATCAACATCGAAGGACAAGAATCGAGAAAGAAAACTCACCACTCAATTCTGGATCGCAGTTGACTCTTTGCTTTGGATACTGTTTCAAAACATCACCAAGCATAGCTTTTCCAACCGACTCTTCCCCTTTATCTTTCTCTTCCAATGTTCTAATCAACAGCTCTGGAGAATTGCAAAGCTTTCTAAGATGACCAATAAGAACCAAAGGATTACTTGCAGCTCCATTCAATACTTGTCTCATCAAGTTGGATCCGAGAACTGACTTATAAATTGAGAGTTGTAATAAAGTTGGAGCTACGAAGACTACGAATTCGACTTTGGGTAATAAGTAAGCGTTCAATAAATCGGCTGTACGACGTAAAATGATTCCAGATGTTACTTTGGCTAATTGTTGAGTTCTACCTTCTCCAATTTCTCTTACATCTTTACGAGCATTTTGAACTCTTGATTTGACGATGGGATCTTCGAACACCTTCTTAAAGGCGTTGTAGTTTCCTAAAAGTCCAGGATTGACAAAGTCGATCTGTTGAAGGCGAAGAGAAGAGTTCAAGACGTCAGTGGGAAGGTCTCGAAGAACGGAGAGCTCGAAGAAGTCTTCAACTTACCATGGCATAGAATTCCGAAAGATCATTCTACAGAAAGGGATGAGATCGCGAAGACAAAAGAGTCAGATCGAAAGCTTCTCAAATCAGTTCAAAACAAAAGGATTCTCGACTCTACCTACCTGAATAGGAGTACCAGACAAGATGATTCTTCTAGGAGTAGTCAATTCGTCGAACATCTTGGTAGTCTTTGCATCCTTCGATTTGAGTCTATGACCTTCATCGCACACGATGAGACCGACCTGAGGTTGAACACCTTTCAAGACCTGAATACAGGTACGTAGTTTCTCGTAACCAATAATCAGAACTTGATAAGTCTTTGAGCGAACGAAAGATTCAATCTTTTGATGACCGGAGGAATCAATAGCTAGAACGTTGATGGAGTTGTTACTGATGAAAAGAGGCGTGAAGGAGAAAGAAAGAAGACGTTGATCAGAGAAAAGGTTACGCGAGAGAAAGAGAGTTTCGACTTGTCGAACACTCACCCAATCCATTTACGGAATTCACGCTTCCAGTTCTGAAAAGATACAAAACAAGGAAATGAGAAGGAAAATGAGCCAGATGTTGCTAGAAGCGTGACTGTTTCCTTCGATATGAACTCGTTATTTAACTTACCTTGACGAGAGAAAGAGGACAGACAATCAAGACTCTGTCAATGGTTGCAGAAGCTGGAGTATAGTAGCAATTTTGACCTGCATTTATAGAAAGGAGAAGGGAGACAAGAGTAAGAGAAGTGTCGTTGAGAAAGAAGTGAATGAAGGTCGAGTGATACTCACGAAGAAGCATCGAGCACAAAGCAATCGTTTGAAGAGTTCTGAAGTTCGAGGGGAAAAGAAAGAAACGAAACGAGGCATTGCATCAGTAAACAGCGAAAAAGACAAAAGGTTGTCTCGCCCTCTACTTCCATCTCTCGAAGTGCAATTCTCACTTTCCAAGTCCCATCTCGTCTGCCAAGATGGCGCCTTGATATTCTGGATTTCTCATTCCCATGACGATTTCGTACAGGAATTTGACTCCTTCCACTTGATGTGGTCTAAGTTGAGCTGAGAGGGAAGGATCGAGAACCACATCTACTACTGGATGACCCCTTTTAAGAAGACGAAGAAGATGTTCAAAGGTCAGAATAGATTCAGCCAGCGAACGTAGAAGGCATGAATCTAAGATTCGAGAAAGGTCTTGTGATTGATGCTTACTTTGTGTTGAACTTCTTCTGATGAGCTTCGTCTGGTCTCTTCATGACGAGAGCACCAGGAGCATCAGGAGGGAATCTGGAGAGGGAAAGAGATAGACGAAGATTAGTGAAAGGCGACGATAAGTCGAGAAGGTCTTCAGGTTTAAAATCTGAAATGACTACTCACCTAGGATGAGCTTTGGAACCTTGACCTGGGTTGACCAGACCAATCGAAGGAATCTTCTTCTTTGCGGCAGGAGCATCCTTGTTGGCTGAAAGAGTTTCGAGAGAAAACCAAAGGGAAAATGAGAAAAGTCAGCACTCCGATACCTCCTAGAATTCTTCATTGCCTTCCCAAGTCGACGTCTTCCTTCACTGACCATAGAAAGCAGAAGCAGAAACTCCCTTCTTCGTAACGACAGCGACATTCTCTGCAGCATCTCCATCATCATCAGCATCATCAGCGCTAGTACAAGAGCTCAGATTAGAAGTAGATCTAGAAGCCAAACTACTCTTTGATTTGTTGTAAAGACTATTCTGACCTAAATTCTTGCTCTGAGGATTATTGTGGTTGGATTGGATTTTTGGAGTAGGGATTCTAGCTTGAGGAGGTTTGAAAGGAGCTGGAGCAATTCTTTGAGGTAAAGCAGCTTTAGGACGTGTAATTGGAGCTGATGAATTCCAAGGTGAACCTCCTAGATAGTCTTGTCTAGAGATTTCGCGTTCGATCTGAAGAAAATGGGTTGAAAGAATGAAAAGTGAAGTGGAAGAGAAGAGGTTTAGTCAGGCCAGAGAGCTCGAAACCAATTTCTATGCTTCCGAAATGCGATGTTGAGAGATGAAACTTACTTCAAGCTGTGAAAGAAGAGTATAGTAAGACCAAGAGTAGGTAAGAGAGGTTAGAAAGTTGAATGTATGCGTCATGTAATTCCAAAATTCGACTCACCTCCTTCCCTCCCACAGCCAATTCCGCGTCTGCTTCCAAATGACCGTGACCGAACTTAGCACCAGTTACCAAGCTAGCGAATGGAATGCGAGATGAAAGGGAGAAGCGTGTTTCATCTTTAGCGCTGGTCCATTTGCCACCCTCTCCCCTTTTGAATCTTCTACTCACTCTCTCGCAGTATCTGCACATTTCAAAGAACAAGTAGCCCCATTGTTTGTGACTATGAGTATTGCATCTCCATCCCAAGTCTTGTGTTTTCTAGCTTGAGGTTTCCTATACTGACAGAGGTAGTACTTGTCTGAATTTGAACCACCAGAAGCAGAAGCCATCATGGAATTGGAAGAAGTAGAAGTAGGATTTGGAGCTTGTTTTGGAGTCAAAGCTGTAGTGGTCTTTGAGGATTGTTTATTGACATTTGAAGAGAATGAATCTGAATTGGAAGAACTGGTTCTTGGTTTGAATGGAGCAGCAGCTTTACTATTGTGACTGTTACTTCTCGATGGAGCTGCTGGACTGCCATTTGAGTTTAGCTTCTGTTTCTTTGTTGATTGATATCCTACAATCCAATCTTCTTCTCCTTCTTCTACATCGTCATCGTCATCAACGTCGGGTAGAAAGAGATTCGATTTAGGCTTCTTGAGTGATTGATTCGAAGAAGTGGATCGATTAGATGGAAGATTATCAAGAATGGATGGACCTCTCTTGTTCCTTACTGAAGGTGATTGGAACTTTGATTTCAGTTTCGATATCGAATCCATCTTGCACAAAGAAAGAAGGAAGGAAGTGAAGATGATGATGATGAGAGAAGAAGGAGAGAGAAAGTCACTTTCTTGTTCTAACCATTGCCATCAACATTGACTATCTCTTCTCTCTCTCTTTCTCCTGAAATGTCTACGATAGAGATCAGAGTAGACTATCCAGATGCAGATCCAATCATAGCAAGGAGGTCACTAAGGAGAGCAGTCGAAGAATTGAGTCACAGAGGTCTGGCTTCCAGTTCAAAGTGGTCAGTATCGAGTTAGATAGCAAGCACAAGCAAATCACGTTGCAGACATGCGTAGAGAGAAGAGAGTACAGAGTATCAGAATAGACTGTAGTGATATGGGACAAGTAGAGATGGAGACAGCTGAAAGAGGCAGACAGACAATCCAGGACGAGGTGCAACAGAGAGAATGAGAGAGATTCTCTTCTTTCAGGACCGAGGCTCAATCTTCCTACTCCAAGATCTTTACGATTTAATCCGGATATAATGATCAGTCCTCATAGCAGTCAAATAGGCAGTAGAGGAGTAGCTTACGTCCACAAAGTCATCCCTCGATCCAAGTGTTGTTCTCATCCCAGATCTCCCTGGCTCTTCCATCTCTCTTCCTCCTCTATCTTTCAGGGCTTTGGAACTCTTGAACTGTGTACCAAGAGTCACATCTAGCGCCTCGGTACCTCCCCCATCAACCTCAACCTCAGCCTCAGCCTCTACCTCAAATCCCAATCCTCTCAATCGACCCAACAACTACCTCTCGACTCCTCTACGTAAGAACTCGAAGAATCATCAACCTCAACCTCCATCCAGTCTATCCAGATCATTCAATCCAATTCCACCAAGTCATTCAACTCCAGCTCTAGGTTCATCTCAATCTCTATATCCAATCGAACAAGACAATTCCCTTTCAACTTCTGGTAGATTCCCAAATCAGAATCAAAATCACCACAGATTACCTCCCAATTCTCCTTTGATTCATGTCTCTAATCATCATTCCAATGCAAATGGGAAAAGTGAAGGATTCGACCCAGACAATTCAATGGATTCAATGATCAATAGTGATTCCAATCACGTTCATTTCGCTCCTTCTGAACATAGTTCTTCTCAACAGACTGATTTGAATCATAGTCATCTTTCAAATCATCCAGATAGAAATGGAAATGGAGATAGAGATGAATTGAATGAAGAAGAACAAGATCTCTTCCTTTTGGCTAAAAGCTATTTCGATTCTCATCAGTTGGAGAGATGCTCGGCTCTTTTGGAATCTATGAACTCCGATTCTACAAAGGTCACTTTTCTGAGACTTTATTCTAGATTCTTGGTGAGTGAAGAAAAGAAGATTTGAAGAACTGATCGTTTTCCAGGTCTAGACGTCTTCGAGATGGACCTTCCGAACTCATTTCGCTTTCCACTTCATCTTCTGTTTTCTAGATCTCTGAGCGTCGGATGGAAGAACAGGGCTTCAATGCACCTCGTGAGTCACACATCTCCTTTCTCAAACCTGCGATCTTTACTGAGAGATTCTGTCTCTTTGACTTTCCATTTCTTCTCGTTCGAAGGTGCGATTGGAAAGCTTCCGGCTGCCAGTCCCAATCTGATCCCTCTTCTATCGGATCTAGTCAATCCATCGGATCCATTCCTACTCTATCTGTGAGTTTGAGCTTCATCTTGTTCTATGGCTTTACCATTCACGTCCCAGCTCGAGCTCTGCCCTCTTACCTTTCTCGGATCTTCTTCTATACCTTCTTCCTTCCAGCAAAGGAATCATCTTCCGAAAACTTCACAAACCCCTCGAAGCAATGGATTCTCTCATTAGAAGTGTTCAAGGTTTTCCCTACAATTGGGGAGCATGGAAAGAATTGAGTGCAACTCTTTCGACAGAGACTGCAGAATTGGAAGAGATCTTGACTTTATTACCGGATTCTTTCATGACTTCGTTCTTCATTGAATATAGTACAAGAGAGACTAACACTTACTCAGGTCCGGTAGGTTCGAATCTCAAAAGAATCGAATCTCTACTTGAAATCTTTCCCAACAATGTTTATCTGATAGTCTCAAAGGGGGAACATCTTTATAAAGCTCATGGTGAGTAGAACAAAGTTTGTGATTGTTCAAATGCCTGTCTCGATGGATACCTTTCAGTATTTTCCTCTGACTTTCCATCTTTCCCTGTCACTTCCACAGAAAACGAAGCATGTCAAGAAGCTTTCGAACAAGCTCTTTCGATAGATCCATGGCGTCTGGATGGAATTGCAGATTATTCCAACTCTCTCTTCGTGACTGAAAGACATGATAAATTAGCTCAATTGGCTCATAGGTTATCTGAATCTGGAAGAGATTCTTCGGAAGTCTGTTGTTGTATTGGAAATTATTATGGTTCTATTGGAGATCATGTTAGAGCCATTCAAGCTTTCAAAAGAGCCTTGAGATTGGATTCAGGATGTTCTGGAGCTTGGATTCTTTTGGGACATGAGTACGTCGAGCTGAAGAATCCTCATGCCGCTGCTGAAATGTATAGAAGAGGTGCAGGTGAGTTCTCTGAGGCGAGAAGAGAAGATGGGAAATGTACTTCGAAAAGTAAGACTAGAAGATTCATCTCGCAATTTTCTGATCACACTTTTGTATTCGTTTACAGAAATCAATCCAAGAGATTTCAGAGCTTGGAGTGGACTTGGGAAAGTCTACGAGCTTCATGAAGCTTGGACTTATGCTCTCTATTATCACCAAAAAGGCGTGGCTCTTCGGTAAGTCATGTTCCTCGAGGAAAGAAGATCAAGCCTCTTTCGTTGCTAACGATTGCTGTACGCTCTTCTACCCTCATCGATAGACCTTACGATCCTAGGATGTGGAACGCTTTAGCCGATACCTACGAGAAGCTCAAGAGGTGAGATGATCGAATTCTCCTTTTGGTTCGAGTCAAACCAAATCCGCTTGAAATGAGTTCCAACATCGTTCCCTCTGACCTTGTCATTCGTTCATTTCGAACCTGTGCTTCCTCTCCCTCTCTCACAGGCCGAAAGAAACAGTATCCTCCTATCAACGAATGCTCTCCTGTCTAACAAATCCAGAAGAACAAGCGACAATCATTTCGAAAATCATCCAAGTTCTAGAAAGAGATTCGGAATCTCAGAACAAGTCGATTTCATGGCATCGAAGATTGGTCAATCTAGTGGAAAGATCTCAAAACACTGAAGATCAATTATCGATTGGATTCTATGCTAGATCTTATCTCTTGATCGCTAGATTCGAAATGGGAGATCTGATATTGAATCCAAAAGAAGATAGAGTTGGGAATGCAACAGATCAACAATTGGAAGAGAAGAAATCTATAGAAGGTAATCCACATTTGGCGAATGATTTCTTGCAAAAGGTGGTGGCTACTAGCCCTGAGTTTGTGGAAAAAGCTGAAGAGTTGTTGAAGAAGTTGGCTTTCATGAGAGATTGAGGAGGTTTAGGTAGAGAGGGAGTGAGGTTTTTGGGAGATCGCGAGAGGCTCAGGATCAGGAAATAACGACATCCCCTCTATGTATTGTTGCAGTAGAATTCACAATTCAATTCTATCTTTTTGTACATTCTGAACAGAGTGAGAAGCCATTTTAGAACGATGGTCGGCGTTTCGACTCGGCGAAGGAGGTCGTCATCTTCTGATCGAAATCTTCCATTTCTCTTCTTCCCTTCTTCCCACTCACTCAACTGAGACTCTTCAAGCAAAAACTTCCTCTTTGATTCGACTTCAATTCTTCTCCTACTTCTGCAACTCAATTCTCAAACAACAATCACATCAAATCCACACTCGGAAATGAGTCTCGATCGCAATTCACCATCTTCGCTTCAGGACCAACTCGACAAACTTTCTCTTCAAACCATCGATTCTCTTCCAGACGAACTGCTTCTGCCCATCTTCGCCAATCTATCACCTTTCGAAAGAGCTCTGTTACTTCAAATTTGCAAGAAATGGAACCAAATCATACTTCTCCACACTCCATTCTGGCAGTATCTTCATCTTTCAGAAAGCTTCTCACCTTCTTCAATCGTCAAGATCCTCTCGATATTCAACGAGAGGTCTGGATGCAGACTGAGGCATGTCATCATAGAAATGAAGATCACAGCTGTCAAGCATTTGAATCGGATCTTCGTGCAATTGAAGAGATCCGGAAGTAGCTTGAAAGTTGTCGCTGTGCTTCAGGAAAGGAAGCTCAACGGAAAGACTAGAGCGCTGGCTATGCAGTATCTTCCAGTGCTAGACTCATTAATGACCTTATCTGGTCCCAAAATCTTTCCCAGCGCTGTAATCCACATGTTCAGCAAAAGAGTGTGGCTTGATATCCAGGATCAAGGCAGTGTCGAGAATGGTCTAAGATTCTACTTCACGGAAGCACTGTTGCAGCTGACGCAAGAGGATCTGAAGTGGTTCTCGCAGCTGAAGTACTTGTGGGTAAACTATACAGATGACATCATGACAATGAGACGGATCCTGGAGAGGACTGAGAATCTTGTTGACCTAGATTTGCCAAACTGGGCCACGTCGGAGGGGCCTTCGAGCACTACAATCACAAATCTATCCCTCACTACGAAACCAGTATACTTCAAGAATCTCAAGGAAATGGCGTCTCCTGACAACGTCGAATTCGCTTCAGTACTAGTGCAGATGCTTGAGATAGATGGCGATCAGACACTTTTGTCTGGCTTGGCCGATTCGCTAGTCTTGTGGAAGGTGACAGGGTTGAAGGCTGTTAGCCTTTCTCTTGGTCTATACAAGTATGCTACGAAAGCAGAAGTCGAAATCTCGGTGGAGAAGACGAGTCTGCTTTTCCAGCTCAACTCATCCATTCAATCCCTGACTTTGAGATGCAATCCAGGCGGCTGTGGTGGAGGACAATATCACATCAATAGAGTTCTGGAATTATTGGATACTTCATCTCAACCTCAAGAGTCAGGTACGATAGCAGGAGGAGAAGCAGACCCTTCTAGTCCAGTCGACAATCTAGCTCTGCCACACTTAGTCAAGCTGACCATCGTAAATCCGATCACGTTGGATGGGAAGTTACTTCAAAAGATTATCAAATCTAGAACAGAGAGGAATAGTCAATTTAAATTCGAGTTCAAGGCCTTTGACACTTCAAATGGTCATCTTTCGGAGGTGGTAGACATCGACGATTGGGAAGCGAGAGGTTGGATGAATTGAACGATGCAAATGGTAGAAGAGATGTCGACAATCGAGAGGGAAGGGGATTGAGAACCTGTCACTGTACCGCTGAAGAAATACTTTGTGATTTGTTTCGTCTGTCTTGAAGCTTTCAGTCCAGTTCTGAATCCTTTAGCACTTAAGGATGCTTGAAGCTGCGATGAAACGTAGGATGTGAGAGATTGACTGCGAGAGAGATCTGTCGTGCAAAAAGAGGTAAAGGGCGATGGCGGTAGAAAGATTGCCAAAGGCGAAGACACTCAGGAGTCGAGGAGAAGAGAGCTCGACAGTCTTGCCGCGAAAGAAACGAGCAGAAAGACTAGAGAGAAGGCTTGTCGAAGATGGACTCAAGCCAGGAGAGAAGCAAAGTTCTTTCTCTTCTGAGATCATACATCGCGTTGATGGAAGCGAGAGGAAGCTTTTGAATTCGAAGAAGAATGAGAGAGAAGAGCGACAAGACCAAACTTTGTGGGCAAGATATGATTTAGGGAGAAAAGAAAGGACACGGATTGTGTTCTCGAGAAAGGTGTTGATAGAGTCTGAGAGCTCTCGACTTCAACAAAAGAGCTTTGGGCAAGCATGAATCTGCAAGAGGAGTTGTGAAGAGATGTTCGGAAGAGTAAAAAGGTGTCAGCTTGCTTCAAGAGATGAAAGATAAGAATTTGGAAGGTGGATGACCTCTATCAAACTCACTAAGATTCCGAGACCAAAGTTGATCGATGTTCAAGCCGTGTCGTAGAGAAGAGCTCTGTTTCTACGAAGAGTAAAGATGATCAAAATTGAAAGAGTAAGGAACAGAAGAGAAAAAGATCAGCCATCCTGTTCTACGATGGACCTTTCTTCAGCTCAGAACTCGAAGGGATCTTCGATCTTGATCATGATCGCTCACAACTTTCTGCTTCGTCGAGCCATTCTTCTCCTTCTGAACGATCGATGTCAGAAATTCTGCCTTCAACGCGAACTTGAATTGAGAAGTCCTTATAGATCGCCTTCCGTGTTTCCCAAAACTGTTTGAGAAGTTTTTTGTTGAAAGTCTTTGGCTCGTCAATGGTTAGTTGTCGAAGTTTCGGCAGCAGAAGTTTCCCATGTTCCTCTTCTGTTTCAGCCGCAGCCTCGTTGGGTTTCCTGATGGATAGTGACTGTAGAATGAAGTTCAAATGGAAGCTTTCCCCTTCTTGAAGTCCAGCGACACAATCCAACTGCAGATAAGAAATAGACGGATTACCTTCAAAGAAAAGGATGGTTTTGAGTTTCGATTCTTCTTGATTGAGCTTTAATTTTTCCAAATCGTTGGAAGAATACACGCGAATGCGTATGTTTTTTAGAGAAGGGAAGTCAAAGTGTAGCAAAGGGTGAACGAAACCGTTGAGAAAAAGTGTCTGCTGCCGTCCGACGTCGATTATAGTACTGAGAGCTGCAGCTGAAGCTTCATTGATGGGCGTGAAGATGGCTGTCAAGTTCGGGAGCTTGATCTTTTTGAGGCCATCGGCATGATGAAGATCAGGTCCTTCCAGGTTTCTACGGGATCTCCAAAAATTAAGCCTCAGTCTTCCGAGTGTCATTTTGGAAACTTCTAGGATGGAGCGCAGATCTTTGACAGAATCTGTGACCCAGACGCTCAAACACGTCAACTTTGAGAGCCATTCTAGATCGTCTGGTTCTAGCTGTTCTAACCATGGAACCTGGAGGAATCGCAGGCCTTTCTCCTTTTCGTCGAGGATCCCTGCGAGATCTCTTTCATACCACATTAATTTGAGATCTTGTTTGACGTTAGAGGAATATGTACTGTAGAAGGTGTTGAGCTTTGGTAAGAACTTCTTTGCTGCTCTCCTCGCCGTGGGCATGTAGTCAGTGGTAGAGTGGTTCAAAAACAACAACTTAACATGGCCCGAACACTTTTTCAACTCGGCAAAGACTTCAACGAGTTCCTCGAGTGATTTCAGGCGTGGCTGAATGATGACATGTTTGAGGGTGAAGTTGGATCTCGAGTTGAAAGTCTGAAGGATGGAAAGGGCAGTCGAGAACGAGAGATGATCGGGAATGTCGAGATACTGCCACCAACTCTTGCGTTGTAGGATGGTGAAATTCCACTTTTTGCAGATTGATAGAATCAAGCATCTTTGGAAGGGAGTGAGTTGATCTAGAAGGAGGAGTAGCACTTCGTCTGGAAGAGAATCGAATGGCTGGAAGGAAGATTCTGTCAGAGAAGAGTTGAATGATTGATCGAGGCTCATTGCAGATGGTGGTTGGCTGAAGAATAAGGAGAAGAATCGAAGACGAATCAAAGAAGATGTTGCTGGACGATGATGTTGTGGTTCGAGAGAGAAAGTGGATTTTCACGAATGCTTCTCTCCTGAGTCAAAATTTGCAGAGGTCCGACCGATCGATTCGAGCACAGCCAATGAGAAGATAGCAGATCTCTCTCTTTCTCTTCCCATTCTGCGCTTCTTTTCCACATCTTTAATGAATAATCATAGGCTCCCTTCTTCGTTCCAGCTTTGATCTTATGAGTTAGAGCATAAGCACATTTCACTGTCTCAAGGGCGCTCGATTGCGCGGGTCGAGCCCTACAGAGACTGGACGATGATATAGAAGCAAAAGTACCTTCTTTCTTCTTCTTTCTCTAACATTCAGCAACTTGACTTCATCTAATAGAATTTCTATTGAACAATGTCTGAGATTCTTCAAGGCTTCCTCGACAAGATAGACAACCACTCAAGCAAGAAGGAACCTGATGTTCCAGTCCATCTTCCACTGGGTGTCCTCCCAGAATTCACTCAACATCGAACCCAGATCCATCTCACACTAGATATAGAGAAACGTGGATTGATGAAGAAAGGAGACGTCTACAAGACTAGCGTCAAGGCGAGTGACACTTGAAAGTGAAGCCCCTGAGAAGCTGTGCTCATTTTGAACTTCTTCTTCAAACAGGATGCTCAATCTGGACATGAGATCTTCACAATTTCTCCCCTAGAAACTGTCTCAAGTAGTCTCTCTGGAAAAGTCAAGACACAAAGTGAGTTGAGGGAATTGGAAAAAGGTCACAAAGAGCGAAGGATGCTTATACTAATTTCTTTTGCTTTCACCCGTTTTTCGCTTTCATTTGAACCATTTTTCTTCTTCTATAGCTCTTTCCAGCTCGAACCGTGTTCCTCTCCTGACTTTGACAAGCGAGAGAAAGTGGGGCAATAACGAGTGGATCTGTCGACTCGCAAGCAATGGAGAAGAAGTCTTCCGAGCAGAAGAGAAACCAAACTGGGGTCAAATCTCTTGCAGGTACACTTTCAGAAACAGAAGCGGTAGCGGAGAACCTGTCAACATCAAGCTTAAAGAAGAAGGTTTCATCGAAGCTTACAAACTTCACATTGGAAGTTTGAGCTGCAAGAACAAGGAGGTGAAGCTAATGGTTAATCCTGGAGTCGATGTAGCATTGATAGTCATCTCTGTTCTCTGTCTGGTGAGTAGAGAATAGAATGGTTCAGGAAAATGAATGAGAAAGCTATGTCTCTGAAACAAAAGAGAGAGGAGAAGCAGACATGAACTCTTTCGCGCGATCTGACTTCCGCTTTGCCTTACCTCTTCTTCTTGTACTTGTTCCTGTGATGAATCCAGCATCGAATGGTCACCGAGCACAGCTCTGGAAATCCAGGCGCAGGTGCTGGAGGAGGTGGTTGCTAAGTGGGCCGTGCTTCCACCTCTCGTCTTCTTAGGTCGCTTTGCTCTACTTTGTTCACGGGTAAGACGAAAAGAGATACAATCTTGTTGCAGAAAAGCCAAATGTAGTTACAGTACTAGAGAAAGAAGTGAAGTGAAACTATAGAGCATCGAAACTTCATAAAGTACCATTGAGAATAGAATTCAAAGACGATCCATCGTTGGCAGCAGAACTCATGTCGATATTCTCAAAGATATCAGACCAAAGATTGAGACCAGATACGGAATGGGTGTTGGATAGTAAATCAAATTCGTCCAAAGTGAAACCAGGGATCTCAGCAGCTTGATTTCCAGTGCCAAATTGCGTCAATGAGTTGGCATGCATGTTGTCGATTCCTGTAGCGTTTGGGATAAGGGGAACCGAAGAAGATGGACCACCAGAGTGCTGAGAAGTTGGAGAAGCGAAGTCTTCTAGAGCGATTCCGCCCAGACCGGATTCTCTGTTTGTCGATGCTCGAGATTGATTCTGCTGAGCCAAGATTGTGAGGTTCCTGATGAGTTCTCCGGATCTATCTACGAACCGTCTCATGAGATGCTGATCACAGTTGAGTTGAGCTATCCCGGAAGCGTGGTTGAGAGCCTGATTGACTTTTTGAAGAGTCTGTCTGAGAGAATGAGCTTCTTGAGAGTTGCTCTCTTGAACCTTCACTAAGAAGACGATCGTCGAAATCACCTGTCAATCGTAATGGGAAAAAGCAGAAGGGAAAATGGTGTCAGATTCGCAACCACCACGAAATTGATAGTTTCTTCATCGCTCTTGAGAGACACTCACCATACTATAAAGATACGCTGGACCGAATCTTATCGAGCTCCATACATTCCCCAACTCTTGTGATCCTGAGCTCAAAGCCTGAAGGATCGAATCTGCCGTAGCTTCTGCTCTAGAAGCCATTTCCTTCAATTGAGAACCTCCAGCATGAATGAGCTTCGAAGGTCTCGAACCAGGAGGAGCTCTGTAAGCGAAGGACTCTAGGAACAAGAAAGCGAAAGAGTAATGAAGACGAACTTCACATAGATGTCTCTCCTTCTCTTCTTCTCCAGAGCATGACCAAGAGATTTGAAGCGATGACTCCTTCAACCATTCCTGGAGCGAGGAAGAGAACCTCTGTTCGAGAAGAAGGGATTGCCCGTCTAGAGGTTGAGTTGCGTCTGTTCCGAGAAGATCCACAGTGTCGTGAAGAATCTCAAACAACTTGACTTGAGAGATCAGACGTTGATCATCTAGACGAACTCCGTTTGCACTGCAACAGCGAAGGAGCCATTCGCTGCAGTTTCTGATTCCAGAATGCTGTCTCGTCATCGGCGGTCTTCCGTGAGGGGTGATGGAAGCTGTTGGAAAAGAAGCAAGGAGATCTAAAGTCAGTATAGCTTTTGGATTTCGACTTCTTAATACTTCACGAGCAGAAGAGAATACTCACCTTGATGGTCCACTAAATAGACAAAGTAGTAGAGTCTAGCCTCTTCGTAAGCTCTAGATGCTGCTTGGAATTCTTCTTCGCTTGCGCCTGAATGAGGAGGTAGAGGAGTCGTCTTGTACGAAAGATGAAGACCTTGTTCCGTTGCCACTCTGACTGCAGTTCCGACCAAGATCCAAGAAACATCAGACAAGTAAAAAGCCCCTACGACTAGAGCTCTAAGGTCATTCAGATCATGTTGTTGAGAGAAAGCCATCATAGCTGCTAGTCGAATGAATTCCTTGTAGACCAGTGGAAACTTTTGAGAATGGTTTGGTTGATGCAATGCAGCGACGCAGAGAAGACTGAGAAGTAAAAGGGAAGAGCTGCTTCGGAGTTCTTCAAGCCATTCCCTCACTGTTTCCTGTTGAAGCTGAGCGCCTGGACGTCTACTTGGATTTGAGATGTGGCAGTACCTGATTATGTGAAAGAGATGATGATCCATTTCCGAAAGGTAAACAGAGAGTAGCGTTGAAGCCTCTTCCAAAGTGATAAGCTTTCTCGAAATGACGTCCGTCTCTCTTTGACGGGTGGCTCGAAGTGGAAGTAAAGAGTGAGAGTTCTCTTCACCTCGAGGACCATTTGAATTGTTGGCATTGAAGTCGTCTCCAGAGAGGGGTGTAGTCTCATCTATTCGACGACGTTTCGCTTGTCCTCCTCTATCCTCTAGTTCTGCTGAGTTGCGCGGGAAACCAAGTCTAGAACCTCTGACCAGATCATCGACTGTCTTCTGAAGAGCTGCGATCTGATCTTGCTGTTTCGAAATCTGATCTTGTTGTCGAGAGAGAGTTCCTTCGAGCTCGTGCTTCCAAGCGAGGTCGTCGGCCAGGATACCTTGCAAATTCTTTGACAGCTTGCATTGAAGACTTCTGTTCTCACATCGCGTGCAGATGGTGGCTCCAGGAGGGAAGACGCATTTGATCTGTTAAGTTGTGAGAAGAGTGCATGAGTATTGAGTGGTGCAAAAGATCAAAGAGATGCATCCATTATGCACGACGATGCTCACCTTCATTTTCCTACATGCTTCGCAACTCTTTATCTTTCGACTCAGAGATCTAACTTCCGCCGATCCATGCGCCTCTGCTCCAGCTGCAGATGTGGAAGCTTCTGGCATGCTGAGTGTGACTCGTGAGATTTGCAGCCTCCGGACTGAAGGGCGACAGATCGAGATTCGGTGGGTGTCTATCTTGAGGATGCTGACTATGTGGATGGAATGGAATCCGAATCGAGGGAGAAAGGGAGTAGGAACGAGGGTGGAAAACCGAGTTGGGAAGAGGAATTTTCGATATCTCAGCAAGTCGACTTGTCGAGCGTGGAAGATTGAAACGGGTGAGAACTCCTGTGCTCTGATTCAAGGAGGTTGCGGAATGACCTTCTCTGGATAAGAAGATCAAATCCGGTTGAGTAGAGTAGAGAGGAAGGGAAGAGGGTGGAAGGAGAGAAGAGTCGAGAGAGAAGAAGCATCGGTCTTCTGTCCGTCATGGTGCCCACCTCACAGTGGTCTTCTTTCCGTATCTTCAGCCATCTTCAGCCTTCAAGAAGCAGCATATAAAGACATGAGGATTCTTCGATACTTATTCAGAGATAACTCCAACTCAATCGACTATAGACTACAACTTTCAATTACTCGCCCATTTCAACGATGCAAGCTCCAATCTCAAAGATCCCTGCCCCAGACTCTCTGGATCAACCTTATCAACTATCAGAGGAGCAAATCCAATCTTACAACAAGAATGGTTTCCTAATCTTAAAGGATCTCTTCGACGAGAAAGCTAAGGAAGCAATCGTCTCGTGGAGTCACGACGTTCAAAACTGGCCAGAGGTCAGAGGCTCTAGCTGGATGCCTTACAGAGAAAGAAAGGCAGATGGTCAGACTGGCCTGTGTAGAGTCGAGAACTACGCTGATTCTGTGAGTCTCTCTGTCTTTTGCAAAGAAAGTCTCGAATTCCAACGTCAAACGACGAAGAACACGTTTTGGACTGACATCGACCTTTCTGACTGCTCTTTTCTTTCTAGCACTCCGGATTCTCAAAGATGTTTCGTGGAAAGAGACTGTTGAGCGTTCTCGACCAAATCAATGGACAGGTGAGTCGAGATGTGTTGAGACGAGTTCAACACGTTTTGAACAGCGGATGGAGACAGCTCCGAGAGAATCAGACTTGACTGATCTCAAGTCTCTTTTTATGACAGTCTATGATTCTTTACAAAGAAAAGATCAACTTTAAATCTTCTATGGCTGGTGGCTTCGAGTGAGTAATCTTGCTGGTGTCACTCGTACAAGCCCGTCGATTCCAAAATCCAGTTCCATTGACCTCTTATCTTTACCTCTTCCCTTCCCATCTACAGTGCTCATTGTGATGCTCCTGCTTATGCATCTGGAGGTGCTGAGAAGGTGAGTGGGCCCCCTCTCACATTTTCTCTCGCTTCTTCTTCACTGACTTGAAGGCCATCATCTTCTCACATCGCAGCATCTCACCATCAATGTCGCTGTCGACCAAGCTACGATGGAGAACGGCTGTCTTGAAGTCGTCCCTGGAAGTCATCTCATGAAAGTCGATCTCGGAAGTGACAACTGTATTCCGAAAGAGTGGGAGAATTCTCACGAATGGATCCCAGTCCCTCTTCAACCTGGCGACTCTCTAGTCTTTGGTTCTTTCCTCGCTCACAGAAGCGGTCCAAAGTGAGTCTTATGTCTCTCTCGACTCGAGTTTCGGCTTTATCTTCTGACACTTCGCTTTTCTTCTTTCCTTAGCCTCTCCCCCAAACCTCGCGCAGCGATCTACGCCACCTTCAACGCTCAGACTGATGGGGATCTTCACGCTTCTTACTACGCTGATAGACGACTAAAGTGGCCTCCAACTTTCGAAAGGGAAGAAGGAAAAGACTATTCAGAGGTAAGTGCTCGACATACTGCCTTCTCGTCGTTCGACCTCAACTCACTTTCAGTTGTCGTTTTCGTCTTTCAGGGAGCTCTTCAATACGGTTTCGGTTCTCCAATGTCAGGAGCTACAGAGCACAGTCGCTTGCAAAAGGACCTATTCCAAACTTTAGGAGCCAGTCTACCAGCAACTTCTAAAGTTCAGTGATCTTCGCCTATCCCTTCCGTTGTTCTTGTGTACATCCGTTTGGCTCTGTTACGTTTTCTCTCTGATCTTGCTGTGATTGTTATCTTGTTACGGACTCATCTATTGGTAATCTAATTCCGTTTTGTGATCTTATGGTGTAAGAAAAATGATATTACGAAGAAAGGAGAAGTGACAATGCGATCCATTTAAACGAGGGAAAAGAGACGATGATGATGACGAAGAGAAGACGATGATGCTGAAGCTGAAGCTTCCAAAATACAGATTGAGAGAGTAATATAACCATTAGGTGAATCTAGAGCTATGTGAGTTATGTAATTATTAAAGAGGAATGCCATTTATCCCGACGGAAACCTTTGCCCTTTTTACAATCGACAGAACGCACTTCAAAAGAATCCATCCCTACCCCTTCCGACCTCTCTTGCCTTCCCTTTTCTAGACGTTTGATGTTTGTTAGAGATAGAAGGTTGACCAAAACCTGATTCAGAACCTTCCATCCAGTGTTCTTCCCTACTTTCTCTTTGATCTTCTTCTCTTTTGTCTTGCTCTTGTTCTTCATTCCCACCTTCAATTCCATCAAATTCAAAAGGTTTCAATCCCATCTTCAGATATTCGTCGCCGGTACCAAACATGAACATAGACTTTCTAATTGGATCTAAATTAGCAATTGACGCTTCGAAATTGAACGAAGCGACAGAGGCAGCACCAGGAGAATTAGGTTGATACGTAGAAGATTGATAATATCTGTGAGATTCCAAGCTCAATTTTGATCTGTCCGGACTTTGATCTTGTCCCTTGAATGAATGGAAAGGTGGGTTCGGTGGAGAGAGCTGGCTTTGAGAAGCTTGACCTGAAGATTGAGAAGAAGCGTTCGAGTCGCGATTGTTCAATCTCTTCGAACTTGCTTTTGAGCTTGTTCCATCAGATTCGTCTTCGTAGTAATCGATCTGAAAAGAAGGCTTGCCTTCTCCTTCTTCTTCTTCTGGATGAGCGTGTAAGCCTTGAATTTCATCGTCTTTCAACATTTTGTTGTTCCAAGACATCCCCTTCAATGCTTGTCCGTCTTTGAATAGACCACTTGTATTGGTTTGGTCAGCTACGGACACTGAAGAAGAACGATTCGAACGAGGTGGTTGAGGCAAAGGTGAAGTTGGAGGCGGATGACTTGGTGGAGAGACGATAGACGAGCTCGATTGGAAAGATGATCGATTGAGATTTGTACTTTGACTGTATTCACTCGCCATACTGATTCTGTTTTGGTTTCTCATCCCAATCGGAGAGGCTAGAGTTGAGTGATTGAATGAATCTGCCAGGACACTGAATCTGGATGGTCGAGGTCCTGGACTTAAAGTGTTGAGATTTGGAGTTGAAAGGGCCGAAGTCATATGAGAAGAGGTCGTTTGATTGAATGTCCTGACTTTTGATTCGACAGTAGAGGTGGGACTTGAACCCAATGGACTACTTGGACTTCTCGCTTGTGAAGGTTGAAGTCTGATAGGAGAACTCGGACTAGGAGATAATTTTTGGACCAAGCCTTTTCTCAAGATGTACGATTCATCATCTTCACTGTCGTCGTTAAATGTGGATTCTCCTAGATCACCTTCACTTCCATCTTCATTTCTGTTCAAGCCAGTCAAGTCTCCATAACGTCCAGACTGCTCCAACCAAGAGCTTCTTCTGGAAGTTCCAAAAGGAGTCATCTCAGCGTTTTCAACCTGAAGATCAGTGTCATGTTGAGGGGAACTGGATTTGTTGTAAGGTAGATGAGTCGAGAATCTTTTGATTGGAGTATCTGGAGAAGATGAAGAAGTAAAAAGAGTATCTCTCCTTTCAAATCTGCGGCTTGGAGTGATGTTCTTCTCAGGAGTTCTATCGACTACACTTGAAGCTTTCAGATTCTCTGCTAAAGCTCTTGCAATCTCCTTTTGGCCTTCCAATTCCAATCTACCATGACTTGAATAAGAGTCGGAATCCGAGAAAGAAGCAGCGATTGGACTTGGACTTGGAGTCCTGGATCTTTCGATTCCATTTCTAGAAAGTCCTTGTAAGAAAGCGTTACCAGACGCAGAAGAAGTCGAAGAAGGAGACACCATTCCAGCTCTTCTAGCTCTTTTGACAGGAGAAGAATTCGAAGATTTGAAGTGTAGATTCGAATCTTCCGAATCACTTGATAGATGATTGAACTCAAAGTCTGAATGATTCTGTTTCGAAGGTGTCGTTGGAGAGTTCGACGCTCTAAGTCTTTGGAATTCTGAAACCATTGGAGATGATTGAGAACTTGAGATATGTGTTGGTTTCGAAAAGTTGCGACTGTACTTGTTGGTGTTACCTTCCGAAGGTGATGTAACATATGAGATTCTACGAGCAGGAGAAGCTAAGGAAGGTGAAACGCTTCGACTTGAGGTAGTTTGAAACCCAACCATTCCTGAGGGTAGTGGAGATTGACTTCTTGAGTTCTCGTTCCCAATCGAAGAAAGAGATCTAGCAGAAGTTGGTGTAGCGACCAGAGCCAAAGGTCTCGGAACTTGACGTTGAACATTCCCAACATTTGCAGAAAGAACTTGAGTCAGATTATCACCCTTCGAAGTTGATTTGTAGATAGGAGAACTTTTGGAATGTCCATAATCTTGTTCGAATTGACGATAAGTTTCACCTAGAGGATCGTCGAAAGAGTTTTCCTTGTCAACGATAGGTTTGATACTGAGCTTCTTAAAGTTCTTGTGTCTTGCAGACATTGAGAATCTTGAAGACGTAAACTTCTGTTCTGCTTCTGATTGGGACTTTTGATCTGGACTTGACTGAGAGAGTTGACGGATAGTAGCTTCTGATTCAGATCTCTCCAACATTCCAGTTTCTTGATCGACTAGATTTCTCAAAGTACGAGATTGAGGTAAAGTTTGTAGAGTTGACTGATTCTCTGGAAGATTTTCGATGGCTTGATCTTGATCAGTTTTCCCTTCTCTAAGTTCCAAGCTTTGATCTACGTTGCCAGCAGCAGTCTCCTTCTCCTCGTCATTTTCTTCTTCTTCGTCATCTTCCAGGATTGCAAGATTTGTACCAATCATCCCCAGAGTCAAAGTACTTCTGTTCCCATCTCCGTTCGTATGAGAAGTGTTAGGATTGGAATATCTCATACTTCCATCATTGTTGACAAAACTAGCCAAACTACCGAAACTTGCGCCTAGACCACCTTCTCTCCTACCACGACTTCTATTAGATCCATTGCTTACGTTGGATTGATTTCTTTTTACTCCAGAAGTTCTATCTATAAAGTTTTGGAATCCGAAAGTCCCTCTATTGACTTTGGCATCTCCGACCGAATTATAAATCCCGACTGAAGAAGTGAGACTATTTCTATCGATTGAAACATCTCCAACATCACTACCATTATCATGAGTATAAGCGATAGTGTGAAGACTCAGATCAGAACAAGATTTGCTAGAACGAAAGGTTGTTGAAGTATTAGAACGACTCAAAGGTTGCATCATGTCTGGAGACATCAATAGATTTGGATTGATTCTGGAAGAAGAGACAGTAGTGACTGCTCTTGCTTCTTCATTGTTCACTAATGAATCTTGTTCATTAGCATCTTTCGTCTTGAGCTTTTGCAGTTTCTCACTTCCATCCTTATCTTTGACAGTTCTGTAGAGAACACCACTTGCACGACTTTGACTCCTTGAAATCGATCCTCCGCCCTGTTCATCATCTTCATCATTCTCATCTACGATTTCGAAAGTTGCACCAGTTGCAGAGCCTGAAGCCTGGTCCAGAGGGAAGTCATTAATTAATTCTCCAATCGGTTCACTCGTGAGATTTGAAGCTTCGGAAGTTGCATCTGATGCTCTATGAGAATGAGATGTAGTGTTTGAGGAGTTGGACTTCATCTTGTCTTCGTACTCCGAGAGAGTTGGAGAGTTGAAAGACTGATTTTGAACGAAAGGGGAAGCTAGAGTAGGTTGTTGTTGACCATTGTCACCTTGAAGGTGGGTATAAGAATCCTGAGTAGTTTCTAAACCTTTGCTATCAACGATGTTTGAGGAAGACAGTACGTCTTCAGCAGTATCGTAAGAAGAAGAACTACTATATCCATCGTCAGCTCTTGAAGAAGGTCTCTCGATTGAAAGTAGAACAGTCATCTTGTGTTCTTCCATCTTCTCATCATTCCCATTCTCGTCATCTTTCTCTCCATTTAAACCTGATCTGAATCCTTCTTTTGTTTTAAATTCTCTCCGAGAAGGACTGCTTTGACTTTTGATAGGAGAAGAATGACGGCCATAGAAGTTAGGATTACTAGCTTGTCTCTCATTAAAAGTCAAAACACGAGCTTGAACTTGAGACCTAATAGATGAAGAACTAGAGAAAATAGAAGCAGGAGAAGAAAACCCACCACCATTATCAAATCTTCCTCTTTGTGATTCGGGTGAGATTCTACGTTGAGGAATGACTGGAGTAGATGAATTCGATCCAGGAGTTCGAGAAGAGATTCCTGGTCTTTGTCTTGGAGTAGATTCAATATCTTGAAAGCTAAGATTCGATGAATGAGAGGGATAAGTAGGGATTGAACTCATTTTGGGAGTCTGAGAGAAGAAGAAAAAGTGAAAGAATGCGTCAGATGAAGTGGAACGTCTCAAATGACAAACAACGATTTTGATTGTAATCACCTTATCAATGTCTCCACTCGCAAACCTTAAACCATCTCTAGAGGATCCACTATCATCTAAAGAATGTCCAACCTTTCTAAGATCAGAAGAGCTCCTGACATCACGAAGTGATCTGATGCTTTCAGAGCGATCCAAGACTTCTTCTTTCTCATCGGCATCATAAAACTTCTCATCATCATTTGAACTTGCACTGAAGCTCAGTTTCGTATTCGAGATGGTATCATCTTGTAATTGAGAGGAAAGATTCGAAGTAGAAGAGGAGATATCCTTGATGTTTGCAGTCAAACCAGAAAGAGAAGTTGAAGTAGGTAAAGTGACTTGAATACTAGGAGTGATCATCATTCCACCTGAATTCTTAACCGTTTCATTATTGTTATCGTCTGAATCATGTTTCTTGTCTGAGTATTTCTTTGGATTGGAACCACAGAACAAGTTGGAAAGGATAGATTTGGATTTCTTGCTTTTCAATTGTTGTTTTGACGAAGAAGAGGGTTCAGATTTGGTTCTACTTCTGACTGAGATTTGATTGGGTTTCAATTCATTATCACCATTATGATCATCATCTTGATGGCGATGATTAGCATAAACATTTCGATAATCGCCTTGAATTTGAGCCTTGTTTTTCTGATTCTTCCCACCAACGCCAACATGGCCGTCTTGACCCCACTCTACCTTCTCCCCTTTCAACGAAGACTTGCTGTTGTTATTGACACTTGAACTACTAGAATTACTAAATGCCATTCCTAGATTAGAAGTGGAAGGGATAGGGAATGGAGAAGTAGATTTTGACTTCTTGTTCTTAGGACCAGCAGCCAGAACCTCTTGTATCTCTAGATCTTGTTTAGTGGATGGATTTGAGATTGATCTATAGAAAGATGGAGAAGTAGGATTCAAAGTGACTTTGAAGTTAGGGTTTGAAGAAGAAGTTCGTAAAAGAGTAGGCGTTGGTGTTTGAAGAGAAGGAGATGTTGGTCTGGAGGGACGAGTGGGAGTATGGAGTTGAGAATGGTCATGATTGCTTGACATGTATAGATTAGAGGATCAATATTAGATAATAGGGGGAGCTGAGAGAGAAGATGACAAAGAGAGGGAGAAAAGGGGAGAGAACGAATGTTTGGCTCTATCGTGCTTGTTGCTTCCATTTCTAGTATGTAAGTTTGAGACTCAGTATTGTGAGTACAGGTCTATCTACCCCTTGCATGTAACTTAGATTTCATTTTGGAATTTGGAAGTCTGACCTGCCCCCTTTGTTGACTGAGAATGTCAGTTCCGGTTGGGCATGTCAAAAACTGAGACCTTGACCTGAGGATCGTGAAATTTGACTCTCTTGTCATCGCCATCGGTTCTTGTAGATCGAGGATATTGAACCTCAGTTTGAGAAGATAAAGAAAGATGATGATGTTTGAAAGAAAGAAAGAGAAAGCAAAAGAGAAGGAAGAGGTAAAGCTGGATCTGCAACACGTGAAATCCATACTTCCAAAGCTGTAGACGCCTTCTTCTCTCTTTCTTCTACTCATCACATCGAGCGAAATCGCATTAGTGAGTAGAAAGAATGGAGAACAGAATCGAGATAGAATGACTACGTCCAAGTCAAAGTAGAGCGAAAGCTAATCTTTGTCTGCCTCTCGTCCAATCTTCTCAGTCGCTCCATCTCCACTCTTTACAGCTTACTTCAAGATGGCCCCTCGTCCCAAGCCAACTCTTCCAGCTTCTTTATTCCAATCACCAAACAATGACCTTCCATCCTCATTGGCCACTCCAGCTGGAGGTCATCCAGCCACTCGTCCTTCAGAAGTGATTCTCGTTCTATCTGGAACTGCCGGAGCTCGCCCTGCAGATCAAATCCTTAAGCGTTGGTTGGATGACAAGGATGGATTGGGCAAAGGCAGAGATGGTAACAAGACTACAATCAAGAGCGTAGTCTATCAATTGGCAAACGGTGAAAAGTTGGAGACTTTGGATCAATTCCAAGTTGCGTGAGTAGCTCAGAGAAGCAGGATGAGTGGAGAAGAGTAGAGTAGAATGGGATGTATGCTGTATCTCTCGCTCTCTGAAGACGTTTCAGAGAGTAATTATAATTACAGGATACTCATAGTATTCTGTTAGGGAAGCTATCCATCAGGCGTCTGCTATCACTTCTTGATCCAAGATATATCTTCTCCTCTACCCCACATAAACATTCTATCCTATCCTCAATTCCTGACCTCTTCCCTCTCTTCTCCCTCTCCAACCTCAGTAAAACGACCTCCGGAATCCCAATCACTGCAATCCAACCTCTAACAACCTTACCACCAACCTTAAAGTCTCTACCACCTCCAACAGCTCCACCTCATCTATCTCTTTCCTACTCTTTACCTACCATTTCCAAACCCAATCAAATCTCAGACCATCTTGAAGAATGGAATGAAATCTTGAAGCAAGCTCATGAGAGACAATACTCTTTGGAATTCAATCTTGAAAACGATGATGGTGCAAGAGAGAAATTCGAGGAACTCTTGGGAAAGAATTTCGAAAGGATGTTGAAGGAGGGTGAAGGAGATGGAGATGAATTGGATACTAGTAAAGGAGCTAAATTCGTTCTTGGTAAGTTTGATAGGTGAAGAGGTGCGAGATGGAGAGACAAAGGGAAGCGAAAACGGACAAAGTGACATCAAGGTGAAATGATTATTTGATTTGATTTGATTTGAGTCTTGCAAGCGATACTGAAAGGTTGAATTTCTTTACTTCTATATCTCTCTTCTCCTTTTCCATGCAGACAACTTCGGATCCCCTCCATTGTATCTATCAAGCTCGGAGCTCTTGAGAAGCGAAAGTCTACGTAGCTGGGCCGAGTTCATCAGTGTAAGTGTTGAGCAATCCTCTCTCCTTTCGATACTTTCTCTTCAAACTAACAGAAATCTTCCTTCTCTACAACTCTTTTAGCGTCTAGCTCTTCATCCAAGACTCTACGTCAAATTATCACCATTATCAACTCCATCACTTCTCTCCTCAAATCCTACTTCTTCCCGTCCATCAGATTCCACTTCAACCTCAATCCTTTCAGATACGACTTCCTCTTTAACTCAATCCTTGAAAAACCTTTCAACATCAATTTCCAATTCAAACAATTTAGAAAAAGTTCCAACTCCAATTTCAGATTCGGTTTCTAAATCTAGAAAGGAAGAAAAAGCTGAAATGGCTAGAAAGATTAGGATCTTTTTGGACGTTTTATTGGAAGCTTTTGGTGAAGATAGATTGATTTGGTCTAGTCAATTGAGATTTTCAAAGAAATTCTTGGGTGATGGAGAGAAGAAATTGGAGGAAAAAGTTGGATTAAATCAAGATAAAGATGATGGAGAAGGGGAAGTTGAAGATGGTGGTTATGCAACTAAGGAATGGTTTGAAGTTTGTAGAGAGAAATTGGCAGATATGGGAGTTTCAAAGGAATTGATGGAAAAGGTCTTTAGAGAGTGAGTGAAAACTTGAATCGACTTGACTCCATTTGATAGATTGACTCTCTTGGTCCATTTTGCTGACACGTTCTCTCTTATCACTCCAATCGCTTACCATTTCTGACTTTTCAGTAACGCTTCCAAGGTCTACAGAATCTAAGTAACTGAATGCTACAATCTTGACTCTTTCAAGACACTGCTGTGAACAACATCTAGAAGAAAGGCAATCTGTCGCCTTCTCCCAACAAATGAACCTTTATCATTGTTCGCATCATGTTCATTCGAGTAAATCTCTCTGTTGCCATTCTCGAACGCTCGGCTTTCTTTCCCATACTCGCCCCTTGCTACTCAGTTCGCTCGCGCACTTTCTGTTAAAAGAATCTTATCGATCGTTTTTGTTTTGTTTTTGTTCCTTGCTCTATACCTTTCTTTGTTGAGCTATTGATTATCTCCTGAATGACACTTAAGTTTTGCATGTTTTCAGAACACTTACAAGTCTGATTTCTCTGGGCTCGATGAACCGCAGAACATTTGCGAGATGAGAGAATGAACAGTTGAAGACGCTCAATTATGAAATCGTGAGTGGAAAGAGGCTTAAGAGCATTAATTAAAATCAAATTTTAGGTATCGTTATTTGGACGTGGAAGTTATTACATGAGTGAGAATGTTGAAACAAATGGAGTAAGGAAAAAAGGAGCGGGAATTTACAAAGACGAGAATGCCAAAGGGGCTAAACGAGCAAATTCCAAAACATCAGCACAGCAGCGAAATTATCACGAGTAGAGATCCAAAGGAAGGAAAAGAAGGCACACCGAAGCCCAAGATCTTGATGATGAAGAAGATTGAAGCTCCATCTCCTGCAATTAACCAACAGCACCCAAAACCTTCATTGCCAAAGCCTTCAAGACCTCTGCTCTCTGGTTTGCACCTAGGTTCATAAAGACCTGTCCTACTGATTTACCCTTTGCGTCTCTGATTGCACCTAATCTGTTTCCTACCACTGCACCTCCGATTAGACCTGGAATGTTACCCTGAGACAAAAGGAAAAGGGGAACGAGGAAAGAAGTTGGGAGGAAAGAGAAAGAACACTATGAGTAGCTGATATATGGAATTCGGTCTATCTATGACTGAGAGATAGAGAAAGTAAAGAGATAGATAGATAGACTCACCAGGATGAAACCGAGACCTGCTCCACTAGCCCCTCCTACCCAAGACCAGATGGGAGCCACTCGTTCTACTTCTGGCCTTAGGAGATCTGAAAAGATGTCTGTGAATACGTTGTCGGCTGAGTGGAGATAAGAAGAAGGAGAGAGGAGTAGTGATGGGAGATGAATGTGAAAGTCAGAATCTATCAACGAGTCTGATAAAAGAGCGCAAAGCTCAAAGAATATCTTTCTCTCATGATAGAGGTCTATAGATCATACTGAACTTCTACAAAACCAAAGACCCCAAGAGCTTTGGGCTGAGCTCAGTCTTGCACCTTATCTCTGTCCGACATTATCACTCATCATCTCCACTCTATCTCTGTCCAACTCACCTTGAGGTTGAGCAGTTCCAGTTCCAGAAGTCTGACTACCAGAAGCACTACTTTCAGATCCAGCTTTATTCGCCCCGCCACCAAAGAAGGAATTAAAGAAGCCAGCCGAGGAGAATTGTTCCTTTTCGAAATCGCCATCTGGACCAAACCAATCATTACTTCCAGGCATATTTCCCGAATTCTTTCTAGCATCGTCATAATCTCTTCTCCTTTCTTGATCTGAAAGGACGTAGTAAGCATCGGCTACGGATTGGAATCTAGAAGTATACTTTTTACGCTGTTCTGGGCTTGCATTCGGATATCGATCAGGATGAGATGCTAGAGATTGTCGTTTGTAGGCTTCTTTGATCTCTGAAGAAGTGGCTGTGGATGGAATGGAAAGCGTGGCGTAATAATCTG
This sequence comes from Golubevia pallescens, assembly GCA_001599655.1. NCBI lineage: Eukaryota > Fungi > Basidiomycota > Exobasidiomycetes > Golubeviales > Golubeviaceae > Golubevia > Golubevia pallescens. The sequence continues at coordinate 456,261 of BCHO01000002.1, forward strand.
GCAGCGAGGAATCCATTCTTGAATTGATTGATGTGGTGATGTGGAAGGTCAAGTTGAGTGGAGCTGCTGCTTCTTGCCCTCAACTTCATCCTCCTCTTTCTTTCCTTTTTGATTCGTTTTCGATTCTTCTCCTATTCTTCAAGCAACAACCAGCAACTGCAATGGATCTTGATCAAGCATTCAGATCTGCTCTTCAAATCACCAACGTCTCATCCGTCCACCAATTTCAACCGTTCGATTCTCTTCCAGACGAAGTGCTCTTACTCCTTTTAGACCCACTAACACCTTTCCAAAGATGTCTGATTCTTTCTATTTGTAGAAAATGGAACCAAGTCATTCTTGGACACAAGCTTTGGTGGCAGTACCTCGACATTCCCGAGCATCTCCCTTTCTCGACTGCAATTTCCATCCTTCAAACTTTCAACTCGAGATCCTCTTTCACTCTCAAGCATGTCATTATCCAGCCGCTCATGGACACATCTGCAGACGTCGAGCAAGTCTTCGCTGAATTGAAAAAGTCTTCAGGTCATGTCAAGTTGTTGTTTCTGGACCAATCTGACTTCATGCCAGAGGCGAGAAGAGCTGCACAGAAATCCTTACCGAATCTAAACACCCTTTGGTGCACACACTCTCCTAACGCCAAACAAGCTCTCAAATCAATGTATTATCAGAGGGATCTCGCAGAGATCCTTGACAAAGAGGAGAAAGGCCTGCAATTCCTTCAGGTCACAGAGTTAGGACAACTAGGAACAGACGATCTAGAATGGTTCTCAACGTTGAAGCATTTGAGCGTCGAACGCACAGATTCTGCCGGAGATTTGCGCCATATCCTAGAAATTTGCAAAGGGACACTCAGAACACTGAGGCTTGATCTTTGGACATTCGATAGGGATCTGGATCGACTCGATTCAGCTCATACCGAAGGCTTCAACAAGATCGACCTTCCCAACCTGAGAACCATTTTCACACCCAATTCTGAAGCTTCGGCTGCAGCTCTCACTAGTCTTATCGACGTCGGAGGGCAGGAGTGGACATTTTTCATCGCGTTTATCCACTCTCTGCTGCACTTTGACTTGCCCTCTCTAGGACAAGTATGCATTCGCATTTATGAAAAAAATTATTTGAAAGAACTGGGACTAGATGAAGAGGAAGCAAAAGTGAAAACACTTCTTTTCTTTGAAGGTAATCCGTCTATTTTTCATCTGGGTTTTCATCGTATCGCCGGACCTCAGGACAGAGAGAGCTTTCATTTGGACTTCATTCTACATTCTTTGTCTACCAAAAGAAACAGTGGAAGGTCTGATGAAACAGAAAGGGCATCTCAAAGTTTTCTGCTGCCGAAACTTCGATTGCTCACCATTGAAACTCCACACGCTGTGAACAAGAAACTTCTCAAACAATCCTGGGAAACACGGAAGGCAATTCGAGAGGATTTCCGGATCCTGGTTTACATTGAAGACGTAGAGTTCAGGGTTGATCGTTCGGGAGGCGAAAATTGGCTCGATGAAGCAGAAAGTTGTGAGTGTTCAGGATCGAGACCGTCTCAAGTTCTGAACTGAAGAAAGGCTCATCGTAAGAACAGAATGGCTTTTCTTTTTCTCGTCTTTCTCTGACTCTCTGCATCTAGTCTCTCATTGAAATTCACAGAAATCGAGCTCATATCTACGCTGTTGCTCGAATTCTGATCGAGTTCAGTCTCGGAAGCACAGTGAGTTCGGTTGAGGTCATCAACGTTTGTACCATTCTTTGGCCCTAATCTATTGGATCGAAAACTGAAAACTGACTTCTTTTTCTTTTAAATCCTCTACGGCCTCTTTTTTTGACTTTTACAGATTCACGTCCGCCTGAGACTCTTTTCTTGAAGTCGAGAGCTCCCACGACATCTTCTTCTTCCAACTTCGAGTCTTGGCTTCAAGGTCACCTCTTCTTGTTGTTCTTCTGCCTTTCTCTATACTCGAATTCAAGATTCTCTTCCTGACTCCCATCGATGCCAATTCTGTTCTCAAAAGAAGAACATCTTTGCTGCTCTTCGAATTCCATTTTCGACGAGCTTTCTCTCTAGTCTTGATAGGCTCTCTGTTCCTCCTTTCGCGGCAAGACTGTTGAACTCTCGGCTTACTGATCCTCGAACACCTTTGATTCTTCAAAAGATTTTCTTCCTCGTTCGGTTTCCTCTCTTTGCGCGACACATCTATTCTCTCGCGGTCAATCTCTTCTCGTCCTGCTTTTTTATCGCGGCCTCACTGCAAAGGGATCGAGGACCAGATTGAAGACTTCAGAACAGTCGGAACAGATCGGAAACCTTTTACAAGCGGTACAGTGACAAGTTCTCGATTTTCTTTCTTCTCAATTGTCGACATCTCTTTTACAAGTCTCATCGCTCATTTCATCCAACCTCTTGCCTCCCAATCCTCGACGACGACCGTTTCGCCAAACAGTCCCTCGGTAAACTCTAGTTGAAATAGATTGTTTCTTTGCTTTCTGTAATTGACAATCTTTCCGAGTAGATTCCCATCCAACGTCGTCGCATCTTGGATAGTCAGCTTTACTAAATGTGGCATGGTCAGATTCTCAATTGAGCTGGAAGAAGGGCTTTCTCCTTCATCTATCGCGCCTGGCGTTTGAGATTGCGATGAAGTATCTAGCATCTCCAAAAGTTTATTGATGTGATATTGATCCCCACCATAACCACCCTTAAGACATCTCAAAGTCAAAGATTGAATAGTTGGGTTGAGCTGGAAGAATTTCCTTGCTTTCTCCACTAAAATCTCCATATCGTCCCTCCTTGAATATGGAGAAAGATGAAGAAAAGCAGCCTTCAACCCTATCACTTTCCACAAGACTAGCGAACCGGCCCTACCAGATAAAATCGTCTGATCTCCATCTATCTCGAGCACCTGACTCAACGCCAAAGCGAGGGGGAGGTTGATAGGACAAGCAAATCTCTCGAGAGCTTGAAGATGCACTGGTTTTGAGTTCAGGTAAAGATCCCTGAGATCGCTGCTGGAAGCTTTCCCCAGCGTAGTCCACGTTGTCAAATCTAATTCGATTAGATCCTCAGCGGTCTTTAGAATCCGTCTCATGGACATCATGTCATCTGTCTGCTCAACATATAGATACTTTACTCCTGACAATCACTTCAGGTCCTCTTGCTTCAGCTGCAACAGAGCTCCCGTGGAGTAGACCTTCAGACTAATTTCGACATTGCTTTGATCTTGGATATCAAACCTGGCTCTCTGTCTGAACATGTAATCTACAGCGGTGATAGATTTTCTGACTTGAGAGTGAGTAATCAATGAATCCAGCACTGGAAAGTGGTGCATAGCCAGCGCTCTAGTCTTTCCGTTGAGCTTCCAATCTTGACGCAGAGCAAGAACATTCAGACTCTCTCCAGATCTCTTCAACTGCACGAAGATTCGATTCAGATGCTTGACGCTTGTGATCTTGGTTTCTAAGATGACATGCTTCAATCTGCAGCCAGATCTCTCGTTGAAAATCGAGAGGATTTTGACGATTGAAGAAGGTGAGAAGTTCTCTGAAAGATGCAAATATTGCCAGAATGGAGCGTGGAGAAGGATGACTTGATTCCACTTCTTGCATGTCGACAGCAGGAAGGCTCTTTCGAAAGCAGATAGATCGCTGAAGATGGGTAGAAGCAGTTCGTCTGGAAGAGAATCGATGCTTTGAAAAGAAAGTTTGTCGAACTGGTCTTGAAGCGAAGGGAGTGGGTTGCGATCGAGACTCATTGGAATGCAGAGTTGCTGTGATTGTTGTTTGCAGATTGAGTTGCAGAAGAAGGAGAAGAATCGAAAACGAATCAAAGAGGAAGTTTTGCTTGAAGAAGAGTTCTGATGGAAGAAGAAGAAGAAGAAGAGAAATGGAAAATTTCGATCAGAGGATGACGACCTCCTTCGCCGAGTCGAAACACCGACCATCGTTCGAAAGTGGGTTTGGAGCATCTATAGCTTTTATATCTCATTCTTGTCTGATCGAAAGGCATTAGCGAGGTGCCGTTTCGACGTCAACAGGTGCAGAGCATTTCCAGCAGAGAGAGAAAGTGAGCTACTATACGAAACTTCCCGTTCTGAAATGATAGCAAATCACAAAAGGTAAGATTTACACGGAAGGGGTTACAAAGAAGGAATCGCAGCTCAGAAAATGAAAGTCTTGCCAATGGATAACCGAATACTGCGAAACAAATCGAGGAACCTTCAGTCGCCTGTGAAGATCTGTGAATGACGAAGGCAGCGAAAGAATCAGAGGAGAGAGGTCAACAAAGGGCAGAGGAATAACTCTTTGACTAAATCTCTTGAAACTCGGATTATGGACTCATTATTTCTCGAATGCTGTTTCATCGTTCGCCACTCAGCCCTTGAACTGAACTCACCTTGGATTTTCACTTCATCCAGCTCTGTTCTTCCCATTTACTCTCCCCCACAAATCCGTCTTCGCTCCAAACCAAGATTCTAAAACTTGGACTCAGCTTTCTCCTACTTTCCAAACACTTTTTGAGAATTTTCCCATCCAGCTCAATGGGATTGCTGATTTTGATAGTTTGCAATTTAGGTAGAAGTGAGTCTTGCCCTTGCGTTTCATGCTGTTCTGTGGTTGACAAGTCGAGAGGAACGGCCAATCTCTCCAAAAAGTAATTCAGGTGGAAATGAGATCCACTTCCTTCTTCCGATGCATAGAGCGTCAGCCAAGGAAGAGACGGATTCGTCTCGAGTAGCAGGTCAGTCTTTTCTTTCAGTTCTTCAGGATCCAGAGACCTTCCTCTATAAATTTCTTCTTCCTTCTCCTCGTGCAAGTAGACTTCAATAGCTTCTAAGTTTTGGATCTTGAAACAGAGCAAAGACAAGAGGGTGCCTGCCATGATCTCGACTTGGCCTTGAAACCGAATCATTCTGCTTAGAGCTTTTGCTGCGTTTGCATCGTAGGGCGGATAGAACTCCATTCCATCTGAGCAACTCAGGAGGAGCATTCCTAAACCTAGCTCTTCGGGGTCGTCAGAAGAATCATGTCTCCACCCAGATAGCTTGAGTTCTTCCAAATTCGACGTCAAACCCTTGAGAACACGATGTAGATCTTGAAGAGCCATAATGTTGACTTGGAAGTATCGCAGTCTTCTAAACCATTTCTCATCATCTCTATCTAGATGTTTGATAGTCCTCGTACAATAGTACGTCAGGCCTGAAACCTCCTTGCCTTCTTCATCCAAAAGAAAGTCAGCCGTCCCTTGCGATTCCCACTTGACCAAGTCACGCCTGATCTCAGAGATGATCCGAGGGTAGTCTAAGTGGTCGTAAGCATAGAGAAAGCGGAGATTTGACAGCAGTCCTCTCGATCGCCTTCTTGTCTTGGTGTTGAGTGCATTTACTTGTGGCAGAATGAGAATCTTGATGCTCTTTGAGGATTTCTCGAGTTCGACAAAGATCCGATCGAGATCATGGATGTTTCTAATAACAGTTTCGAACACCACTTTTTCCAAGAGGAAACCAGACCTGAGGTTGAAGATTCGAAGGATGGAGATGGCAGTAGAGATAGCAAGACGGACAGGGACATCGACGATTTGCCAGAACGATCTACCTTGGACGATGATCTGATTCCACTTTCTGCAGACCGAAAGAATCAAAGCCGTCAATCTTTGGAAGATCAGAGGCAGAATCTCGTCTGGAAAGGGTCTGAAGTGAGGAGAAGTCGCTTCGTTCGAGTAGCTTGGCTCTACCTGGAGAGATTGGAATGCTTGATCGAGATTTGCCGACATTGTTGCGTTGATGCGAGTTGCGGGATGAATGTTGAGAAAAAGGAGAAGGATCAAAGACGAATCGAAGAGGAAGACTAGTGGATGGTTGGAGTTGAAGGGAAAGGAAGAGAATCAAAAGTTGCTGCAACTTCTTGACTTCTTACCACAACATCATTCAGCAACTTTCTTCAAGAATTTTTTCTTTGATTCGTCTTCGATTCTTCTCCTTACTCTTTAACCACATTCATCAACTGCAATGGATCTCGATCAAGCGTTCAACTCTGCTCTTCAAATCACCAACGTCTCATCCCTCCACCAATTTCAACCGTTCGATTCTCTTCCAGACGAAGTGCTCTTACTCCTTTTAGACCCACTAACACCTTTCCAAAGATGTCTGATTCTTTCTATTTGTAGAAAATGGAACCAAGTCATTCTTGGACACAAGCTTTGGTGGCAGTACCTCGACATTCCCGAGCATCTCCCTTTCTCGACTGCAATTTCCATTCTTCAAACTTTCAACTCGAGATCCGACTTTACTCTCAAGCATGTCGTCCTCCAGCCACTCATGACGGCATCTGAAGAGCTCGATGAAGTCTTTGTCGAGTTGGAAAAGTCTTCAGGCCATGTCAAGTTGTTGTTTTTGAACCAATCTTGCTCCATGGTCGAGGCGAGGAGAGCTGCAAGAAAGTTCTTGCCAAAGCTAAACACCTTTTACTGCACACATTCACCTAACATCAAAACACATCTCGAAACAATGTGGTATGAGATAGGCAGAGCAAGGGTCCTCGACAAAGAGCAGAAAGGTCTGCAATTTTTTCACGTCGCAGATTTAGAAGAGCTAGAACCAGATGAACTAGAATGGTTCTCAGAGTTGGAGTGTTTGAGTCTCGGCCGCACAGATTCTGTCAAAGATTTGCTCACTATCCTAGAAGCTTCCAAAAAGACACTCAGAAGACTGAGGCTCAATTTGTGGGAATTCGACGAGGACCTGGAAGAACTCGATCTTCCTCATGCCAATGGCTTCCAACAGATCAAGCTTCCGAGCTTGACAACCGTCTTCACACCCAACTAAGAATCTTCAGCTGCAGCTCTCGGTAGTCTGATCGACGTCGGAGGGCAGCAAGGGGTTATGTTCTCCGGTTTCCTTCACGCTCTGCTACACTTTGACTTCGCTTCTCTAGGACAAATTCGCTTTCGCATTTATGAAAGCGAAAATTTGGAAGCACTAGAACTAGATGAAGAAGAATCTAAACTCAAAACCATCCAATTCTTTGAACGTAATCCGTCTATTTTCTATCTGCAGTTGGACCGTTTCGCTGGACTTCAAGACGGAGAAAGCTTTCATTTGAACTTCGTTCTACAGTCGCTATCTATCAGACAGAACAGCGAGCTTGCGGATGAATCAGGAGAAAAACATGTAGATCTTCTGCTGCCGAAACTTTGACAGCTCAGCATTGACGAGCCAGAGACTTTCGACAAAAAACTTCTCAAACAGTTTTGGGAAACACGGAAGGCGATCTATGAAGACTTTACGATTCAGGTTCGCATTGAAGGCAACATTTTCAAAATCGATCGTTCGGAAGGAGAAGAATGGCTCGATGAAGCAGAAAATTGTGAGTGATCATGATAGAGATCGAATTCGTCTCAAGTTCTGAGCTTAAGAAAGTTGTATCGTAGAACGAGACGGCTTATGTTTCTCTCCTTGATCTCTCACTCTTTTGATCTCCTTTCTCATTGTTGCTCCTAGAAACAAAGCCTTTCTCTACGATACGGCTTAAGTTCTGATCGATTCAGTCTCGGAATCATGTAGTGAGTTTGGTCGTAGTCACCGACGTTCCAATTCTTACCTTGTTGATTATTGAAGCAAGCTGACATTTTTCTCTCTTCTGGAAATCTCTTCACGACTCTCGCAGATGCATGATTGCCCAAGACTCTTTTGTCGAAGTCGAGAGCTCTCACGACATATCCTCTTCCAACTTCGAGTCTTGGCTTCAAAGTCACTTCTCCTTGGGGTTCTTCTACCTTTCTCTACCCTCGAATTCAAGACTCTCTTTTTTACTCCCTCGATGCGAGATCCGTCCTCAAAGGAAGAACATCTTCGCTGCTCTTCGAATTCGACTTTCTACGAGCTTTCTCTCTAGCCTCTCCACTTTGTTTCTTCGCGGCAAGACTGTCGTACTCTGTCTTCGTGATTATCGATTATTTTTAGTTTTTCAAAAGAATTCCTGCCTCGGTCGCCTTCCCCTCTCTGCGCGACACCTCTATTCTCTTTCAGTCAATCTCTTCTCGTCGTTCTGTTCTATCGCAGCCTCAAGCATCGCAACTGATTCAAAACTAGATTGATTACTTTAGGATAGACATACCAGATCGCAAACCCTCTCTCTCTCACAGTATCTCACAGTACATTGTCGGTTTCTCATTTTGGTATTCTCTTGACTGAAGACTTCTTTCTCTTCAACAGCTTTCAAATTTCATCGCTCACTTCATCCAGCCTCTCGCCTCCCAATCATCAATGACAACCACTTTGGCGCCCTCCTTCAACTCGAATTGGAATTGACTGTTCCTCTCTGTTCTAGACTTGACGATCTTTTGAAGTAGTTTTCCATCCGGCATGATCGGATCTTCGATAGTCAGCTTGAGTAAATGTGGCAGAATCAGATTGTCATCTGAGTCGGAAGACTTCCCTTCTCCTCCAGCTATCATACCTGGGCTTTGAGATTGAATTGGAGTACCTAAAATTTCCAGAACCTGATTGAGTTGATTTTGTCCTGCACCATCAGCGCCTTCATAGCAACACAGATTCAGGGACTGTATCGACGGATTACGCTGGAATAGCAATCTCGATAGCTCTGCGGCATCCCTGAACTTATCGAATGAAAGCAGTTGAAGTTCAACAGCCTTCAATCCTACCACTTTCCACGAGGCTAGCGAATCAGACGCGCCAGACAAAAGTGTCTGATCTCCATCTATCTGGAGCATCTGGGCCAGAGCTAAAGCAAGGGCAAGCCTCCCAGGACAAGTGACTTTCTTGAGATGGTTCAGATGCACTACATCCGTGTTCGGAGATAGACTTATGACTGTACTGCTTGGAGGCTTCTCCAGCGTAGTCCACCATGGCAAAGTTAATTCGACTAGCTTCTCAGTCGTCTTCAGGATCCGTCTCATTGACATGATGTCATCTGTACAAGCTATCCACAGGTACGTTAGCCTCGACAACCACTTCAAATCTTCTTCTTTGAAGAGAGAGATTGTCGAAGTGGTCTTGAAGTGAAGAGGGTGGATTGCGATTGAGAATCATTTGAAAGTAGAGTTGGTGTGATTGTTGTTTGCAGATTGAGTTGCAGAAGTAGGAGAAGAATCGAAAACGAATCGAAAAGGAGGAAGTTTTTGCTTGAAGAAGTTCCGTTTCGAGTGAGTGGGAAGAAGGGAAGAAAAGAAATGGAAAATTTCAATCAGAGGATGACGACCTCCTTCGCCGAGTCGAAACACCGATCATCGTTCGAAAGGGGTTTCTGAGCATCGAAATCTCTGAATCCTGAATAATGTTAGCTCAAAAAATAATAAGTGAATGTCATTTTGACGTCAAAAGTTGCAAATGTTTCAGAATAGAGAGAGAAAGTCAAAGCAAGTTCGAAGGTTCATCTTGGGACGAAATACTTCCACTTGTGCTTGTCAGACTCATGATGGAGAAGGGAGGCAAAGATCTTGTTTTACAAGGATTTGAGAGCAGAAGGGGCCAGATTGGAGCCTTCAAGCTTTGAGCGGAGGGGACGAATGTCGACAGAAAGTTGTTCGACAACTGGGCAAAGGGATGAACGGATTGATATCGTTGTTTAACTTCAAAGATTCAAAGGTTCAAAATTTGAATCTCAAATTGCAAATCATTCTCAGCAAACTCTACCCTTCACCTCCTTCCCATGCGCTCTTTTGTCTCCGTTTGAGGCTTGGATTTGGATGATCTGCCTTCTCTTTCGGGGCTTCGAGCTTCGTTCACTTGTGTATCCGACTTCTTTCTTCTGCTATCTGAATTTTGAAGGAGAAGGCTTCATCTTATAATTTCAAAATTTCTGTTCTCCCTCGCACTTCCATCCTGTAGTCTGCAAATCTGTTGACATGGGCAAGGCTATTCTACTTGCGATAAGCAGTCCTCAACATGACATGTCGTCGTCCTGAATTTAGGGAATCCATTCTCACAACCAAACTTAATTTCGAGAATGAATGGCAAAACTCAACCAAGTCCATGATTTCACTTTGCCTTTCGCCTGGCTGGCTCGGCGTCTTTCGAGGGCTCTAGCGCAGGCCTATGTCCAATTCGAGAATCTTGACAACGACGACGACCATTTCCACAATTCCATCAACAAAAACGATAATCCCTAACGAATTCCATCAAGTCAAGTCTGTTCAAGTCTAGTCTACCTTAACCACGCAGGTCGTCATTCTCTCAGCTCTCTCTCATCTTGCTACTCACGACCCCACACTCAACTTCTCCTATCATTCCATCACTCAACTCAAACTCATCAACTCTTAAATATCGACTATATCCCAAGGATCATCCCTTCTAGAACATTCTTACATCAAGGTGAGCACTCTATCAGCAATCTGTAAGCAAGAGAGCAAGCACGGCAAAGCAGCAGAGCACAAAGAGATCTCTTGAACTCTATCTATCCTCTATCTCTCGATTGACTCTCTCTTCTCTTTCTATTCTCATCAATCCCAGTCCTTTCTCTCTAATCGATCACTGGAATGACGATTGGATTCAAAACAAAGAGAGGAGGAGATGGACTGCCTCGATCTTCACCTTCTCTAATCTTTCCTCGTCAAGACTCATCCTCTTCATCTTCCTCGGCATGCGTTGCTACCTGTCCACCACCAAACGTTTGTCCAGCATGTCCTACTGGACAGGTATGCGTTGGTGTTCCAAGATCATGCGAAGCCTGTGCTTCAAATGTATGCCAACCGGATCCAGAATACAATTCACAATCATCCTCAAATCACAAATCATCTCCTCTGGGTGGAGCTCTAGGTGGAGTATTGGCTGGTCTAGCAGTTCTAGTGATTGGTTATTTCCTTTGGAATAGGAGGAAAAAGAAGAGGTTGGAACTACAGAGAAAGATCAGGAACGAGACCAAAGTCAAGGAAGCTGGGATGGCTTTCAGACCAAAGAGAAAGAGTAAATTGGGAGCAGAGAATGAGATTGATGGACAAGCTGGTGGAGTTGCAATCGAAATGAATGATCAAAGTAGGAAGAGCAGTAAATCACTGAATGGATCATCAACTAATCTCAATGGGGATGAGACGGAGGAGATCATCGAAGATGAAGAAGATATAGAATGGACTGAGATGAGATCGGATGGTTTGACCGTTTATAAGAAACCAAACGGAATATCAGATAAAGAAGCAGAAGAGGAATATCTGAGGAATCTAGAGAACAAGAGGTATTCGAGTGGAGCTGCAACTCATCTAAGTCGAATTACAGAAGGTGTAGAAGAAGAAGATGAAGTCGCAAGTTTGAGAAGAGCTTCTTCTCTAAATCCTCCTCCTTTACCACCTTTGAACAATCTCAACAATCTGTCTAATAGCAAGAATCATTCCCATTCCAGTTCAATCAACCTCGATCCTGTTAATGGAGGTGGAAACAATGCAAGATCGAGGAAATCAAGGACGGATTTCAATGGATTCAATGTCAACAATCCTTTCTCTGATTCAGCCTCTGAGAATTCATCAAACAATCATTCAAATAAAGGTATCAATCATTTGAACTCACCGATCACACCGCCAGATCCAGTTCATAGACCAGCCGGAGCTCCTCTGGTAGATTTACAATCTGGTAAATCTCCTTCGAGACGAGGCTCTCTAGCCCCAAGTACTACCAGCACAAACAGTTCTTCAAACAATCATGGAAATGGATCATCGAATTCAGGTCATTCTTCAAGTGGTCATCATCAAGGAGGAGGAATGAGTAGGAATCTATTATCTCCAAATCCCAAACTCAACAATGGAGGAGCACCTATGAGACCTAATCGAGCTCCAGATTTGAATCTCAGATTGGCAGATGGTGCTGAACCTGGTCCGAAATCTCCAACTAAAGATTCAAGGTTCAAGATTGGACTGGGGATCGATTCAAACGACAACAACAGAGCGAGTTCAGCAACTTTCGACTCTTACAACACAGATGCAAGCGGTGGTAGACCAATGTCACCAGCTGCAGCCTCGTCCAATTTCCATCATTCTTCTGGTCATTCCACTTTAAAATCTCCACTTTCACCAAACAATCTAATCTCGCCTGGAGCTCAATCTCAAAGGTTCGATTTCATGTCTATAGATCCAAGTTCTTCTGGTGGAAATTATTCTTCGGCTTTGGAATCGAGTAACGTCTATTCTAGAAATGATGATAAGAGGTTGAGTTCTGCAACTGTTGGAACTTTGGGTACGATGAATACCACTGCTTCCGATTACGTTCTATCCAAACCTCAAATCATGACTTTGAACAGTCCTTCTACTTCCAATGCTACTAGATCCAATCCGAATACGCCGGGTCTCAAATCAAATATCAACTCTCCAGTAGTCATCAGACCTGCCAATTCAAACAACAAACCTCAAGTATTGAAGAATCTAGCTCAGGCGAAAGAAAGAGGTTTACTTCGAACGTCTCCAAGAGGTACACCGATTTCCGAAGTCTCGAATCCATTCTCTGATGACAACAGTAATGTCGAACAAGATGATGGGTTGGAATCTTCAGCTTCAAGTCTGGCTCCTCGGATCAGGAATCCTTTCTCTGATGATCACTCATCAGAATTCGATCAAGATTATCATTCGATTTCAGATCAAAGTCAAAGTGCTTCTAGAGCTCTAAGTCCTTCTGGAACTTTCGGTTTCGGTGATGGTAGATCGAGATCTAGAGCTGCAGGTAGAGGTTCTTCGGGCGGTGCTCAAACTCCAAACACATTCGGTGGAATCGATGAAGGTGAAGATTTAGAGGGAAATGATGATTTCATCTCTGAATTGAATGGAAGGAATAAGAATCGAAATACTTCAAAATCTTTCAATAACAACAGAGATTCAACTGCTACTTTTCAAACTGTAGCCTCTGGTTTCAGTATGGGAATTCCTTTCATAGACGTCAATAAATCCAAAGGTGTGCCTCTTAGAAATCCTGAAAGTTCAAGTCCTAGAGATGAAAAGGGATCTTATGATATCTCGGAAGGGGGTGAGAGAAGTAGCTGGTTGAGTCAGAGTCCTTCGATTTCTTCAAACTTCAATCGAAGTGTGATCAATCATGGTAAAGAGAAAGAGAGACCGAATGGTTCATCATCGTCCAGACTCAATCCGAACAACAACTCAAACGACAGTGAAAGAGCTTCTATGATTTCCAATCTGAGTTCCATTTCTACTCTCAAAGAGGATGAAGATATAGTCATTAATCAAGCTGAGAAAGTGGAATTGAAACGAGCAGATAGCGCTCAGAGGTACGAGTACGAAGTTGGTAGGAATGGGAATGTCAGCCTTTCAAGATCTAATAGTTCAAATACCAATGGCAATTCTTCAAATCAACGAAATTCGAACAATCCGAATACAAGAATCAATTCAATGGCTACTACTAATGCTAATTCTAGACAATCGAATGCAAGTTCTATCGATGGTTTATCAGCTTTTGAATTTGCACCTTTCAATGGAGAAGATAATGAAACCATGCCAAAAGATGCAGTTCAGAAAGCTAAATCTCATCAATCAACGAATAAGACTCAGCTCTTGAATCCAAATCGAGAAATCAATACCCCTCTGGAAAGTCCAGTTGGTTTCGGTGAGGGCGAAACGGATGGGAATTTCGAAGATGAAGAGTTTTTAGAGGAATCAAATGGAAAAAATGGTAGTAGAGGTGGACACAATGGAAATGATTCTATTCATAGTCATGGTAGAAATAATTCCGGTTCTTTAGGTGGTAGTAATAAAGTCATCAATACTGGTGCTGATCCTGAAACTGTTGAACAGATCAGATTGGCCCATGAACTCTCGAATTATCCTTTCCAAATGGGTTAACAACTAGTCAGATTTCTGTTTCAACAAGTCAGCCATCAACATTCTATCTTTCACACCCAAAGTCATCTCTCCTCACTCTACATTAACTTGCTCTATCTATTTGTCGATCTCTGTCTCAATCTAAGGGGGTAATTGTATTCATGTCACGAACTGTCTCTTCTGTCTACTTCGACTTCCCACTTCATTTCTTACTTTAAATTGTTGTTGCTGTCTCGATTTTTCTTCATCATACCCTCCCTCTTTTCTCTTTTCTCTGGTTCCTTCAAGGTCTGGTACCTTTGTGTTGCATACCAATTCGATCAGTGGTCACACTCTTTTACTTGTTTTTTATTTGCTTCAAAAAAACACAAGTCATTCGAGCTTGATGGAAAAGTGGAGTGATAGAGTGAGATTACAGCGAGAATGTCAACGCCCAAAAGGAATTGATCTAGATAGGAAAGTCACATTCAGCTTGTACGTCTTCCCCACTATCGATCCGGACCTTTCAAATCTGATTGACAAATTCCTGAAATTCGTCGTCAAGTTGAAGATTGGGAGCATTCTTTCTGAACCGAGGAAGATGATCTACCTCCGAGAGTACTTTCGTCAAAACTGGATATTGAAAATTGGAAAACCATTCGCTGCAGCCAGAATTTCGAAGTATGAGAATTTCCAACTTGGGGAAGATGACTGGAGAATCCATACTTGGAAGATTGAGCATTTGCGGATTGGAAGAAGTGGCTTCGAATTGAAGCGTCTTCAGAGTGGACTTGGTACTCGTGAAAAGAGACACCATGCAGTCAAATGCCAATTGGTGGTCTTGAAGAGTACAGCTAGCTTCTAAAATAGCAACAACCAGGCGAAGTAGCTTGGGAAAGGTTAGATTGGAGAATGGTGACCAAAGTTGAGGAGTATCGTAGAGGTGAAGGTTCTCCAAGTTTGGGAAAACGGGAGAAGATTCAATCAGGTGTTGATGGCCTTGACTTCCGACACCGCATAGAAGCAGATGTTTGAGTGTCTCTTTGGAGTTGAGAAGAATAGACCCAAGACTCAGAGGGCTCAGAAGCGGATTCTCAAGGTCAGCTCCTTCTTGCACGTTGGATGAGAGAAGGTGAAGATGAATTAGACCTTTCCCACTAACTAGCCATTTCAACGAAGATTCCCACCTAGCTGTGGTCTCCAAATGAACATTGGGAAAACACTTGAAGCTTTCCACTTCGTCCAAAGTTACTCCTTCCCATTCTTCGCGTAACTGTAATGAAATTCCAGGTCTTAATTCTTCTGAGAAGAACATTTGGAGATTGGGACAATTCATCAGCAGTAGCCAGCCTTGATATGAGTCGAAGAGATAATCTGGTAATCTGAGTGTTTGAAGAGTCAATTTAGATTTCTCTAGCTCTTGAACCAACTTCTGGTCGAGGCCATCAACAGGAGCACCTTGATAAACCTTCGTGTCCAAATCGAATCTGGTCAAAGCTCCAACGTTTTCTCTGATACCTTTCAAAAAAGCGGTGATGAAATTGACGGCTGGCATTTGTAGTGATCTTTCCGACTGGCTCGAAATCCCTATGTTTCTCTTCTTAATGATGATTTTCTTTGAGCCTGGTAAATCATTTCCTGCTTCTAAATGATCTATAAACGAATGACCTTCCAGATCCAACCTTATCAACTTCAACTTCGGAAACAAATTGATCAGTGCAGTCAAATGTCTCAACAATATGACGTTGTCATGTCTTTTTTCAGGAGTGTCAGGGGATGGTAAATCTAACCTAACACGGATTTCTTCGAGGCTCTGACTATAGAGGCAAAGAATGCTAGAGAAGAATTCCATTAGTCTAGACTCGGAGGAAATTCCTTCGGCTTGCGCCTGTTGAAACCCCCTGACAAAGCATGTGAGATTGATAGAGACTTTAGTCCATCGATGATTAGCCCGTGAAGCGAGTAAATCAGCATGGTAAAAATAAAGATCCATTTCCTTTCCCTCTCTCTCCTCTTCCGATCTTCCTTCTTCTGTATCAATCTGCCATTTAGGATCCAATAGGTCCAATTCACTGTAAAGACTTGTGTCGGATAGATTCACGGCTCTCCAGTCTCTTGATACAGCATTCGAATTCGTGATGGAAGCTGGAGGTAGGAATGAGAGAGACTTGCAGAAGATCTCTGGTGGAAGGACTAGCAATGGATCTCTCCGCTTTGAATCCTGGATTGAGTTTGCTTCGTCTGCATGGCTCATCTTGATTCGAGGTTGATCTTGAGCGAAGAGAGAGTGATGTTTGAGTGGTGAATCTGTTCTTGTTTCTGATGTTGATGGAGTAGGAGAAGAATCGAAGAAGAATCAAAAAGGAGGGGAAAAAGCTTTGAAGTTCGAATGGATGCGAATGTTATAGAAAGAGAAAAGATTTCAGATCTTCTTGTCTCTCTTCTCCATCCTTCATCTCTTCGGCGTTCTGCAGAATCAAACTCGTCTCAATTTCAAGACTTCTGGAAGCACTCGTTAGGATCCAGAAGATACAAGCAGGCCCTAAAGCGAGTCGCCATTCGCACTCGATGGTGAAGACGATCTCTTCTTCTGCTTCTTCTTCCAAGATTCCAGTTCCAACTTGGATCCTTCGACATCATTCCCCCTCATCAATACATTCAATCTCATTCACTACAAACGACCCTTATCCATCTAATGCTCAGTCATCCAGATTCAAGTCCCGCAAGTCCAAATACGTGATAGCTTCCGATTCCAAAGGTCTGGTTTCCATCACTCGTCTTAAGGATTACCGACCGATAGCTTTCTGGAAAGCTCACGGAAAGGGACTCGATTCAGATGGAACTGATAAAGCTCGAAGATCAGAAGAAGACAGCCCAGTATTGGGCGTTGAAATATTGAAAAATGGATGGATCTTGACGTGAGTTGTTCGATGACGAGGTCTTCCACGAGGAATTGTCTCGCTGATCTTTGTCTAAACTTTACCAATCTCTTGATCTGTTCAACAGGCATGGAAGAGATAACGATCTTCATATCTGGACCTTACCTCGTTCGAATCCAACCTCTTCGAAGTCGAGCCAGGAGATTCTTTCTTTACCTCCACCACCGCTACCTTCTGCTCTCTTGGAATCTCTCATCAAACCCATCAAAGTGTGCTCTCTGAAGGTCAACTCCTTGAACTTCTGCAGATTCAGCTGCATCTTGCTGCCTAAAGAGAAGCAGGAGGGCAAAGGTAAACAAAAGGAAAGCGAACGAAATCAACTTCTGAACGGGTTTGATGTTGAGAAACGAGTTGATAAAGACACAGGTGACAGGTTATACTCCGATTCTGATCTATTATTGGCGGTGCCAAACACTTTGAAAGCAGAATGGGTGAGTCAGCGAGCTGCCTCTTTTTTTTTGAGGCTATGGTTTCTCGTCTCTATATTGCTGAATCTGCAGGCCGACTTTGCCTCTCTCGCTTATTGCCATCTCTTTAGATTGATATCTATCACCTTCCGTCTGGGAAGAGAATACATGAGGCTATCGGCAGAGACCAATTCACAGAAAGCAGTGGTGCTTCCAAGCTCTCTTCTAGTCTCAAGCCGCCTTCAAAGAAGTCTACAGTGGAAGACGCTGAAGATGTCGAGGAAGTGATTGGAAGCGAAAGTGTCAGAGCTTCAGCAGAAAAGGCGAAACAGGCCAGCAGTGGTGGAGAGATGAAGGTACAGAAATGGGGTAAGTGAAAACAAGCCTGTCGATTTCCATCACAAGAGGGCTTCGACCCTTCTTGCTACTGCTCTAACGTTTAGTGTTCTAGAATAATGATTTGTTCAATCTTGACTGCTTCTTGACCGACTTCATTGCAGGGATCACAATGTCGCTTCATCTATTTGTTCACACGTCAAGTTCTTCTACGACGAAGGCTCTCCATCTTCTGGCAGGCTATGAAGACGGAGGCGTATCTCTCCTATGCTTCACGAAAGATAGGAAATGGGGGAGTGTCTGGAGAAGGAAGGGTCATACTGAACCAGGTGAGTTCAGCTTTGGACAGTCATTCTCAGACTCGAACGTATCGACATCGAGCCTTCTAGATCCTCTCAAATTTATGCTCAACCCACACGATCTGCCGCAATCTCTTTGTTCTGATCTATTTTTCTACTTTGGATCTTCTTTCCGGTCTTCAGTCATGTCTATGACCTGCTCGCCCCTTCACAACATCGCCTTCTCGGTCAGCGCTGATGAGAAGATCGTAAGGTACAATCTCTTTCCATTCGCTCCAGACGAGACTTCAGATTCTGACAAGACCTCAAAAGATGAGATCAGTCAATCTTTCGAAACCAAATATGCCGGAAGGTCCACTGTAGATCTGAGCATGGACGGAAAAGTTTTAGCGGTTGGAGGATGGGATGGAAGGTGAGTCTCTTGTCTGGTTTTGTATTCTTTGATCACTCCATAAACTGATCTTTTTCACTTCTAAATCTTTGAAATCACTTTCTCTTCACTCTCCTTTTTCCGTCTCCTTCCGAATCGGCAGCGTGAGACTGCACGCTGTTAGATCTTCCACTCTCAAAACACTCGGCACGTTGAAGTATCACAAGGACAGCATCCAAGCTCTATCATTCTATCACGAAGATGAGAGGTCAACTTCAAGACTCGATAATCCTGACGCAGGAGCTCTGGAAGGAGAAGAGGTCAAGTCTGTCGACGAGGTGGAAGGCGAAGATGAGAGTGAGAGTGAGAGCGACGATGAGAGTGATAGCGAAAGTGAAGATACGGAAGGAACTGGAAAGACAAAAAGTAGGATCAAAGACTTTTTGGCAGTAGGTGGGAAAGATGGTAGGATCTCGATTTGGAACTTAGATTTTAATCGAAAATGAAATCCCATCGAACACGCAAAGCTTTTGCTCTCTTCTTCCGGTCTTGAGTTTGTTTCTGGAATACCAGTGATCTCATTCTTTGGTCTTTCTGGCAGCTAGAAGCCATCGAGCTATAAATCTAGATGACTTTGAAGCAAAAGTGGAAAGAGAATACGATCTTCGACACAACGGGAAATGTTCATCGTCAGACAAGTAGCCCGAAATCGACTTTCCAAGAAACAATTCAGTTTGAATTCAACTTGGATTGAGAATACATCTTTCTTGGACTCGACCCTTCAACTCTTAACGATTTCTTTCCAACTCTTCCAACTTCCACCCAATTCTCTCAACAGAATCCTTTCCCTATCCACACCCCCAAAAAAGCCACTTTGAGCCCAACTTTTCAACTCCTTAACTTCAAAAGGACCAAAGATTTCAATTTCCGGAGAGACAGATGAATTGTTACTTTGAGCGACTTGGGATAAATAGCTTGGAGACCAACGATATTGTAATTTCCTACCCTCATCATCTTCATTAGAGTTGATTGTTGGCATTGAAATCTGTTCTAAATGATTTTCTTGTTTTTCTTCGTTCCCAGAAGCAGCAGCTGAAGTAGAAGCAGGATCCCAATCAATAGAGACGATTCCAGATCTCCTAACTGAACGAAGTAAAGATTCATAAGTTTCTTCATAAATGTTCAATAGACCGAATCTTGACATTAAAGTTGAAGATAAAGAAGTCAAACTTTCCAATGCTTTAATCGAAGGATGATCTATTGAAGAATTGGCAGTAGCATCAGCAGCAGTAGTAGTAGAATCTGAAGATCCATCCTCCATCTTAATATCACCTTCTCCATCCAATTTCTTCTTATGAACTTTCCTCTTATTACCCTTCCTTTCATCCTTGAATTTCTTAGCTTCATTCCCAATTCTATGTAAAGCTTCCAAAACACTTTCACCTTTCCCTAACAATTCCACCAATTTCTTCTTACAATCCATTTCGTTCCCTTCTTCCTTTTCCATCTTTTCCAATTTTTCTCTTTCTAATTCTAATTTCCTTTCATTAGCTTCCTTAGCTTTCTTTAATTTACTTCTAGAATAATTCCCAGTCAACCAAGAATCATGTTGAGAATTTGGATCTTTGGATTTTTCCAAATAATTTCCATCTTCATCAAATCTACCTTGTTGATATTCGGATTTCATATTGAAGGAATCCAATTTGAAACCCATTCCTCTTTTCTTTTTCTTCTTCTTTTTATCAGAATCATTTTCATTTATTGGAGAAGGAGTTCTTTCTCCTCTTGCATTCTCATCATCGTCATCCTCACTTTCCATTCCTTCTTCGTCTGAATCCTTTTCCAATTCCAACTCTGGATCCATTTCTTCCTCTTCTTGTTGTAATTGTTTCAGATCATCTTCTAATTCTTCTCCTGGGATTCTAGTCACTCCACCGAATTCTTGACCTTCGATTTCACTTAGATCCAACGTTCTAGCTTCTCTCTTTCCTCCGTCGTCGTCTTCATCTTTGCCTTTATCCTTTTTCTTGTCTTTGTCATCATCCAGATCGAACATGTCATCATCCTCGTCCTTTTCCTTTCCTTTTGATTTCCTTCTCTCTTCCTCTTCTTCTTGATCGTCGTCTGAATCGTAGCCAGTGGTGACTATCCTTCCCTTTCTACCTGGCTCGTTCCTCTTTCTCTCTTGCTCTTCCAGATCCAGATCTCCAGTGATTTCAGTTCCATCATCGTCGACATCTTGTTGATCGTCTTCTTGTATCCTGACTCTTTTAGAAGAAGAAGATGATGATGATGAAGAAGAAGAAGAAGCATGACTATAAGAGCTGGCTGGAGTGGCTGCTGCTGCCTTCCTCTTGAGTGACATGGAACGAAGGAGTGATTAGTTGGTTGGAATTCAAGTTGGGATTCAGAATTAGTAGGTAGAGTTGGATGGATTCGAGTAGTGAGAGCGATCTGAAAATCTTCCCGTTGTCCTCTCTCCACTTTCTTGTCCTTGTCCTACTACTCCTTCTTCTTCCTTCTACTTTCTCCTATCAATCTAACAATCTCATCATGACATCCTCACTCGATCTGGTGCCATTGGTTTCTGATTTATCCAAAATCTATTCCTCTACTCAATCGGTTCTATCTTCTGCTCCTCGGTGGGATAGTCTGGCCACCAACTTCTACAATCAATTTGGAAACAAGCCTGACTTTGTCGCAAGAGCTCCTGGAAGAGTAAACATCATCGGAGAGTCAGTATCAAAAACATATTCATTCAATCACTTCATTACTCATGAACTTACACTGATTCTATCCATTCTGATTGGTCCTACCTCTACTTTCTACCTCTCATTCCCATACCCACTCACTCACTCACTTCCTCTCACTCATTCAGACACATCGATCATCAAGGCTTCTCTGTTTTGCCAGCTGCGATAGAAGCTGACATTTTAATGGCAGTCCATGTCGAAAGATCCAACCCAACCACTCAATCTTCTCAAAATCAAATCAAGTTCAGATTGGCAAATACTACTTCTAGATTCCATCCTTGCGAATTCATAGCAGACGTTAAAGATCCAGAAAGCGTTCAATTACTTCATCAAGGGAATGAGAGATGGGCAAATTACTTCAAGGTCGCTTACAAGGTCAGTACTCATCTCATCTTCAATCTTCATACAGAGAAAGCTCACTTCAAGAGCTCGTGTGACATGATTTCTCTATCTCTTCATCTGATATTCATAAATATTCTTTGATTCTAAACTCTATGCTATTCTGCGACCTATTTGAAACTTTCCACCTCTTCTACAATAGGGACTTCATCCACATCTTCCAAAAGAACTTTTGGAATCGGATTCTCCTTCTGGTTTACCAACTTCAATCTCAGTCTTGGTAGACGGTACCATTCCACCTGAATCTTCTTTATCTAGTTCGGCTGCAATGACTGTTTGTAGCTCTCTGGTAGTCCTTCAGGCTTTTGGCGCTAGGGAGAGGATCGAGAGGGATGAGATGGGAAGCGTAGCTATCGAAAGTGGTGAGTCTTCAAGTCAAAGTCTGTTCTTCGATGTTTGAAATCGGACAACGTGATTCCTTGGAAAGTTATCATATAGACTTAAGGGGTACCAGGGCGAAGGAACAGCTGAATGTGAGGAGAGATGATTTGGAAGGTCAAGAGATGCAAATCTGGAAGAAATGATAGCAAGTCGTCTTGGAGCTTCATAACTATTCAACTCTGCTATGAAATCGTCCTCAAAGCCAATCTATATCTAAATAAAGCCGAACACTCAACATCATTGAGCTCTACTTGGCTCTGCCTGCTCAATCACCCCTTCGATCAATCTGTTCTTCCAAAGCTTCTCCACATCGTCAACTCCCAACTGAGCTGTTGATCCGCCTTTGATTCCTCTCTTCCCTTCCTTCTCCTCTGTTTCCCTCTTTCAGAACGACTAGTTGGAGTAGCTTCAGGAGGGTGAGTTCTTCCGTTGCCCTTCCCCAAATCTTCTCTTCTCCCGAATCGCTAATCGGCGAAATTTCCTTCTATCTCACACCGCTCTCTCTTCATTTATTTAGAATGGATCAAGCAGCTTCTATCTTTGGAGTACCAAACCATGCTCTACACATTTCTTTCTATCCAAAATTGAAGGCGATCCCAACTCGTTTACCAGACTCGGATCCAAGTCATGCTTGGGTCATTGCCAACACTTTGGTCGTTTCTGATAAAAAGGTGAGTGAGGTCTACGACAGTAGGGAAAAAAAGTCATTTTCTCTTTCCCAATTTCCTTCTTGTTCATTGAGAATCTCAATCTCATTCCTTTTCGTCTACTTTTACTTTCCCCTTCAGGTCTCTGGTCCAGTTCAATACAATCTAAGAGTAGCAGAATTATCAATGGCAGTTTATACTTTATCTAAAGCTTTGAATCTAACCATTCCTCAAAACCAAGCTCCAACTTTGAAGAACTTATTGGAATCATACTTTTCTTCTTCTGGGAATGGATTGGATCAGTATGATAAAGAAGTTAAAGAAGCTTTGGACTTCTATGGTGAAGAAGGTGCTAAAATCGTTCAGTTTAGGAAATTGGTTGAACAGATTTTACCAAAAGAAGAAATTGATAGAGAGAAAGTGGAAGAATTGACTGGTTTTAAAGGGAAGCAATTCGAAGAGGTCTTTATGACGAAGTTCCCAAGTGAGTTCTGAAGTTTTGGACTCTGGACCAGAATGAAATTCTTTGAGTTTTGGGATGAACTTTTGTCTACTATTATCGCCCTCTTAACTTACCTTTCTTCCCTCAATCTCAATCCATGATCCTCTCACATCAGTTCGAGCAAGTCATTTCTCCCTCTACAAAAGATCAATCCACGTTTTATCTGAAGCTTTGAGAGTTTTATCTTTCAAATCAATCTGTTCAGAAGCTACTTCTTCTTCCTCTTCAAATGGTAAAGATGGAAATCTAGTCTATGAGAAATTAGGACAATTGATGAATGGAAGTCAAGAGAGTTTGAGAGATTATTATCAAGCTAGTTGTCAGGAGATTAATGATGTCGTGGAGATTGCTAGAGCGAATGGGGCTTTGGGAAGTCGATTTACTGGTGAGTTTTCGTTTCTGCCATTGACGACTACCTGCTTGTCTAAAATGAGAATGAAGTCTTGATCGCTCTTTCCTTTGACGATGGCCGACACTGACCTTTCCCTTCTTCTTGTCATCCCTTCACAACTTGCAGGAGCTGGATGGGGAGGTTCAACAGTTCATCTAGTCCCAACCTCAAAATTAGATCAAGTCATGAATGCCTTGAAGACTCAATTCTATCAGAAACGTTGGCCAGAACTTTCTGAAAGTGGTCTGAACGATGCTCTGTTGGCTACTGCTCCAGCTGGTGGCGCTTGTATTTATCAAGTCTAGGATGAAACTACCAATCTAGAAGAAAGTGAAAAGAAAATTCAAAGAGAGATTGAAACTTTCAGCTTTCCAAACGGTTCCTTTGTTGCTCAATCTTGCCCTCTGTCTTTGTTTTTTGTCCTCTGTAACTTATCTCTTGCCAAAATCTAATAGAAATCAACTCAATGATTCATTTTTCTGTCTGATCAATGTCTGTCTTGTTGATTGAAGAATGAGGAAGGAAAAAAGAAAAGCTGATTAGGAATCCAATCGACTTTTTGAAGCAGCCGCTTTCGAAAAGGCCAAGCAGGACGAATCCCGCGTTAATCATCAACTTGAAACCTCTTTTCTCTCTCTTTTTCTTCTTCTTCTTCTACTACTACCTCAAAACTGAACATTCTACAGACTATCATCTTTTATTCATCTCGACTAGAGGTCAATCGACAATCGTCAGGTTGCCCAGTGTGGAGAAGATAAGCTCAGAAGATTCATCTGGTTCAAGTTTCAATAACAGTCTCTACGATACCCAGTCATTCTCGGAGGAAGATACCCAAGGGGAACACAAATCAATAGTTGGGAACCAACAAGAAATTCAAGATAGAACAGAGGAAGAGATAGAGGAAGAGATACATCAAGTCATCTGGGAGCAAGAACAAGAACCACTATCATCTAATCTTTCTCCTCCCTCTACTCATTCTCAGCAAGCGATAGAAGAATTAGAAGAGGACAATTACGGATCTGCTACTCCTCCTTCAGATCCTATCACTGCTACTGCCCAACCTACATCAGCGGCAGTCGAAGATCCAACTTCCACCACCTCTGACGCTCAAGTTGACAATCATATCATCAACAACAACAATCTAGATTTACAATCCGAAGAAACAGATACTGAAACTTGTAATTCCTCACCTCTTCTAGGCAGTGTCAATCTTTTATATCCTCAATCCAGTCCAAAGCTAAGATTCAGAAAGCTTGCCTCGAAATCTCATCTTCAAGAGAAGAGCAATCACTTCAATCCTAATCCTACTTCCTTCGACAATTCCGATCTATTAAACAATAATATGAATTCCATTCCTCTCACAAATTCAAGGAGAGGTTATCTACCTATTGGTGGGACTGCCGCTTCACAATCTCAATCTTTTGGTTACTCTCTTTTCGCTTGGGCTGCGAGGAAAAGAGTTCTGGTAGTCATTCTCATAGTTGGAGTCATTATTGGAGGTCAGGTCTTCCTGTTGGGACCTAGTTTGGTAGGAGAAGAAAAGTTGAGACAATGGGGCTTGGAAGGTGAGTTTTGGTTGGTATTGCCTTGTGGCAGGAATTGATATCTCGAACAAGTCAGGAAACGGGCGAGGCTATCAAATGATTCTATATAGCAGAGATGAAAGACAATGAATCATCGTTCTCGATACGACAGATGAATCGGGAGCATTCCGACTTGCAGTCGAAGAATCCGAGCTCATCTTCCTTCCCCGCATTCCTCTGCTTATCATCTCATTTCTACAGAATGGCATCGACCTTTACCGTGGCAAAAAGGACCTCCTCAAGATTTCAAAGACTTCGACAATGCTCCTCTAGCGTCTCCTCACAATAATCAACTTCATCAACCTTCAGAACCAGTTCTTTCATCAACTCTCACACCAATCCATTCCGATTCTCCGTATCCATTATCAGAAGACATTCCTACATTGAGCGATTCAACTCTAGGTTTGAATTCAGAATCTTTTCCTGCCAGGATAGATTTGATGGATGGTTTGTCACCTTATTCGAACTTTTCAAAGATCTATCCAAGAGAAGATCCACATCGAGGAGAAATTGGAGAAAATCTTTTGAGAGCTTTACAACAAGAAGTCAAATCCTCTTTACCACCAAGACCACCTACAGCACCGATTCTGACTGAAGAAATGTGGAATAGACCTCTTTGGATCCCTTCTGAAAATGCCAGTAGGACCAATTATTTGGATACAAATAATGCTGCTCATCAACCTATTGAACAAGATTGGAGAAATGGGATTTATAACTTTTGGAAACCTCCGCTTGAACCTTTGGCTAATACCAAACCTATCAATCCTTTACCTAAAGTTCAATTCGATTTCCAAAATCCAACAAAGTTTTCTGGAAAAGATTATGATTCGAAAAGAGAGGAATTGATAAAGGAAAGAAGGCGATTGGTCAAGAATGCATTTTTGCATGCTTGGGAAGGTTACAAAAGATTGGCTTGGGGTCATGATGAATTGAAACCCGTCTCTGAAGTACCTCAAGACAACTTCAATGTGAGTATCTTCTTTTCAAATCTGAAGTTACCTTTCGTTTCTAACCTCCTCTATCTTTTTGATTCCCACTTTTCTAGGGCTGGGGAGCAACAATTGTCGATGCTCTAGATACTCTGCTAGTAATGGATCTCCCGAACGAATACGATCTCGCTCGTCAACACGTTCGAGACATCAACTTCCAAATGGTAGGAGGAGATCGATCAGCTTATGGAACTGCAGATGGTCAAATCCCAGTCTTTGAAACTGCAATTCGATACCTAGGAGGCTTTCTATCGGCTTATGATCTCAGTGGAGATGTCATGATGAGAGATCGAGCCGAAGAATTGGCTCAATTGATCATGCCTTCCTTCGATACTCTGACTGGAGTGCCCATAGGTAGGATTCGACTTGGTATGACTACTTCGAAACCTATTCCTTCCGGAGCTGTAGTCTTGGCAGAAGCAGGATCTATGCTTCTGGAATTCACTAGACTTTGGCAAGTGACTGGAAATAGGACTTACTTTGATAGAGTTCAAAGAACTACCGATTGGTTGGATAAGAATATGACTTCGAATGGAAGACTTGGTTCTCTCTTTCCAACAATGATTAATGCCGAAAGAGGAAACATGTATGGTTGGTATACCTTTGGTGGAATGGCTGATTCTTATTATGAATATTTGATTAAAGAACATCAATTGTTGGGAGGTAGAATCTCTCAATATGGTAGGATGTATTCCTCTGCTATCGACGATGCCATCAATTGGCTCTTTAGAAACGTGAGGACCATTCCTGGAGTTGAATCTTTATTGGTCATCGGTCAAGCAAATGGTAAACATCATACTCAGAAATTGGAACATCTATCATGTTTCTCTGGTGGAATGTTGGCTTTAGGTTCCAAGATTCTACCAAGTCGAAAAGATGATTTACATCATGCCAGAAGGTTTACTGAAACATGTTGGTGGGCTTACAATTCCTCCGCGACCGGTATTGGACCTGAAGATCTAACCTTTTACAAATCTACCGATACTGATAGGTATAGAATCCATACTCTAGACGATGGAACTGAAAGAAGAGGTCAGTTGAAAGGTAGACCGATTCAAGGGGTCAAATCTTTGAATGGAGATTATAGAAATAGACCTGAAACTATTGAAAGCGTTTATTACATGTATAGAATTACTGGAGATCCAATTTGGCAGGATAGAGGTTGGCAAATGTTCGCTTCTTGGGTCACTCATTGTATGACCAATGTTGGATTCTCTTCGATTAGAGACGTCAGTCAAGTTCCTCCTTATCGTACAGATAGTATGGAAAGTTTCACCTTTGCGGAAACTTTCAAGTATTATTATCTTCTTTTCTCTCCTCCAGATCTTATCTCTTTGGATGTGAGTGAAGAACGAACGTACGATCTCGAATAGACATCTTCTTTCGAATCTTAATCTGAACTCTCATTCTTCTCTTGCTTTTCCTACTTCTCGTACTTTTGAACAGGACTACGTCTTTACAACCGAAGCTCATCCTCTACTTCTTCCCAAGAAGGGCAGATGGCCAGTTCCTGGAAAAGGTCCTCGTAATTTCTGGAATATTGGAACTGGTTCTGGAGTAGACGGTCATGTAGCTCCCGCTGCTTCTGGATTCTATATCGGTGGTGAAGGTGGAACTTATGGAGCTGGAACTAATGGTCAGAAGCGTGCTCTCTTCAGAGCTTGGTCGAAGAAACATTCCAAAGGTACTGGGACTGATCTCATCACAAGAGAACTTGCTGGCTTGGGCTCAGCTGGGAAAGAAGCTTTCAAGAACGCTCTTTCTCGATTGTTGGGAGTCAATCTAGAGGTGGGAATTCGAGATGAAGAAGGTCAGATCCAAGATCAAGATCAAGTAGATCCTTCTGAACTCAGTAATGAACAAGAGAAAGAATTGAGATCTTTCGAAGAGACGAATCAAGAAGGCTTCTCAATCTCTGATGAAGAAGCTCAATCACAATCAGAAATCAATCATGACGACACTTCGGACGGAGAAAGTGTTGCGGGTGCTGCTGCTGCTCTTCGAGTGGCAGATCAAATCACTTTGGCTTTGGATGATGAGACAGCTTTGGGATTGGCTGCTGCTGCGTATGCAGAAATCACTGGACAAGACGTTGGAGAACTGGAAATCGAATTCAGAGAACAACATCGACAGAAGAGTGAAATTGCAAGGAAAGCTATTGAAGACTTGGAGAACAAGTTGAAGGAACAAGGAGTCACTGGAGATTTACAGGTGGAATTGAGTGAAGAAGCTAAGTTAGAAATGAAAAGGTTCGAAGTTGATTTCAATAGAAAGAAACAAGAAGAAGAAGAAGCTCAGAGGGAAGAATCGAGTCGTCCAAGAGGTGGAAGTGGATTTGGTGGAATGGGAAGGATGTAGTTGGTGGAAACCAAAAAAAGCAAGAGATTCTATCGTCTCTCAAATCAAAATAGCTGCTTTCAAAATTTAGATCATTTTACATCACAATAATCACTCTCGCTAAAAATTACTGGCTCTACAAGAGATCATGATACCTTTCTCTAAAACTATCTCTCGTTTCGCAGTGGCGTCTGTTCGCGTTCTCCATTCTTTCTCGTTGTGCTTCCTACATCTCATCCAGAACATTTTTTTCTCGTAATCAGCATTTCTCTATACAAATTTTATCTCATGTGCGAAAGACGTCTTCTTGGAGTCAGGGTCTAGAGCTCTCTCTCTCGTCTTTCCCAATGCGGATTCGGGCGCTCTTCCATTTTGAAAGCTCCCACTGATTCTCTCTCGCTCAAAATTACATTTCCTGTGTCCCTGAATTTAGGAGTTCTAATATCTAGATAAGGCTTGACAGGAGGCGCAAAGATGAAGTTGAGATAGCTGTGGAGTTGTTTCGGTTCCAAGCTGGGGTCTCTAGATTCCCATGTCAGCGCCTCATCCGGAAAGGGATTCTTGCCTGCCCTATCTCAATCTAATTTAGCCCGAGGCTTTCATCGACAAAAACGAGATCAATATTTCGTTTCTCTTCTTTCTTCTTTCTTCTCTATTCCTTCTCTTCCCAACCTCAAGACATCCATCCACCCTTACCCATCTTCTCTCTTCCTTTAATTGGAGATTGAATCCTTCTTCAAATCTTCAAATCAATCAACTGTGAGCATCTTCTCTTCTGTCTGCTTCTTTGTCCTCGCATCCACTCTTATCAACCGCATTCGTCACATCCATCCATCCGCCCATCCATCCATCCACCTCTCTCGACGCTTCTCAGTCACTGTAAGCATTTCGATAGTCAACTTATGTTTTTGAAAACAACAAACAAAGTTAAACTCATCTTAATCTTGTGGTGACTGAGCGTTGGCACCGTTGACGTCGTCGTCCATGGCGCTGCTTTCTTACTTATCTTTTGCCTTTCTTTTCTCATCTTTTACTATCCTTCACAGTCAATCTTCAAGTACTTCAAAATGGCAACCGTAGGATATGGACACAGCGAGAGAGTCGGTCAAGCTGCATGGGACAGAATGACTTCATCTAGTCTAAACGAACTTCATCAATTGATCTTAGCTGATGTGAGTTTGATTCTTTTTCTTATGTCGGAAAAGTTCTAGTCAATCTGGCCTCGTTGAGAGTCGCATGTCGACCTAGAGATTTGGCGCAGTAAGGCTGGTTTCGAGAGAGAATCTCAGAGAGCGCGCTCAGAGCGAGAAGACGAAAGACGAAGACATCGACTTCTACGAGAGTAAATAAACTAATCACCTTTCGTCAATCTTCACACCATGTCACCATTCTTCAAGGATGCGAGAGTTGTTCGCGCCGCCTTCTTCGCACCACTTCCAGGATCTTCGAACCCAGCTGGAGCCTTCTACCAAATCGCCTTCAGAGAATCCACCGACAAGAAGTTACTTCCATTCGAATTCCACGGCAAACATAAGCGTTTGCCAATTTCTGTCAACTCTACTTACTTTGACAACGGGAGATGGATCTTCACCGACGAAAAGGTCAAGAACAAGACTTCTGCTCCAAAACGTAAAGCTTCTTCCGTCAAGAAACCACGTGCTAAGAGAGCCTTACCAAACCAAGACGATATCGAAGAAGATAACGAAGAAGAAGAAGAAGAAGACGACCAAGAAAGCGTTGCTGGTTCTCTTCCACCAATGCAACAATTGGAAGAATGGGCAAACAACATGGATCAAGATTTGGCACCACGTCCAGTTCAGGTTTACGAAGATGATTTACGTTCAAACAGATCTTCTCGTCGTCGTTTATCTCCAAGCTCTAACGGTGACGTTGGTGGTCCAGCCAATCAATCTCTTTACGCTCGTTTAGGTTTACGTCTTGGTGAAAGTTCAACTCAACGTCCAGTAGATTTTGCTACTCCAGCACCAGCTCCTTCCGAATCTGGATTCAGTGCAACTTCTATTGCTTCTTCTGTCTCTTCAAACGCAACTGCTAGACAATTACCACCTGTTCGTCGTTCTGCAAGATTGAATAGCGTAGCTCCTTCTGAAGCTTCTACTTCTGCAAGCTCTACCTTTGGAGTCGGACATTTACAAGTTGATAACGATATGGCTGTTGATGATGAACAAATCTTTGAATATCAAGAAGATCCAAACTTTAACAACGTTCATATTAAGAGAGAAGATTATGATGATGAAATGGAAATGGACGGGCAATCTTCTAACAGCCAAGATGAAGAAATGTACGCTTGATTGACTTTGGAGGTTATTTGAATCGACTCTGGATCCGCATTACTTATATAAACATTTACTAAATACACCTAAATACATCTTAAAACATCTAAATTAGCTTTCATCTTTTCTCAAATCTCTCCCACAGGCTCTTGATCTCTTTTAACGACCAAACACTCTTCCGACTATGATTCTCTTTCGACCTCACGTCTTCGCTTTCTTCTTTACTCGTTTTTTTTGTTTTTCATTAACATTATCACCACCATCATCATCATCATCATCATCGCTTTTACTCGTCATCATCGTCTCGTCCATCCCATCCCGTCCTTCACCCAAAATTGACTAACCAAGCTTCGCTACCGAATCGTAACTCAAAAAACCCAATTTGTCTTTCATTATCTGTGTCTCTCATACAATCTACTAACCTATCTGTTTCTTTCAACTTCTTCTTTGGAAGGAAAAGATGTGTCTCCTGTCAAGGCGGAGCGGACTTGGAACAGGCACGTTTCTTGTCGAGAGATTTCTTCTCGATTTCGATCTTTGATCCCAAAACCACAACCTCCTTCCCAATTTCTTCCTCTTTGATTCTTCACTAACTCGACATCCAGAATGGCCACAACTTCGCAAGCGAGACAAACATTAGCAACGCCTGCTCAACCTGGAACTCTCTCTTCAGCCTATCGTCGTTCTCTCTACGCTCTACAAAACGTCTTCTCCTCAAACCCGAATGCAAACCTTCAAGCTGAACGTGAACCACTTTTGAATGGACATGATGATGGTCAAGGAACTTCTTCTGGTCAGAATCAATATGGTAGCGTTCTAGATCTACCTCCAGAAATGAGAGTGCCAAAACCTAAAAAGGTTATCAGTCAGGTTAGAGTAGAGGCAAAGGTTTGGTTCGCAAACGAGGTCAGTACATGCGAGATATAGATAGCCGTTTGTTGTGCTGTAGCAGATGATCAGTGCTTGGATGGGCGACGTTTTATCTCAGAGGGATGAGAGAATGAGATCAAGGGAGCAGTTCGGGATGGAAGAGTGGATTGGATCCATTCCACAAGAATCGCTCTCTCTTCCTTTCTCATTCTTATCGTTTTTGCAAAGGAGATATCAATATTGAAAGATCACCTTTTCTCTTACGGGCTTGCGTGCCAGAGCTCGAGGATGAGACCTCTGGAGGTCCTCCCTTAGCCTACTTCACCTTATCAACCACCCTCAACTGCAATCCTTTCAAGTGATCAGTCTCTAACTCATCATTTCACCTTCATACCTCTTCTTTTCATCCTTGCAGCGTACCTGGATCTCATGGCTCAGAGTTTCCCTACTCTTAGGTTCCTTCTCTTTAGCTCTCTTCAATTCAGCCTCCTTTTTCAATCATCACAATCCAAGTTTCCCAGGAGAGGAACCTGGTCCACACATTCCTGCAAACGGTCCAGACGCTGGAATGATCAAGTTCTTTGGAGCCGTCTTTGCTGGGATCAGCGTGTTGACTTTGGCTTGGGGATTGGGAAATTATCAGAGGAGAGTTAGTTTGATTAAGAGGAAATATGGGGGTGACTTTGGTGAGTAGAGAGATCGATGTGGACTATGAGATTGGGAATGAGATCTTCTTTCATTAAGTGCTTGTTTTTGGTCGAGGATAGAGGTGCAGAGAGAGAGATTAAGGAATCGAGATAAGCGTTCGAGAAATTGATCTCCCGCCTCACTCTTTGGAAATGATTTCGCCTGTTGGTGACTGTCTGGTGGCAAGAGATCAAGAATCAGGTTCTATCATCCTACTCTGTGGAAAGCTTCATCTATGAAGCTCGGATAGAAGTCTCAGAAGATCCTATTCTCAACGAAAAGCTAATCTTCTCCTCTCCCATTTCCCTTTTCCAGATGATTTGATCGGACCACCTTTGATCTGCGCAGCTCTCTTCGCCGGTGTCTTGTTGAACTTTATCGTCAGAGGTGAGTATTTGACTTTCTCTGAGGATACCTTTCGCCGTCCTTTTCGTTTCTCGTTCTGAATTCTTTTCACCATTTTTTGTTCGAAACAGTCAAACAACACAATCTGGAAATTCAGGATCCTCAATAACTCAATAAGTAGACAGACAAATAAAAGCTTCGGTATCAAGTTCTCAAAAATCAGCTCAAAGTCTTGAGCTGTTCTTCAAATCCAATTCTCCACCCTCTATACCTTTGGAGAATTCTCGCTCGGATCTCTCTAGTTTTTTGTCTTTGGTCTTCTTGTTCGTAGATTGTGTCGTTCGTAGGTTGTGTAAGTAATGATAATTTGTATGAGTGAATCATAGACATGATTTGGTTTGATCATCTACGAGAGATGAGAGAAGCTTTGGCAGATTTCCAGCTGCTTTCTCTACAAAGCGCTCTTTCCACAGTATTCACTTTTGGTTATCAGTCTCTACAAGTTGTTCTCGACTTGGATCAAATTTTGAGTGAGGTCAGACTTGGACGAGTGTCTAGAGGCAGAGAAATTGCAAGAACACAGAAGGTGTTTCCAGAGTTGTCTCCTCGCGCCACTCTCTTCTCGAGAGACAAGGCCAGAATGTTGATGGGATCACATCCGAAGGCAACTGGGGGATATACAATTTGGGCTATGTATGCCGGATTCATGCAAGTTGACAGCGATTTAGATCGGGCTTCGCAGTTCAGTCATCATCATGCATCAACTCCCATCCGAAGATTTGGAGAGTGGCGGCAAACGGACTCCGGAATTGCGCTCTCTTCCGCTTTCTTTTCTGCAATTCGAATCTAAAATGCAGAAAGCAGAAGAGGCGAGAGAGGCTCGTTTGCTCGAAGGACAAAAGTTGCGATCAACCTCCATCACGTCGACCTCTGACCGAAGCTCCGCAACACCTCTCACCTTACTCCCTGCTGGCTCACATTGTCCAAAATCAGAGCTAAATACATTCTCTGAAAACTCGGATCCAAAACGTGCCGATGGAGGGGTTGGTGGCGCAGAAAAGGTATAAAAAGGACAAGATTCTTCGACTCTCTCTGCCTTCTCTTCTCCATTTCAAACAGTTCACTCTTCAAAGCTCTACTCTCTACTCAAGATGCAATTCACTTCAGTTATCCTCGCAACTCTTATCGCCTTTGTCGCCGCTGAAGACTACAGAGAGCTCTTCAAGTTCAACGCTGCCGATGGCGCTCGTGAGTATCGCGCTTCGTCGTTCAGCTCTCTACAACTCCTCTTTTCTCTGACTCTTCGAGCTGACCTTTCTCTTTCTCAATTCCTCTCTCCGTCCTCGATAGCATGTACTCAATGGACCAATGCTTGCCAAAACTACAAGTCCCCTGGTCTCACCCACCATGGTGAGCTCTGCGAAGCTGGTGACTACCACGGACAGAACACAGCCGACGAAGCCAAAGTCTTCTGTCACTTCACCGACTCGAATGGAAATGCAGTATACGTCACTGACCAAGTCGCAGCCTCTATCGGTGCTACCAGTGAGTGAGACGTTCTTGTCGAGATGACGACGCCACTCGCAAGTCGCAACCCATTCCGCTCTACTAACATTTTGTCATCCTCGTTCCTCCTCATCCTTTGCACGTCTGTAGGAGTTTGAATCGTTTGAGGAACTCTGTTAGATACTCGTTCAACCAGCGTTGAACGTCTGAAGTAATCTCCCTTTTTACTTTTTGCTTCGTCAGTTTTGTCTGTCTGTTCTCTTGGTGGTGCCTTGTTGTCGCTGATCAAGAAATGTCGTTCATCATTGAGAGGCGATTTTGAAATACAAAGCTGGCTCGTAAAAGTCGATGGGAGACAATGAGAAAGTTGGGAGAAAAGATAGGATAGGACTTGTGCTTTCGAGAAGGATGTTCTTGAGACGTTGAGAACTCTCGACTTCAATGAAAGAATCTCGGGGAAGTACGAGGCTGCAAGAGATGTAAAGAAAGCTGTGGAAGAGAAGGAAAAGCAGCGTCAGCTTTGCTTCAACTTATAAAGACGCAGGGATTGAAACGTCGATGACCTCGACCAAACTCACTGTGCTTCCCAAACTGACCTCGATCTGAATCCTTGGAGTACCGCGGAGACAGAGACGAGGTTTGTTTCTATCATTAGTCATGCTGAACGCAATACAAAGAATGAGAGGGAGAAGAGATTAGCGATCTCTTTCCACGATGAATTTTTCTTCAGATTTTGAAGCGATCTCGATTTTGATCTCCATCCGTGATCACTCACAACTTTCTGCTGCGTCGAGCCATTCTTCTCCTCCCGAACGAGCGATTTGGAAAATGGAGCCTTCAATGCGAACCTGAATCGTGAAGTGCTTACAGATCGCCTTCCGTGTTTCCCAAAACTGTTTGAGAAGTTTTTTGTTGAAAGTCTCTGGCTCGTCAATGCTGAGCTGTCGAAGTTTCGGCAGCAGAAGATCTACATGTTTTTCTCCTGATTCATCCGCAAGCTCGCTGTTCTGTCTGATAGATAGCGACTGTAGAACGAAGTTCAAATGGAAGCTTTCTCCGTCTTGAGACCCAGCGTAACGATCCAACTGCAGGAAGGAAATAGACGGATTACGTTCAAAGAAACGGGTGGTCTTCAGTTTTGATTCTTCTTCTTCGAGTTCCAGTCTTTCCAAAGCGTTGCTATCATACACGCAAAAGCGTGCTTCCTCTAGAGAAGGGAACTCAAAGTGAAGCAGAGGGTGAACAAAACCGAAAAACATAACCCTCTGCTGCCGTCCGAAGTCGATAAGACTCCCGAGAGCTGCAGCTGAAGCTTCATTGTTGGGAGTGAAGATAATTCTCAAGTTCGGAAGCTTGATTTTGTGGGAGCCATTGGCATGCATTAGATCAGGTCCTTCCAGGTTCCTATCGAACGTCCAAGATTCAAACCTCAGTCTTCCGATTGTCCTTTTGGAAGCCTCTAGGATGGAGCGCAAATCCATGACAGAATCTGTGCGCCCGACGCTCAGAAACGTTAACTTTGAGAGCCATTGTAGATCGTCTGGTTCTAGCTGTTCTAAATCGGCGACGTAAAAAAGTTGCAGACCTTTCTGCTGTTTGTCGAGGACCCTTGCTCTCTCTATCTCATACCACATCATTTCGAGATGTGTTTTGATGTTAGGTGAGTGTGTGCAGTAAAAGGTGTTGAGTTTTGGCAGGAACTTCCTTGCAGCTCTCCTCGCCTTCAGCATGAAGTTAGATTGGTTTAGAAACAATACCTTGACATGACCTGAGGACTTTCCCAACTCTGCAAAGACTTCTTCGACTTCTTCAGATTTCGTCATGAGTGGTTGGATCATGACATGTTTGAGAGTGAAAGAGGATCTTGAGTTGAAAGTTTGAAGAATCAAAAGGGCAGTCGAGAAAGGGAGATGATGGGGAATGTCGAGGTATTGCCACCAACTCTTGCGTCGAAGAATAGTCTGATTCCATTTCCTGCAGATGGAGAGCACCGAGCATCTTTGAAAGGGAGTGAGTTGATCTAGAAGGAGAAGTAGCACTTCGTCTGGAAGAGAATCGAAAGGTTGAAAGGAGTGTTCTGCGAGAGAAGAGTTGGATGGATTGAGAGTCATTGTGGAAGTTGACTATGCTTGAAGATAGGAGAAGAATCGAAAACGAATCAAAGAAGAAGGTCTTGAAGAAGCTGTTGCTGAACGATGTTGTGGTAAGAAGGGAAGAAGTTACTTTTCCTTCTGTCCCTCAACTCCAGGGCATGGCAATGGTTCATTTGCATATGAACGTGTTCATTTTGGTTCATTTTTTCAAAGAAATTCTGACGATAGATATGACTTTGAACATGAACATCGTTCATATGAGACGCTTTGACCTTATCATGTTCATATGAACCTCACTTCTCGAGATGAACTTCATCTCCCAAGTGAACTTCATGTGAACGGAAATGATCCAAAGATGAACTCAAAGATCACTATCAGACCTCGAAAGTCAAACAAAGATGAATAATGTAAAGGATCGTGTATTGTTATACAGTATCTAATTCAGAGTAATCACTCTGAAGCGATACCTTTCACTTTTCCAGGCTTATCGTTCGGAACTACTCGTTCGCTTGATCCTTCCATTCGTCTAGTTTGAGAAGCACACAATGACTACACAGCCTCTATTTGACACAGCTCATATTTGGTTCATTTTTGGTTAATATGAAGGGTCATAGCGGCCGAACAAGTCGGTATGAACCTTCGTGAACTGTTCATTTTGGTTCATTTTTTTATATTTTTCTAGAAAAAATTATGCAATGGACATGAACGAGGTTCATTTTTTATGAACCAAAATGCAATGCAATGAACGATGTTCATATGCATTACCATGCCCTACTCAACTCCAACTATCCACTTTTCTTCCTTTTCGATTCGTCTTTGATTCTTCTCCTATCTCATCAAGCCAATCAAGTGTCGTTATCTCAGTAATGTCATCAAACCTCGAACAATCATTCGACTCTTTCCAAGTGGAGATCGGATACGGCCACTCGAACGATGAAGCTGCATTCGAACAAACATTGGAACCCTTCAAGCCCTTTCCAGACGAGATTCTCCCACTCATCTTCCATCAATTGACAGCTTTCCAAAGATGTCTCATTCTCTCGGTCTGCAGAAACTGGAATGCCATCCTCCTCGCCGGCAGAGGCTTCTGGCAAGTCGTCCATCTACCCCTTCATCTTCCGATCTCCACCGCCATCTCCATCCTTCAGACCTTCAATCTCAGGTCTGGCTTCTCTTTAAAAGAGGTGGTATTCGAGGGAATGATTGATGATATCAAAGATGTAGATCTCATCTTTGAAGAGCTCAGGAAATCTTCTGCTACTATTAGAACGTTGGTGCTGCCTCAGCGGGCAAAATTCAATACCCAGACTAGAAGATTCTCGGGAAGTACTCTACCATGTCTCCAATTCTTATACTCTTACGATCACAGAAGTGAACCTCTCTTCATCTCTAGAATGCGGAAGGATTTGGTGAGGTGGGGAGGATCACTAAGAGGCGTCGACGATCCGTCAAACGAAGAGGGTAATGCAGAGCCAAGTCTAAGACACTACGTAACAGATTCTCTCAATAGAGTCAAGAAAGAGGAGAAGAGCTGGTTCAAAGAATTGCAATCCCTTCAAGTCCACTGCACGCGTTCCCTCGAAGACTTGCATTCGATTCTGGAGGCTTCGAAATCGAGTCTGCAAGAGCTCAACCTAACTTTGTGGGGCAAAGGATGGAAGGATTCGGAAGATATTGACTTGGAACCGATCTCTATGGACAACTCAAGAGGCATGAATTTCCAGGTGCCCTTCAACGCAAGTGCAGCAAAAGCTCTGGGCAGATTCCTCAAATTTACAGGTCAAGTCAGAGTCTCAGGTAACCTTGCATCGTCGGTCTGCTTTGAGATGAAGTGTTTAGCACAGAATTTGGTTCATCTTTATGACGAAGAAGAAAATGAAAGGACAAGAGGACCTTCTATGACACGCGATGAGTTGAAAGAGAAGACAGATGTGCTTCTCAAAATGGATCCGTCTCTTCCAAAACTGGTGCTCTATACACAGAGCGGAGGAACTGGTTCCGCCTTTCATTTGAACTACTTTCTAGAGAGACTAATCGTCCCTTCCAGCTCTTTTTCAAAGCAACAGCATCGATCACCGAATGCGACACAAGGCCAAGAACCACTCCTTTTGCCCAAACTGAAATTCATCGATATACACGATCCTATCGAGTTGGATGGGACTCTTCTCAGAAAATGTTTGGAAAGCAGGTGCAGATATTACCCTATGTTTCAACTCAGGATTATGATGAGAGGAAATTTGGTGAGAGAGAGTAAATGGGAAGGGCAGAAGTGGATGAAGTGAAGACCAAAAAGTGAGTGAAATGCGAGGGCTGAGTGACAAACGTTGGTATAGGACTTGAGAGTAATAATGACTCCACAACTTGAGATTCTAGGGATTCAGTCAAAGACTGCATCTTCTGCCCTCTGTTGACCTCTCTCCTCTGGCTCTTGCGCTGTCTCTCAGTCTCTCTCATTCACAGATCTTCATGGCGTAGACAGAAGGTTGCCTCGGTTCGTTTCGCGATATGGAATCCCATCGATAAGACTTTCGCTTCTTGAGTTGTGATTCCTTCTTTGTAATTCCTTCTGCGTATAAATCCCGTTTGTGATTAATGAACTCTCGAGCTTTCGTCGACCTTCTCTCTCTGGTCTGGAAAGTTCTGCAGTTGTCGACTCCTAAATGACATTCTTATATTGGTGTTTTAACGAATGATAATCAATGTTCAGAAATTTCAATGCTCAGACACCACTTCCGAACGATGCTCGGTGTTTCGACTCGGCGAAGGAGGTCGTCATCTTCTGATCGAAATCTTCCATTTCTTCTTCTTCTCTTCTACTTCTTGCATCCACAAGTCTTCTGCAAGCAAAACTTCCTCTTCGATCCGTTTTTGATTCTTCTCTTACTTCTGCAACTCAATCTGCAAACAACAATCACAGCATTCAATTTCTTCTTCTTCTCTTCTTCCTTCCCATCCAAACGCAACTCTTCAAGAAGAACTTCCTCTTCGATTCGTTTTCGATTCTTCTTCTAATTCAGTTGCAGACAAGATCACAGCATCTCTGCATTCCAAATGAGTCTCAATCGCAACACACCCGCTCTACTTCACCGATTCGACGGGCGATCTCTTCAGACCATCGATTCTCTTCCAGACGCATTACTTCTTCTGATCTTCAGCAATCTATCCACTTTCGAGAGAGCTCTACTACTTCAAACATGCAAGAAGTGGAATCAAGTCATCCTTCTCCACACTCCATTCTGGCAGTACTTGCATCTTTCAGAAAACTTCTCACCTTCTTCGATCGTCAAAATCCTCTCGATTTTCAACGAGAGATCTGGCTGCAGATTAAAGCATGTCATCATAGAAACCAAGATCACAAAGGTCAAGCATTGGAATCGGATCTTCGTGCAATTGAAGAGATCTGGAGGGAGTCTGAATGTTCTTGCTCTGCATCAAGATTGGAAGCTAAACGGAAAGACAAGAGCGGCTTCCATGCGACACTTTCCAATGCTGGATTCGCTGTTCGCTATCTCCAATGTCAAATTTCTTCGGTCTGGTGTAGCTTACACGTTGGAGCATAGAGCCAGACTTGGAATTCAAGCTGGAAGCAATAACTAAATCGGTTTGAGATTCTTCGTGACAGACGCTCTGCTGGAACTAACGCAAGGAGATCTAAGGGGGCTGTCAAAACTGAGCCACTTCAGTGTAAAGTATACAGAGAACATCGAGTCAATGAGACGGATTCTGGAGACAGCTGAGAATCTAGTCGAATTAGATTTGCAAAGCTGGACTACAATGGAGGAACATTCAAGCAGCACGTTCAGAAATTTATTCTTCAACACAGAACCAGTACATCTCAACAGTCTCACGGAAGTTGTTTCTCCTCACAACATCGAGCTGACTGCAGCAATGGTCCAGATGCTCGAGATAGATGGAGCTCAGACACTTTTGTCTGGCTTGGCCGATTCGCTAGTCTTGTGGAAAGTGTCMGGGTTGAAGGCTGTTCGCCTCTACCTTGACCTGTATGATAGAGRGGAACAGGTYMAAATTTCGGYAGAGAAGACGAGGCTGCTGTTTCAGCTCAATTCAACCATCCAATCTCTGACTCTGAGCTGCAACACAGACGGCTATGGTGGAGATGAATACCACATCAACAAGATTCTGAACCTATTGGATACTTCATCTCAACCTCAAGAGTCAGGTACGATAGCAGGAGGAGAAGCAGACCCTTCTAGTCCAGTCGACAATCTAGTTCTGCCACATTTGGTAAAGCTGACCATCGAAAATCCGATCATGTTAGTTGGAAAGCTACTTCAAAAGATCGTCAAGTCTAGAACACAAAAGAACAGTGAATTCGAACTTGAGTTCAAGGAGGGCACGGAAGTGGTAGTCATCGACGATTGGGAGGCGAGAGGTTGGATGAAATGAGCGATGAGACTTGTAAAAGAGATGTCGACAATCGAGAAGAAAGAAAATCGAGAACTTGTCACTGTGCCGCTTTTAAAAGGTTTGTAATCTGTTCCAACTGTTCTGAAGTTTTCAATCTGGTTCTGGATCCCTCTGCAGCTGCGATGCTTGAGAGATTGAATGCGAGAGAATTGATGTGTCGCGCAGAGAGGGGAGAGCGACCGAGGCAGGAATTCTTTTGAAAAACTAAGAATGTTCGAGAATCTCGAAGACAGAGTATGACAGTCTTGCCGCGAATGAACAAAGCGGAGAGGCTAGAGAGCAAGCTTGTAGAAAATCGAATCCGAAGAGCAGCGAAGATGTTCTTCTTTTGGGAAAAGATTTCGCATCGATGGGAGTTAGAAAGAAGTTTCTGAGTTGGGAACAGGGAAAGGCAGACGCGAGCAGAGAGAATAGACTTCGTGAGCGAAGACTACAGGTTGAAAGCGAAGAGAGGATGTTCTGTGTTTTCGAGAGGATTGTTGTCGAGACGTTGAGAGCCCTCGACTTCAAGAAGAGGATCTCGGACGAGGGTGAATCTGTAACAGTCATGGTGAAGTCCGCAGAGAAGTGTAGAGAAGTCAGCTTGCTTCAACAGTCAGAAGCATGAGAATTGAAACGATGTTGACCTCGAGCAAACTCACTGTGCTTCCGAGACTGAACTCGATCGATCTTCAAGCAGTGCCGTAGAGAAGAGAAGAGCTCTGTTTGTATGAGGAGTGATGAGAAATGAGATTCCAAGAGCGAGAGAAAAAGGAGGAAAAGATAAGCCATCTCGTTCTAAGCTTGACCTCTCTTCAGCTCGCAACTCAAAGTGAGCCCGATGTCGATCACGATCACTCACAACTTTCTGTCTTATTGAGCCATTGTTCTCCTTCGGAACTATCAATACCGAAACTCTTACCTTCCATGTAAATTATTATCTCAAAGTTCTTGCAAATCCCCTTCCGTGTCTCCCAGACTCGTTTGAAAAGTTTCTTTTGCAAAGTCTTTGGATTGTTAATGGTCAGCCTTCGAAGTTTCGGCAGCAGAAGACTCTGAGATTCCTTTCCAGATTCACGAGATTTTGCATTGATCCTATACGTAGACAAAGACTGTAAAATGAAGTTTAAATGAAAGCTTTCTCCGTCTTGAGGTCCAGAGACACGATCCAGAGCCAGATGAGAAAGAGATGGATTTCGTTCAAAGAAAAGGATGGTTTTGAGTTTTGATTCTTCTTCATCAAGTTCCAGTCTTTCCAAAGCGTTGTTTTCGTATATGCGAAAGCGCATTTGTTGTAGAGAGGGGAAGTCAAAGTGTAGCAGAGGGTGAACAAACCCGTAGAACAGAACCTTCTGCTGCCCTCCGACGTCGATAAGACTCCCGAGAGCTGCAGCCGAAGCTTCGTAACTGGGTGTAAAGATGACTCTCAAGTTCGGGAGCTTGATCTTGTGGGAGCCATTGGCATGAATTAGATCAGGTCCTTCTAGGTTCTCGAACCTCCAGAAAGTAAGCCTCAGTCTTACGAGTCTCTTTTTGGCAACTTCTAGAATGGCGTGCAAATCTTTGACAGAATCGGTGTAATCGACGCTCAAATACTTCAACTTTGAGAACCATTCTAGTTCGTCTGATTCTAGCTGTTTCAAAAATGCGACGTGAAAGAATTGCAGGCCATTTTCCTCTTCGTCGAGGATCCCGACGAAGTCCCTCTTATACCACATCATTTCGAGATCTTGCTTGACTTCAGGGGAGTATGTGCAGTACAAGGTGTTTAATTTTGGTAAGAACTTCCTTGCAGCTCTCCTGGCCTCGAGCATGAAGCCAGATTGGTTCAGAAACAACAACTTGACATGGCCTGAAGATTTCTTCAACTCGGCAAAGACTTCATCGACTCCTTCAGATGTCTTAATGAGCGATTGGAAAGTGACATGTTTGAGAGTGAAATCGGATCTCGAGTTGAAAGTCTGAAGAATGGAAATTGCAGTCGAGAAAGGGAGATCATAGGGGATGTCGAGGTACTGCCACCAGCTCTTGCGTTGTAGGATGGTTTGATTCCACTTTTTGCAGATGGAAAGAACCAGACATCTCTGGAAGGGGGTAAGCTGATCCAGAAGGAGGAGCAGCACTTCGTCTGGAAGAGAATTGAAAGGTTGAAAGGGTGATTGGCTGAGAGAAGAGTTGTCTGCTTGGTTGAGATTCGACATTGATGATTATGACTGTGCTTGAAGAACAGGAGAAGAATCGAAAACGAATCAAAGAAGAGAACTTGAAGAAGCTGCTGCTGAAGATGTTGTGGTTCGAGGAAGAAGTGCAACTTTCTTCTTGAACAGCAGCATCACTCTCTCTCCAAAATGTCGACCTCGCCAGACTCAAAAAAGCCAACTGGTAAGCAGAGAATCGGATAATGAGATGGTTTCTCTCAATCTTGATGGAAGCAAGCCCATTCAAGATCGAGATAAGCATCTTGTAATCTCTGCTGCTGCGTACCGACTGATTACTCTTTCACTCTTTCCTCTCTCTCCCTTTCTCCCTTTCTTGCACTTCTTATCTCTATTCTTTCATCTTCGAACTAATCAACAACCTCAGAGGATTTGGAAGCCGTCACTTCCCGAATCAACAATCTCATGGGCAAATCCACTTCAACTTCTCCATCTTCACCTTCAGCCACTCCAGCCGCAACCTCTTCCTCTTCTACTTCTGAACCAAAGAAAGAAGAATCAACCTCAAAATCAGAACCAGAATCGAAACAAAGTACAAATGAAAGCCTTCGTGAATCTTCATACGAAGTTAAGGTAACTTTGGCAGATCAACAAGCAGATCCAAACTCTCCTCTTTATTCTGCAAAATCATTCGATCAACTGGGTTTACATCCTGATTTATTGAAGGGAATCTATGCTATGAAGTATCAGAAACCTAGTAAGATTCAGGAAAGAGCTTTGCCTTTGTTGTTGCAGAACCCGTGAGTGGCACGAGAGATTCTAAGAAAGAAGAGGGAGGGTGAACAGTGAGGATGTCACTTTGGCCAAAGTAATTTGAAAATAACAGAAAAGACACACAATAGAATTCCAAATTCGTGTCCTCAATTGGAGTCGTTTGCTCTTGATCCGACAGAAGAGGATAATTCTATTCTCTTAGACACTGCGCCCGTCATAAGTTCATTTCGATTCGACCTCCATTCTTCTCGAACTCGATTTTCGAATGGCCTAAGAATGCCTTCTCCTGCTGGACCTTCTCAAATCGACTCTGAAGCTGGAGCTGACGCCCATTTCCTCCTTTTCTCCGCCACTTTTCTTCCTTCAAAAGTCCTCGTAACATGATTGGTCAATCTCAATCCGGTACAGGAAAGACTGCAGCCTTCGTCCTAACCATGCTTTCCAGAGTCGACTTCTCTATTCAAAAGTGTCAAGCAATCGCTCTAGCTCGTGAGTAAGAAGGACGATTCTCGAGAGCAACGACTTTTCTTTATTCGAAAATCGTCCTACCATCTCTCGTCCTTTCTCACTTTCTATCCGATTGTCCTTCACTTTATTCACTTCTCACAGCTTCAAGAGAATTAGCTCGTCAAACCATGGACGTAGTACACGAGATGGGACAATTCACCAGCGTCAAGACTGCCTATGCAATCCCAGATGGAACTCCAAAAGGTGAAAAGGTCGAAGCTCATATAGTGGTTGGAACTCCTGGAACTGTCACTGAATTGATCAAGAGAAAGTTGTTGGATATCTCGAATGTCAAAGTGTTCGTTTTGGATGAAGCTGATAACATGCTTGATCAACAAGGTTTGGGAGATCAGAGTATCAGAGTCAAGAAGTGAGTTTCGATTTCTTAGAGAGGAGAAGAGAAAGAACTTCCCTTTGATCT
This sequence comes from Golubevia pallescens, assembly GCA_001599655.1. Classification (NCBI taxonomy): domain Eukaryota; kingdom Fungi; phylum Basidiomycota; class Exobasidiomycetes; order Golubeviales; family Golubeviaceae; genus Golubevia; species Golubevia pallescens. The sequence goes on from BCHO01000002.1 coordinate 500,392, forward strand.
CTTCCGATGACAGGTTTTGATACTGATTCTTGTCCCCGATCTATTTGCTTCATTCTCACTTCAAGTTGCATGCCAAAGACCTGTCAATTGGTTTTATTCTCTGCAACTTTCCCAGACAACGTTCGAGAATTTGCAGCCAGACTAGCTCCAAGTGCAAATGAGATTCGATTGAAACAAGAAGAATTAAGCGTCGAGGCAATCAAACAATTATACATGGATTGTGAATCTGAAGAACACAAATACGACGTTTTAGTAGAATTATATTCCTTATTAACCATTGGACAATCCATTATTTTCTGTGCAAAACGTCAAACTGCAGAAAGGATAGCTACCAAAATGACTGCAGAAGGTCATAAAGTTGATTCTCTACATGGTAAATTGGATACTGCTGAAAGAGATAGAACTATTGACGCTTTTAGAGAAGGGAAATCAAAGGTTTTGATCGCTACTAATGTTATTGCTAGAGGTATTGATATTATGCAGGTCACTTTGGTTATTAATTATGATATGCCATTGACTCAGAAGGGTGAACCTGATGTTGAGACTTATCTTCATAGAATTGGTGAGTTTCTTGTTGAGAGAGGGAGACGAAAAGAGCTTCTGTGATGGAGTCTTTCGAGGTCTGATCTTCGTTGCTTCCCGTCATTTTCTGATCATCCTACGATTTTCCCTTCTTGTCGTTCAGGACGTACTGGTAGATTTGGAAGGAAGGGAGTCTCAATCAACTTCGTTCACGATCAGAAATCTTGGTCCGAAATGGATTATATCATCAAAGCTCTGTCTTGCGAAACTACAAGAGTCGAAACTAAAGATACCGAAGAGATGGAAAAGACAATCAAAGATGGTGAGTCTCAGAAAGGAGTCATTTCCAGACGCTTTGACGCTGACGGTTTATACAATTTCCTCCTCTCTTGTCTTGTTCCGGTTTTCTCATGTCAACAGCCCTCAAGAGTGCTTCAAAACCATAAAGAACTCAGATTACATCACACTCGATTCTTTGTTGCTTTGATCGTCGAATTTCTTCAAACATTTCACTCTTTTCGATCTCTCTCTCTTCGATGTGGCCCTTTTCTCTACTCAAATCAACTTCTTAATACAAAAATGTTAAAATTATGCTCTCTCATACCCTTCCATTATCTTCAAAATCTAAAAAATGACACTCTTCGAGCCAAATATTTGAAAAGATCACATCTCTTTCCTTCAGAGAAACCAGAGAATCTGATAGACGAAATTGTGAAATTGAAATGAATGTAGAAACTTTACAACAAATGATGAGAGATACAGAAATGGATACCAGAAGGAATGAAACAAAAAATGGAGGAGATTGGATTTGAGACGTGACTTATTTAGAAGGCAAAGGAGGAGGGGTATTTGTCAAATCACTTTTCTTCCATTTCAATATCTTACTAGGACTTTGATTGATCAAACTTTGATTTTCATAACTAGCGTTCAAAGCACCTTCAGATTGAGATCTTTGATGATTCGAAGGGGAATTTGGAGTACTCTGATTACCTTCCGTCGTCGAGCCTTGATTTCTAGAGGTAGACGAAGTCTGATTGAGAGGCGAAGAGATGAATTTCGATTTCTCATTACTATTGGGAATTGGAGGAGGAGTTGTAGTACCACTTTGACTTTGAACGATTCCAGGTGATTTACTCTTGATTGGAGTTGAACTGATACTATGAATTGCACTACCAAGTCCTCCATTGGAATTGGAAGGTGTATTCAAAGTCTTAGATAGGTATTCTCCCATTGCCATTTGATCTTTCATTCTCATCCTGTTAGCTACTGAAGATAGATCTGAATTTGAAGCGATGGTTGAAGTACTACCACTTTGACTGATTCCACTGACACTGTTGTTGTTGGTTGAGGGATTGATATCCTTGTTTGAGTTGTGGACGATCGAACCATCGAATAAAGAATCGGAAGATGAAATCTTGGGGGAAGAATTGAGGTAGTGATTGTTGCTTTTGTTGGAAGGTAGTTGAGGTAAAGAAGGATGGTGTCTTAAAGATTTCGGCGATTTTGAAGAGTTGTTGTTTGAACTGGAAATGATACTCGATTGAGTAGAGTTGATATCCTTATCTTTGAGATTTGTCTCAACTCCTTTCTCTGAATTGATCGAATTCTCGATTCCAGTTTCTTCATTCCCATTACCGATTCCTTGAGTCTTAATTGGCGTACCATTGCCATTACCGTTCATATTCGAGATCAATCCCAAACCATTCTCTCCACCACCGCCACTATTGTTTGAGCTGTAATTTTCTCTATTCCTGAATTCTCTAGCTTTCTTCCTAGCTTCCAACTTCCTAGCATTAGTCATTACTTCGAATTGCTCTCTTCCGAAAGCTTCTACTGCAGCTTGAACTCCATGAGTGAAGGAGAAGTCGGAAGCTGTGAAACCTTTCGAATTCTTGATTGCGAAACCACAGCCTCTTTCTATCAAAGTTTGGACTACTGTTAGATGACCCCAGGAGGAAGCGCTGAACAGGAGGAAAGAACAAGTCGAGACATGTTAGACGAGATTCGAGTAGAGATATCTTTCGAGACACATGCTTGGGAGATGACGACTTACTAGTGTAGAGCTGTATTTCCTTCCCTATCAGGTAAATCGATATCTGCTCCCAGGTCAACAAGCAGCTGTGAGAAGAATGACGGAAAGCAAGAGGGAAGATGTTTCCAAGCAGTTCAGATGCTGATCGAGGGAATTCCAGACAGAGCAAGTCAAGCAGCTTGAACACTCACTCTGACCACATCTGCATTTCCTTTGAGAGCAGCCAGATGCAAAGCCGTCTTTCCGTTTGAATCACTATGATCCAACAGAGATGGAACGTCTAGATTTGGATTTTGACAATACAATTCTATGACGTCTGTCCTTCCTTTGTAGGCTGCTACTGCTATGATGGTATTCTCCTCTAGATCCTGGGGGAAAGGAAAGATGGATCGAGGTAAATGAAAGCAAAAGAGAAGAAAGAAGGAAGAGGTGGGATGATAAGGCAAGAAAGATAAAGGAATTAGAAACCCTTCCTGCTGTCTCAAAATGCTCTCTTTCCTTTTCAAGCTTCTAGTATCTCTTCACAATCAATTGTTTAGTTTCCCAATTATCCCATGGCTTCTGATCCGACTCGTGTGACTCACTCTACTAGGTTCACCCAATCTCTCATGACCTTGATCCAACAACCATTCAATCAAATCTATGCTCGCATCCTTCTCTACAGCCAAGATCAGACTAGAAGTTCTCTCCAATCTAGATTGTAAAGATTCCTCTTTCTTTTTCCCTTTTCCAGAGTGATGATGGTTCATGATATCTCTACCATTTCCAATCGAATATGAAATTGGACCGATTCCAGTTAAGATGCTCGCATTGGAAGTGCGATTATGACTTGATACTGAACCTGGTGATGACTGATGATGAATGTTATTACTGACGTTTCTGACATCGAAAACGAAGTTTGAATTTGAATTTGAAGAGTTGATTTTGGATTGAGCAATGAAAGCTCTTTGAGAAGCAGTCAATCTCGTATTCTCTTTTAGATTCAGAGATGGGACAAAGTTGAATCTATGATGATTGTTGTTTGAAGTCTGATTCAGATTTCCATTCAAGGTTGAATTTGTTGAAATGTCAGATTGTCTTCTTGGAGGAGAATAGAGATGAGGAGCATTCGATAGAAGAGCACTTCCAATCCCATTCTCTCCATCTCCATCTTGCATCTGGATTGGGAATGGATTTGAAGATTGAATTGCTCTTTCATAAATCCTCTTTGCTAGATTCAAGTCGTCGTTGATGATTGCATCTCTGAATCGATGAGATAGAGTGATGGGATTCAATAGAGAAGATGAAGAGCCAAACTTCATCCTCGAAGTTGTTGGTGCATAGATTGAAGCTTGCTCGTTGGTTTCTGTCGAGTTGCCATTGTTGTTTATCGTCTTCGCAACCATTTTGATCGAGTGAATTGCATTGATGAGCGATGTGTAGATGAACAAGACGCAACTTTGAATCATCAGCGGATTTGGTGATTGGAATAGGGGCTCGCACAGGCCGCATTCTGCTCTCATCAATCCTTCAGTCTTCTTCTCATCCTCTCTCTCCTCCGCTTCACTCTGACAGGATCGCGCCCCATTCTTCCAAGAAAGCTGATGCAAGAATCGAGACATTGAACAGTATGATGAGCTCGAGAGATTGTTTGGATTCAAGCAATTACAATTTACAGAACGAAAAGACACAAGAAGCTGGCGCTGATCAAATTCTCCCTTCTTACTTATTTCCTTTTTGCGTATGGCCTCGGCATGAAACGCTTTTCTCGAAAGAGAAAGTAATTCGATAAACCAACCACCCAATCTTACTTTGTCCAATCCCTCTCAGCCCAATCCTCCATTTCCAATATTCCTTCTTCATCAGTATTTTCCTCGTAGACGAATTGAAAGGTTGGGACTACTGATCTCCTGCTCTCGATGACTTTCTGCACAAGTTCCACATCTAGCTGTCGGGGATCTTGAATGACCAACTTGACCAAATTGGGGAGAAGAGAGAACGGGTGATCGATTGGATCTTGAGAAGAGATGAGAAGCTTCTCCAAAACCAGTTTGAGATGGCAAATCCCATTCCTTCGACAGTCCAGAGTGAGCTCTTCCACAGTTTGATTCGGCTTGAGGCAGAGGTCCGTCTCCACTGAGATCTCACTCAAAGTAATGGTATCGGGATCAGTATCTGGGTATAGAGTGAGCTCCAATCTTTTCACTCCAACCAGTTTGAAGGCCAGCAAGCTCTCGATTGACCCTTTGAGAAGGAGACCACTTGTGTCTTCGATCGTCATTAACCGGCCCAATAAATCTGCGACGTCAGGATCAGAAGGAACCCTTAGTTCTACTGGTCTTTCCAAAGTGAAGTTTCTAGACACCTTCATCATTGAGGTTTGATTTGTATTCATAGAAGCAAGAGGTTCTGCTGCAAAGGCTTCCAAATCCAGATCTACCAGACTCAATTCGGCAGCCTTTAAGAGGAAGATTAAATCATCGATGGAGGTTGTGCTTTCTATCGAAATGTACTTTGACTTGGAGACCCAACTTTTGTCTGCTGATTGAAAGTCTCCAAACTCGTCCAACTGACAGAATCTGATGCCTTCGTCCTCATCTATAACCTTCAGCTCTTCTCTGTTGAGCCAAACTGCCGAATTCCAGTAAGAGAACGAAGCGACCTCTTTGTAAGAGAGTGCTATGGTGTTCAACTTAGGTAGGAACGTCCTTGCTAGCACTCGAATGATCTTTCCGAGACCTGGCTCATGAGCCAAGCCGAGTACTTTGAGACTATTTCCAGAGCGCTTCAGCTCACGGAAGATCTCGCTCACTTGCTTGGCGTTCTGGAGTTTGAGCCCTAGTACTGCGTGTTTGAGCTTGCATTCACTTCTTGCATTGAAGAGTTTGAGTATGAAGAGGGTTTCCTCGAATGAATGACGAGGCGGCAGAATCAAAGAGTTCCAAAAAGAATGGTTTGAGAGAAGAGCTTCGTTCCATCTCTTGCAGATTGAAAGTAGCATAGATCGTTGAAAAATGTCGAGTTTATCGAAGATTGAAAGAAGAAGTTCATCGGGCATAGAATCGAGTTGAAGAAGGATTTTCTTTTGATCTAGACAAGGTGGAGAAGAAGAGTTGAGATTCATCTGAGGGTTGTGCTTTCTGAGTCAGAGGATTGGAGTTGGTTGTTTTGCTATTGATGAAGAAAGAGAAGAATCGAAGACGAATCAGAGAGGAAGTTTTGCTTGAAGATCTCCGTTTGGTTGAGGGGGAAGAAGAAGATGAAGAAGAAAATTGAAAGATTTTCAGAAGATGACGACCTCCTTCGCCGAGTCGAAACACCGACCATCGCTCGAAAGTGGCTTTCGAACATTGAAGTCTTTGACTTTGTATTGGGATTTGCTCGAAAAGTAATGACCAAGTGTCATTTTGACGTCAACAGATAGAGAAGTTTTCAAAAATAGAGCTACGAAATCTTATGTTTTCAGTTTGGATCGAAAACGAGTTACAAAGGAAGCTCACTGGGAAAAAGAACAAGGAACTCAGTCACAAAAAAAGTCATCCCTGTGCACACCGATCGAAGGAAGTTGCCTTCGATCGCGATTGAGAACAGAATTCGTTCTGTCTATTTTGCGACTATTAGCAGAGGAGGATCACCGGCTGTCAAATGTTGATGGTAGAGAGAATCGAGTCAATCAAGGTACACTTGCTGTGGCTCTCTGCAGTTCGAAAGATTGTAATGTTTGGTACTCGCCTGTAACCTCAATGCGTCCAGCCTCTTGCTTCCCAATCGTTCACTTCGACATCTTCCACGTCGTCTCCAATTCGAACTATGAAGTCGTCCCTGATATCTTTCCTGATTTTCCACAGCTTCCAAAGAGAATGACCATCCAGATTGACAGGCTCTTTTATGGTCAGCTCCACGAGATTGGGCAGTGGAATCTCTGGTTGAGAATCTTCTTGCTGAGCGGATGAAGCAGTCTCCTTTCCTTCTTGGGAACCAGGGTTTTCTTCCTCTTCGTACGTGAAAGAATCAGGGTCATCCAATACTTTTGATTGACTGCTAAGAAGAGTCTTGAGGATGAAGTCGAGATGCTTCTTTCCACCTGTCTTCGTTTTGGGACACCCGATTGTAAGCTCTTCGATTGAGTCGTACTGTTCAAATAAAGTAACCGTTTGTTCCAGATCGTCCATCTCTTCGAAATCCGACTGCAGCTCTTCTATGTCTAAATGTAGCGACAAACGCCTGACGGCAGGAAAGTTGAATCCAATCAAACTATTCAAAAAACCACCGAGTTGATCGAGTTTGCCTTCTACCTCAATCACATCCTTGAAGCTGCTGAGTGCACCCTGCAGCAATGGTAGATCTAAGATTTGAAGGTTCCCGAGACAGAGTTTACCCTTTCCGGACGTCGAGAGTGGAGGCGAAGATGGAAACCATAGAAGAAGATCCAACTCGGTCAAGGTAGATTGACTAGCCATCAACAGCGAAGTCAAATCTGTCAGAGAGCAATCGTGCAGGATACACAGGCCCTTCAAAGTAGACATGTATTCTTCATCCTCCTCTGTCATCGACAAAAAGTTCTTGCAGCGAAAATACTTCAGCTTGTCGTCTTCTGAATCTTTGATTCCCATGCTCTTCCTTCGCGAAAACATTGCCGAATTCAGTGCTGGATGAGACTCTGTCGGGCTCATCAGATGAAGTGTGTTCAGCTTTGAAGAACTCTTCTTGGCTTGCCTCATTATCACATCCCCTGAGAATTCTGAAACCAAGCTTAGAACTTTCAGATTAGTTGACTTTCCAAGTTCCTCGAAGACTTCATTGAGACTTTCGTCGTCTGACAGTTCAGCGCCTAGACAAACGTGCTTGAGTTGAAATGCGCTCCTCGTATTGAAGAGCTGTAAGATAGAAAGGCTTTCTTCGAACGACCATCGGTCTGTTAGAACGAGACTGTTCCACAGAGAGCGATGCGAAAGAAGGAAATCGCGCCAGTTTCTGCAGGTTGGAAGGAGAAGAGATCTTTCGATCGGGTCAAAAACTTGGAAGATGGAGAGAAGAAGTTCCTGTGGAAGAAGATTGAAAAGTTGAAGAGAGGCTTCGTTGCGATTGAGGGGTGGAGAAGTGAGACTCATTGGAGTCCTCTGTTGATTGAAATGTTGAAGTTGGCAAAATAGGAGAAGAATCAAAGACGAATCGAAAAGGCAAAGTGGATGGTTGGAGTCGAGGGAAAGAAAGGAAAGGCTGAGATTTTCCAATCTTGTCTCCCCGTCGGCCGTGAAAACGCCGAGGTTTGGCTGCAGAATCCATCAAATAAATTCAAACTTTTGCTTCTCCTGTGGATAAATTTCGGTGATGTTATCTATCCTCAACAGTTAATTCACCTCACTTCGTGTGTGTTAGAAAGAGAAAAAGAGGAGAGGAGGGACTAAGCCTTGCATCTCATTTGCACATCTATATCTACAAGCAAAACCAGAATCAGATTGTCAATTAGGGAGAAGTAGCAAAAAGTAACTATCGAAAGTGTGTTAAGAAGCGTGTCTAGAGTTTCCAATTCTTATTCGAATTATCAACCTCTCTACCTTTTCCCTTCTCATTCTTCTTCGACTCTTTACCAGCCAAACTTTTCCCTTTATTTTCACCTTTGCCAATCACACTAACCCCTTTATTACCAATCAATTTATTCAAAGCTTTCTCCTTTTCTTTCTTTTCGTCTCCAAATTTCATTCTATTCTTGATTCCAAATCCATCTCCACCATTCGCTTCAGCTTTATTCATTTCTCTATTCTTTCTAACATTTTCCAACAATTGGTTCTTTTTCTTCTTTTCATTTCTAATCTTGTCATGAATCTTTTTGGATTCTCCGATTTCTCTTTCAGATGAAGATCCTTGAATCGAAACCGAATGTTTTGGTAAAGAATAGATTTCTTCAGGTGCTAACATTGAAGAAGTTGAAGTAGAGGTTGGTAGAGAAGATTCCATTGAAATCCTTGGAGCATCCGTGATGGTTTGAATGACTGCTTTTGGCTGTTGTGAGAATTGGAAAAAGAAAATCGGAACGGCAATGGGAGGGAGAGAGGATGAAAACATGGTGAATAAGATTAGTTTTCGAGTCTCGTTTCCCCTTATCAAGTCGAAACGTCGTAGATCAGTACTCACCGCCTTTGGAGTGTAATGAGCATTGCAAAGAGCATCCAACAGACCACAAGTTTCATTAAAGATCCCTTCAATCTCCTCATGTTCCTTCTTAAGAGCTTCATCTTTTTCATGTTCAATTTCGAAACCTCTAGCTTGAGATTCCTTTTGATTAAATTCATCTTCATAAACCTGATTCAAACTTTTACCTTTAGTATCATCCAAATCAAAGATTTTTGAAGGTAAGAAAGCGTCTCTTTCCCCATCTAAATTTCTACGTCTAAGAACGTCATCGAATTCATGGGACAAAATCCTAGCTTTGATCAAATCTTCAATAGTCTTTGTTTGAACATCTGTAGCTTGAGGAACTGATTTATTGATATGTTCGAAATCTAAATCCCTTTCTAATAGCGAATTGGAAGGTCTAGCTCTGGAAGTCGCTTCTCCTGATAATGTCCAATCTCTTGGAGCTACGTTTTCAGATTCTAATTGAGAAATTTCAGATTTCAAGGCTGCCATCCTTTTCTCGTGAGCTGATGGCGATTGTGCTGATTAGAGTTAAAGTAATGAAGAGAGAAAGAAGAACAAGTCGAGTCAGAAAACAAGAGCAAGGTAGGAGATCTTCTGATTTCACTCACCAGAGGTTTCGGTAGCTTCTTCGTCGTCATCGAATAGATCACCAGCAACTCTATGTGCCAATTCACTATCTCCGTCTTCATCGCCGTCCTCTCCTTCACTCTCCTCACTTTCTTCATCATCATCATCACCTCGAGGCTCTTCCTCACCGAACTCAGCAAAATCATCCTTCATGGATTCATCTCCATCTTGATCGTCAGCGTCCAAGATCTCATCTTCAACTTCCTCTTCTTCCTCTTCCTCGTCTTCTTCTTCATCTTCGTCTTCTTCACCAGCATTCCCACCCTTCAATAATTCCTGTAAGATTTCCTGATCTGTAGATTTCCTAGCTTTGATAGGTTTGATCTTGACTTGTTCAACAAATCTAACTTTACTTCCTTTCTTCTCACCGTTTTCTTCCTCTGATTTCTTCTTTTTCAACAGATCTTTCTTTGATTTCAATTCTTTCAAGTTGGCATCTTTGATTGCTTCTTCATCAATTTCCATCGCAACTTCGTCGTCATCATCTTCAGAAGAAGTCGAGGTTCCGATTGCATTTGGAGATTTCGATTTCTTTGAAGGTCCATCTTTGGATTGTTTACCTTTTGATCCACGAGAAGATGAAGGGTTCCGTGGTGGAGGATCGAAGAAATCAGAGTAAGAGATTTCAGAAGCTGGTTTCGAAACTGGATCGATTCTACTTCTTTTCTTGGAAGGAAGACTTGTAGTTTCTTCCTCGTCATCATCGTCGTCGTCGTTGGTCTCGAAGTCTGTTGGATAGCGGCAGAAGAGAAAGAAGAAAGAATCGCAGACGCCAGTGATCATCAGAAACTCCAGCCTGTTCGGAAGAGAAAAGCTGTTCGTTCACCAAATGCTCACTCTGGAAGAGGTCCAAATCATTCTCTAGATTCTCATCCCCTTCTCCACCACCTAGACTGCCCAGAGAGCCATTGTTTCGTTCTGAGTTCTCAGTCAAGCGGTTGAAAGCATCGATGGAGAAGAAGTCATCATCCAGCGTTGGGTGACGAGATGCACTTTGAAAGGAGAGAAAGAGAAAAAGGGCAAGTGAAGCAGGGGAAAATCTGTGAGTGCGCCTTTTCTTCCGATTTAAAAGAATTGAAGTCAATTGCTGTCGTCCTAATACTCACCCTCCTTTAGCTTTCGAGCTTCCAACACTTTCATCTTCGTCCAATCTATCCAATAAAGATTTCTTTGCATTTGATTCTCCATCCATTTCACCAAAGAATCCACTCGCCATAACATCTTTTCCCTTTCCTTTTCCTTTCTTTTTTCTTTTCTCTTCCTCTTCCTCCTCTTCCTGAACCAATCTAAGTAATTCAGCATCTTCTTCATCCATTTCCATTTCTATTTCTTCATCCTCATCCTCACTATCCTCATCACTGTCTTCATCCTCATCACCCTTCAATTGATTTCTAACTCTTCTCAATCCTCTCAATCTCATCAATTCCTCCATTTCCTTTTCTTGTTTTCTCCTCCTTTGTTCCTCTTCAGATCTCAAAGGTTCAAAAGAGATTTCAGCCTCATCTTCATCTGAAAGATCCGAAGCACCAGGATAACCATCTCCACCTGCTGATTCTCCATCCGATTCCTCTTCTTCTGAATCTGAATCTGATGAATTGGAAGAACCTTCCAAAGAACCGGATCTGAAGGCTTGGATTTGTTGGGATGATAAACCTAAGGCTTTCAATTCTGAATCCGTCAATGAAGACAATTGCATTTCTTCTTCTTCTTCTTCATCTATATCATCTAAATCCATTTCATCATCATCATCATCTTGATCTTTAGATTTCCCTTTCCCTTTTCCTTTTCCTGATTTCTTCTTCTTCTTCTTCTCATCCTCTTCTTCTTCTAGTTCATCTTGATCTTGTTCCATTCCACCGATTTCATTGATGACTACGCTATCTACCAACTTTGCAATCTTGCTGCCTTTCAATTCCAACTGGTTCCAGATTTGAGATTGGTTCATTCCTTTGACTATGAGATTGTCCAGAGGAGTTCTTTGGAATAGTTCATGAGGAGGTAGATTGTCTGGATCGATGGGAGGAGCATCGTCTCTCTTTCTCTTTGACGCTCGAGTCGATCTTGCATTTGATGATTTGGAAGATGGGAGATAGGAATGGAGAAGAGAAGTGATGGACGGCAGCGCTAATGATTCAGATTTGATGGCTGAGAGAGAAAAAGAGAGAGAGAGTAAGAAAGTAGAAGAAGATAGAGGGAATGAGAATCAGACCTAGCTCATGTCTCTCTCTCTTTCACTGATTGAGATTTGATATAGTATATATCGCACAGTAACATGATCTGCATCCCCATCCACTGTTCTACTCACATTGATCGAAGGAGTGCTGCATTGCCAACTTTGCCAATTCTTGGATTTCTTCATCTCCATTCTGGCTGTGGAATCTCTCTGGCTGCAATGAGATGAGCCTAGCTAGATTGCGTAGTGGATTGGATGCTGTTTCTGTGTCAGATCCACTCATTCTTCAAGGTAGAAGGTAGAGGTAGAAGAAGTAGAAGGGCAAGAATAAGAGAAAGAAGGAAAAATGAGAATAAGTTTTTTTTGGTGAGGACCAAATCGTTGACTCTGACCAACAACAACACTCTAGTAAGATGAACGACTACAGTCACAGTTACAGTTACAGTGACGAGGATGAGATAGAATCGGATCAAGAGATGGACATCAGCGCAATCATCAAACACCAAGTACAGGCTGCAATCCAGGCAAGAGAAGCAGAAGCAGAAGGGGAGGGAGGTGGTGATAGTCAGATGAAAGATGGAGATGAGCCAGAGGGAGATGGCCCGTTTGGTGAGTGGAGTATATAGGTTACAATAAGATAAGATAGTAATCAGAGTAGGAGAGAAGAAAGAGGGAGAGAGAAAGCTGCATTCCTATCTCATCCCCCCTTGTCGTAACCAACACTCACCTATCTCTATCATTCACTCTCACTCTCTACTCCTTTCCAGACTACCTGACTAGACTACCATTCGAAGTATCCATTCAAATCCTACTCTTTCTCTCTGATCCATTCCAGAATCTAATCCTAACCTCTCAAGTATCAAGACAATGGTTCTTACTCTCCAGAGACAATCTACTCTGGAAACACCTCTTCACAGAAATGGGTTGGAAACTAAGAAAGGATTCAAAGGGTTTACTGGCTCACAATAGACACTCTAGAAATAGAAACAAGGACAAGAAGAGAGTTGGAAAGAATAGAAATCAAAAGTCAAACAATAACACTTCTCAAAGTGATGAGGATGATATGAATTTGAATTGGTTCAATCTTTATGCCAAAAAGTTCGTATTGGAAAAGAGATGGCGAGGGATTGATTATCCTTTGGATGGGATTGGAGGGACTGATCAAGGATTGTCGGTCAAAGATGAGATCAAGACTATGCCAAAAGGTGGTAGAAAGGGAAAGAAAGGAAATGTAGATTCATCGGAGAGTGAAGATGAATCTTCGTCTGAAGAAGAAGAACAAGAAGAATCGGTTGAAATAGAGGAAGAATCAATGGAAGAAGATGAAGAAAGAAGAGATCCAGAACCCTCATCAGAAGAAGACGAAGAAGACGAAGATGAAGAAATGGAAACTCATTCTCCCGCTTCAATCTCTTCGGATGCAGATCAAGGCGATGATATCTTGACTACCAAGAAGAAGAAGAATCTAGTCGATTTGTCATCAAAGAGAGGGAAGAAAGCTTTGGAGAAATTTAAACCTAAAAGCTATTATCTAGAAGGTCATCATGATTCCATTTATTGTATGAGATTCGATAATGGGATCTATTCAAATAATTTCGATCCTTCTCTAACCAATCCCAACTCTAAAGTTGATGATCAAACTGGTTCCAATCCTGATTCTGGTCATTTAATCTCTTATCCAAAGATAGTTTCAGGTTCAAGAGATCATACCATCAAGATTTGGGATCAGACTACATTGGAATGCAAACATACTTTAAGAGGTCATACTGCAAGTGTTTTATGTTTACAATATGACGATGAGATCTTGGTCAGTGGTGGAAGTGATAAGACGGTATTGATTTGGGATTTCTCAATGTTTGGTTCAAAGAACAAGAAGAAGAAGAGGTCCATTGGAAAGGATCAATCTTTGATAGATGATGTCGATTCTGCTATCGAATTGAGGAAGAATAACAAGATCTCGAATCAAAAGGTTGAAGAGGAAGATGTAGATAGAGGTGAAAAGGTCGTCGAAGAAGAAGAGAAACCGAAAGTAATGACTAGATTAACTTATCATAAGGAAGGAGTATTGGATATCGCCTTCAATTCCAACTATATCGTATCTTGTTCGAAGGATTCTCAAGTATGTGTTTGGTCTAGAAATAGAGATGATAATCCTTTATTTTCATCTAAACCGAAGACGTACGAAGAATACGACACAACCGAAGGAGAAGATAGTTACGACCAATCAACAAGTTCAATCCTTTCTCAAGATCCAAAAGACAAAGGTTCTCAAAGTTCCAAAGTGATAGATACAAACAATACCTCCCTCTATACCAAATCATCCTCAACTTCAACTCTGAAACCAATCACCTTGAATTACGTCTATTCAACTCATTCAGGACCAGTGAATGCAATCTCTTTGTTCAAGAATCATATAGTTTCAGCCTCTGGAGACAATTTCATGTATCTATGGAAATTGGAAAATGGAGAGAATAAAACGGAATTCAAAGGTCATAAAAGAGGTTTGGCTTGTATAGATTATGAAAATGGGAAAATCGTCACTGGTTCAAATGATAGAATCGTTAAGGTTTGGAATGGGAATGGAGAATGTTTGTTTGATTTGAAGAAACATAAGGAATTGGTTAGAACGGTTAGATTTGATGGTGGGAAAAGGATTTTAAGTGGTGGTTATGATAGAAGAGTTATGGTTTGGAACTTGGATCAAGTTCAAAATCAACATCAAAATCAAATCGAAAGTGATGATGATAGACCTTTATTCGATAGTGATGGTGATGATGATAGTGATGTAGATAGTGAGAGATCATCTATTGCAAAACCAACTAAAGTCTCAAAACCTATTCAAAGTGATAAACCTTCATTGAATTTGAAAACTAAGGCTAGAAGAGTCTTTGATGTTCATTTTGATTCTAGAAAGATTTATTGTTGTGGTGAAGATTCAAGAATTGAAATTAAGGATTTCTCTTTCGATTTGGGAGAAGATGTCGAGTTGTTCGATTAGGAGTTGGAGATCTCGGAAGAAGTTAGAAGAAGTCGAGTGGCAAATCTTGGAAGGGACAGGTTTCTATCAAAGTTTTGTAATGTTGTTTCATCTTTTATTTTTCATGTCCTCACAACATAGTACATCGTTTTGTTATCATACACTATACAATCATTTTTTCACGTCGTAAGCAATCAATCATGATTTTGTCCCCACCTCATGAAGAGACTCGAATAGGTCAGGGTGGCAGCAATAATTTGTGACTTGGCGATGGAAATTTGAGGATGGCGATGAGAGAAACCTGTGAGCAGGATGACAAGAGGAAAGTAAGACATCAACGACAGAACCGAAGAGATCCTGGACTCGACTGAACGGATATTCTCACCTCTTCGCCATCGCCCAAGGTTCAGTAAAGAATGAAATGATCTCTGCGTCATCTCTCAACCTTCGAAGAAAGATTTGAAGAAAGGCAGCAATCGCAACAAAGATTCAAAGTGAGTTTTCGGAATCTTCAGGAGCTTGTTCTGACCGAGCATGACTCACCTCTGAAGTGATCGAATACGGCTCTTTCTAACTCTCCTGGCATTCTCGAGGTAGCTTCGAGGACTAAAAGATGGCAGATACTGCAGGCGTCGAATTGACAGAGAGCCTCCTGGGATGGCATCAATCCTCTAGCAAAAAATGGTTGAGCTTGACGTTTCCACAACTTTGAACATGAATCACTATCAAGACAACCACTGCCTTCGTATTCCATAAATTCCAACCTGAGGTACTTCTTTCTGAAAATGTAGAGATCATGAAGACAATGAGAAGCTATCCTCGTTGAAGGATCTTCTATTTCATGATTCGTTATATCTCCGAAACGTAGAAATGCTCTTGCTGCTTTATGTGCAATAACTGGGAGATGGAAAACGGTAGAGTAGTAATAGATCAAAAGCACTTGTCTGAAGTTCCATTGGGATCTATCCCAGATATGGACCATGCATGAAAGCCATAATGGTGAATTTCTGGCTTGATATTTTGCACCCATCTGGAGTTGGATCAGAACTTGCGATGGGCTCAAATTGGGCGTTTTCCACTCTGATAAGACCAGAGACCGTAAGAACGTTGAGACATGGAATCTCCTCGTTCATAATTTGGTCTTGCCTTTCATTCAGGTTCAGCATGTCTGCCCAAACTTGCGACTCGAGCGCTCCTTTCTTGCCTATGCTGAAGAATTGAGCATCCCCAAAACCTGAAACTCGGAATAATAGAGTTCGATCTTCTCCGTCGAGGTGTTCGATGGCCATCTCTAGTGTTGGTTGATGGAGTTGGTGGAAGGAGAAGAAGAGAATTCATTCGGACCACAATTGACGCCGCTGAAAGTCAGAAACAGTCTCAGAGACCGACTTCAGAGAGTGAAAAACGTATGTATCGATACAAGAGATTGAAGAGATAACGAAAGAGAGATAAGGCCGAACTGTTCAGCTCGTGTTAAGAGGACGCAAGTCGGTCCAAGGGGTGCACGTAGAAGGTCGCTTGAGTGTTTGATGAAAGTGGAAGAACAAAGACCGGTTGGAATGATCAAGTGCACTCTTGGGCCTAAAAAGCTTTCCAGCTTGGTGGAGAGAAGCTAGTTGTTTTTGCCAGAGAGGCTCTCGACTCTCCCATTTGAGACCACTTCCCTTTGCATCAGGAGATGGAAAGCGCTTTCAAGTTTGAAGATGAGAGTCCGAAGGAGAAAAGAAGAGAGGAATGAAACCTTTCATCAATGGAAGCTCTTGAAAGGAACAATCTGATCATAAGTCTCCGGAGGATCACTCACATTCAAGATGATCGAAAGCGACGTTCTCAAATTCGCTGGACATTCGGAAGACAGCTTCGTTGCACAGGAGCTGATGGCCCAAGCAAAGCTTTGAACTGTCCATTAGGGGCGGTCGCTTTCCTAGAAATAGATCCGGTTTTAGATGTTTTTTCCAGACTGCCTCGCACACTCCCTTATTTGCACAATTTACAGTGAAATCGAACTTCATGAATGAGAGATTCATCCAAGCCTGTCTGAAGATGAAAAGATCGTGAAGGTGATGAGAGGCGATACGGGTGGAGGGATCCGCAATAGAATGATTCGAAAGGTCACCTAGAAGAACGAAGCGTTTCAAAGCCTTGATCCTGAGGGCAGACAGATTGAACAAGGTACTGTAATGGTAAATGCACATGACTTGGTTGAAATCCCATTTATAAACATCCGGAATGTGAACCATACAAGCAATGTAAAGACTTGCATTGACTGCCTCGTACTTGTCGGCGATCTGCAGCTGTGACAGAACTTGAGCTGGCCTCAACTTGATTTGCTTCCACTTGGATTGTAGGAGGGAGTTGAGAAAGATTCTAATTTGATCAGCATCTTCAGACAGTTTGACTGCATTTGCTTCATTCATGGGTTGCTGTCGTTCGTCGAGATTGAGCATGTCTGATAGAACTTTGGATTGTAGAGCTCTCTCCTTACTGATCCCGAAGTATGTTTCTATCTTCGGACCAGTTTGAGGATACTTGACAGTCTTGAAAATTAAAGTTTGATCTTCTCCATCCAGGTTTTCGATGGCCATCTCGAGATTCGATGGAGTTGGTGGAAGGGAAAGAAGAGAACTGAAGAAAGCTCTTGACCACCTCATCACCAAAAGCCATGTTGGAAACAGTCTACATTGTTAGGCATGGATTCAGAATGTAAGTACATTGAATTCAAAGATGAAAAATCGAAAACATCAAGCAGAAGCAAAGAGAGAGAGAGAGACAGTGAGACGAGAGATCATTCAGCTCATCTCATCTCTACAATCTCAATCTTGGATTCTTCCTTTCCCGTCGCTTTTGACGATGGTAACAAAAGGAGCTGGACAGGAAGGGAACTATTTGCACCTTCTGGAAGACCTAGAGATCCAGTATTGACAGCTCATGGAATCGTGAGTCGACCTGAAAAGCCATCCATCTCGAGAATTGGAATGGAAGTCTACTCCTTTCAGCATTGTCTATCTCTAAACATTTGTCTACCTTCTCTCATCATTCTGTAAATCATCTTCAACTCGTCACTTCAAGGATCAAGCCAAACATCTAGCCGAATACTTCAGTAATCTCCCTGTGAATCAGAGGCCAGAGATGATCATCTCCAGTCCTTACTACAGATGCGTACAGACTTCTCTACCGACTGTCGAGAAGCTCGGAATGGATTTGATGATCGAACCAGGTCAGTCTGTTGGATCAAGAAATGGGGATTGGAATGGAGAAAGCGTCGGTTTGAACTCCACAGATAGCCGACGAAGAAGATAGAGGTGTTGTTCTACTTGCAAGCCTCTTAAAGGGAGTCGATCTTCGATATTGTTTCTGACATTCATTTTCTGATTCTTTTGCATGTTCTAGGTCTTACTGAGTGGTTCCCGCCAGTCAAACAGAACACAGGTGTACATCCATCTCCAGCTCGAACTTCGACAGTGATTTCTCAATTCCCAAATTCTTCAATTTCAAACACCAAAACTTGGTCTCCATTACTATATGCTTCACTTTCGGGTGAATCGATACCGGAACTACATCTACGAGCGAAGAAAATGAGGGATCTACTGATCGAAAGATTGGAAAGGTTGGGGATCAAGAGAGTCTTGATAGTTTCTCATGCAGCTACTATCATCGCTTTGGGACGAGCCTTTCTGAATGAAGATGAAGGAAAGGAAAAGGACGGTAGAAGCTATTATATAGGTGCTGGAACTGCCACCATCAGCAAATTCAACAGAACAAAGAATGGAAAGGGAAAAGATTGGGAAATCGAATTGAATGGAAATGCAGATCATCTACCTAAAGGGATTGAAAGAGAATGGGATTTTACTTTCGTTCCTTCTAACGTTGAGGAAGAAGGAATGGGTGACGATTGGGTCGATGAAGAGTTACCTGAAGAGGCGAGCAAAGGGAAGACAAATCAAGGCTCGATAAGATCAAAGATTTAATAGAACCGCTATCTCTTTTGCTGATTTCAAATCGATAATGATCTTCCTTGCAAGACATCCAAGAACTTCCATTATCTGTCGTAGTCAAACAACTTGTATTTGTATTGGGGTCTCTTTCAATCTGTTCAGACTTTCTACTAACGATTGACATTTGGAACGGGAAACTTCATCTAACGCTTGATACAAAGAGTGGTCTTGATTGAGGACACAAAAGAAAGGAGCTGAAGGAAATGAACAAGAACAGTATGACAGTCAAAGACAAAGGCCGCATTGATCTTCGACAACGAGAAGTGGAGACTTCGCTTTCTGCAGAGCCAGTCGATCCTGGGAAGCACTGCCGAGTTCGAGGTGCATGAAACTGAAAGAAGAGTCGAAAGGAGAGAATGTCTTATCAGTCAATGGAGATGTTCAATCGTCGCATTGAAACTCTTCTGAAGGCGACATCGGAATGGAATCATTCAAACTTACAAGATTACCTCATGTCTTTCGGTGTTTTCTTGCCCACTCTCTCGTTACACGGTCTGAACTGAAGAATACTTGAAAGCCTTTGTATTTTTGCGTTCTACTTTCGTAGCATTGGATGAGGAGATTCTCGTTCACTTGTGATGGATCAGGAATGTGTAGGGCTCTCAAATTAGGAAGTAGATCACGTTCATCCTCTGACATTTCTTGAAGGGTAATTTCCTTCTGAGATGATCCTGCGGAGGTAATCCTGAGAGATTCTAAAATTGCATTTGATTGACGACTTGTGTTACCAGGCAGGGGAAAGATAGTCAACTTTTTGATAGAAGAATTCGACCTGAATAGCAACTGTACTTTCTCATTGAGGTCATTTTGATCTAGCCATTCCCTTTGGTTGTACTTATTGGTGTTCTCATCGCACAGATTTATGAGCATTTCTACAGGATCCAGTAAGACAAAGCATAAAAGAGATTGGATCAGCCCTCCGACGTATAAATATCCTTCCTCTGGCTTTTCGATATCTGAAATGCCATTCAATGCCTTCGATGCGTTCACTCGTGTTGGCACATAAAGGCTGAATAGATTTCTGAATGTTATTCTTTCTAGGCTTGGGGTGTTGGCTACTGGACTTGTGTCTTCCTCCCTAATAGGTTTCCAGTTGGTAAGCTCAAGCTCTAGAAGGGTGGCTTGGCATATGCTCAAAACACGATGTAGATCTTTCAGGGAATCAGTAAAGTTGACTTTCAGATACCTCAGCTCTGACAGCCACTGCTCGTCTTCTACTTTAAGATCTTCAACATACGAGGTCGAGTACGAATGTAAGCCTTTCCCCACTCTACTACCTCTGCCGCCTGGCTTTGTAGAACGCCATCTATGTGATATTCCTTTGCGTGAACAACCCAGAGTGTTGAGATTTGGCAGAGATTCTCTTGCCATCTTTCTCGTCTTTGTATTCAGTTCCATAGGTTGCACGAGATATACTTGTCTGATGCTGTTCGAAGACTTACTCAATTCGAGGAAGATTTGATCGAGATCTTCAGCTGACTGGATACTTGTTTCAATGGCGAGAGCTTCCAGACTGTATCGAGACCTCTGGTTGAAAATTTGAAGGATAGAAATCGTTTCTTGAACCGAAAGACGGTTCGGGACAAAAAGACGTTGCCAGAAAGATTGACGGTGAAGGATGGTGTCGTTCCAGTGTCTGCAGATTGAAAGAAGTAAACACCTTTGAAATGGAGTGAACTGATCGAAGATGCCCAGGAGAATCTCGTCTGGAAGCAGATCTAGTGGACGATAGGTCGAGATTTGACTTTGAGGTGGTTGATCGAGACTCATTGGAGATGTTCTGTTGACTGCTGACGATGATTGTACTATGAAATTGATGAGATAAGAGAAGAATCAAAGAAGAATCGAAGAGGAAGAATAGTGGATGGTTGGAGAAGGAAAAGAAAGAAAGATTCAAATTTGCTGCAACTTCTTCCCTTCTTACCACAACAACGCTCAGCAACTTTCTCCAAGAAATTCTTCTTTGATTCGTTTTCGATTCTTCTCCTATTCCTCTAGCGCATCCATCAGCTCCAATGGATCTCGATCAAGCTTTCAACTCTGCGCTTCAAATTTCCAAAGACTCGTCCATCCACCCATTCCAACCTTTCGATTCTCTTCCAGACGAAGTGCTACTCCTCCTTCTAGATCCACTCACTCCCTTTCAAAGATGTCTGGTTCTCTCCATCTGTAAGAAGTGGAATCAAGTTATTCTCGGACACAAGCGTTGGTGGCAGTACCTCGACGTTCCCGAGCATCTCCCTTTCTCGACTGCCCTTTCCATCCTCCAAATTTTCAACTCGAGATCCAACTTCACCCTCAGACACGTCATTCTCCAACCGATCATGGAGACATCCAAAGAAGTCGATGAAGTCTTTGTCGAATTGGAAAAGTCTTCAGGTCATGTCAAGTTGTTGTTTCTGAACCAATCTGGCTTCACGCTCGCGGCCAGGAGAGCTGCACAGAAATCCTTACCAAATCTAAATACTCTTTGGTGCACACACTCCCCTAACGTCAAACAAGCTCTCAAATCGATGTCTTATCAGAGAGATGTTACAGGCATTCTCGACGAAGTGGAGGAAGGTCTGCAATTTCTTGACGTCGCAGAGTTGCATCAGCTAGAAGCAGTCGATCTAGAATGGTGCTCAAAGCTGAAGTATTTGAGCGTCGACCGCACAGATTCTGTCAAAGATTTGCACCATATCCTAGAAGTTTCCAAGGGGACACTCAGAAGACTGAGGCTTGATCTTTGGACATTCGATAAGAATCTAGAAGAACCTGAGCTGCTTCGTGCCGATGGCTTCCAAAAGATCTCGATCAAACTTCCAGACCTGGAGACTTTCTTCATACCCAGCGATGAATATTCAGCTGCAGCTCTCGGTCGCCTTATTGACTTCGAAGGTCAGGAGTGGACACTTTTCATCGCGTTTATCCACTCTCTGCTGCAGTTTGACTTCCTCTCTCTAGGACAAGTATGCATTCGCATTTATGAAAAAAATTATTTGAAAGAACTGGGACTAGATGAAGAGGAAGCAAAAGTGAAAACACTTCTTTTCTTTGAAGGTAATCCGTCTATTTTTCATCTGGGTTTTCATCGTATCGCCGGACCTCAGGACAGAGAGAGCTTTCATTTGGACTTCATTCTACATTCTTTGTCTACCAAAAGAAACAGTGGAAGTTCTGATGAATCAAAAAGGGAATCTCAAAGTTCTCTGCTGCCGAAACTTCGATGCCTCGTCATTGAGACTCCACACGCTTTGAACAAGAAACTTCTCAAACAATTCTGGGAAACACGGAGAGCAATTCAAGAGGATTTCCAGATCCTGGTTTACATTGAAGGTGTAGAATTCAGTATTGATCGTTCGGGAGGCGAAAATTGGCTCGATGAAGCAGGAAGTTGTGAGTGTTCAGGATCGAGATCGTCTCAAGTTCTGACGAAGAAAGGTTCATCGTAGAACAGAATGTCTTATCCTTTTCTCTTCCTCTCTGACTCTCTGCATCCAATTTCCCATCAAAATTCACATAAATAGAGCTCATATCTACGCTGTTGCTCGAATGTTGATCGAGTTCAGTCTCGGAAGCACAGTGAGTTCGGTTGAGGTCACCAACGTTTGCTCCATTCTTTGGCCCTAATCTATTGGATCGAAAACTGAAGACTGACTTCTCTTAAATCTTCTACGGCCTCTTTTTTGACTTTTACAGATTCACGTCTGCCTGAGATGCGTTTCTTGAAGTCGAGAGCTCTCACGACATCTCTTCTTCCAACTTCGAGTCTTGGCTTCAAAGTCACTATCTCTATTTTCGAACCCCAAACTCTCTCTTTTACTCCCTCGATGCGAGATCTGTTCTCAAAAGAGAACATCTTTGCTGCTCTTCGAATTCGATTTTTGACGGGCTTTCTCTCTAGTCTTGATAGGCTCTCTGTTCCTCCTTTCGCGGCAAGACTGTTGAAAGTTCTTCAGCATCTTGATTCTTTGGACATTCTCGTACCCGTGTCTCTTCCCTCTTTCTGCACGACAGAAGTGTCATCTCGCAGGCAATCTCGTTGCTCCATCGCAGCTTCAAGCATTTCACCTGCAAAGGGGATCCAAAACTAGATTCTACAAAACAAACAAACCGGGTTGAAAATACATCTCTAGAAGTACAGTGGATCATTTTTGAGTTCCTTTGCTCTTGAATCACGACTTGTCTCTGACAGCTTTCAGTGCTCAATTCATCCAACCTCTCGCCTCCCAATCTTCAATGACAACTACTTCCCCACCCTCCTTCAGCTCAAGTTGAAATTGACTGTTCTTCTCTGTTCTAGACTTGACGATTTTTTGAAGTAGTTTTCCATCCGGCATGATCGGATTTTCAATAGTCAGCTCGACTAAACGTGGCAGAAGTAGATTGTCAACCGGATTGGAAGAACTCCCTCCTCCTCCTCCGGCTGTCGTACCTGACTCCTGAGGCTGAAAGGAAGTATCCAGTACGTCCAAAACTGCATTGATGTGATGATAGTCCCCACCGTATTCACTTTGGTAACATCTCAGAGTCAAAGATTGAATTGTTGGGTTGATCTGGAAGAATTTCCTTGTTTTCTCCACCGAAATGTCCATTTGTTCCCTCCTTGAATATGGAGAAAGATGAATAAAAGCAGCCTTCAACCCTATCACTTTCCACAAGGCTAGCGAATCGGCCGTGCCAGATAAAATTGTCTGACCTGCGTCTATCTCGAGCATCTGGCTCATCGCTACGTTGAGTCCGATGTCACGAGGACAAACGAGCTCTTTGAGACTTCTTAGGTAGACTCGTTTCGTGTTAAGGTACAAATCTCTGATTTCGCTGCTTGAAGGTTCCTCCATTGTAGTCCAGCTTGGCAAATTCAATTCCATTAGATTCCCGGTCGTCATCAGGATCCATCTCATTGACATGATGTCATCTGTAGCATCTACCCGCAAGTAGTCCAGCTTCGATAACCACTCCAGATCTTTACCGTCAGCTGAAACAGAAAGTCCGTGAAGTAGAACTTTAGACCGTTTTCTCCAGTACTTTGATCTTGGATATCAAACCTGACTCTTCGTTTGAACGTGTAGTCTACAGCGGCGAGGAGAACGTCGGGCCCAGAAATAGTAATTAATGAATCCAGCTTCGGAAAGTGTTGCATGGCGAACAATCTGGTTTTCCCATTGAGCTTCTCACCCTGCTGACATAGGGCGAGAACATGCAGACTGCTTCCAGATCTCTTCAGTTGCCCGAAGATCCGATTCAGATGCTTGACATTCATGATCTTAGTCTTTATGACGACATGCTTCAGCCTGCATCCAGATCTGTCGTTGAAAATCGAGAGAATAGTGACGATTGAAGAAGGCGAGAAGTTATCTGAAAGATGAAGATATTGCCAGAATGGAGTGTGGAGGAGGATGACTTGATTCCACTTCTTGCAAATTTGGAGTAATAGAGCTCTTTCGAAAACTGACAGATTGGCGAAGATGGGGAGAAGTAGCTCGTCTGGGAGAGAATCGACGGTTTGAAGAGAGAGCTTGTCGAATTGGTCTTGAAGCGAAGAGGGTGGATTGTGATTGAGACTCATTTGAATGCAGAGTTGGTGTGATTGTTGTTTGAAGATTGAGCTGCAGAAGTAGGAGAAGAATCAAAAACGAATCAAAGAAGAAGTTTTGCTTGAAGAGTTCCGTTGAGTGAGTGGGAAGAAGGGAAGACGAAAATTGGAAGATTTCGATCGATGCAGGATGACGACCTCCTTCGCCGAGTCAAAACGCCGATCATCGTTCGAAACTGGTTTTGGAGCATCTATAGCTTTCATGTTTCACTCTTGTCTAGTTGAAAAGCGATACCTGAGTGTCATTTCGACGTCAACAGGTGCAGAACTTTTCCAAAAGAGAGAGAGAAAGTGAGGTCACGAAAGTTCAGGAGTTCATTCCAAACGGAAACAAATTACAAAAGGGAACCTATACACATAATGAAGAATGAAAGGGAGTCACACAAGTCAGAAAGTGAAAGTCTTGCGAATAGAACTTCAGACACTGCGAATCGGGGTCACTTCGAGAAACCTTCCACCTTCTTGATCTGATCTGTGGTTGACGGATGACAGCGAAAGATTCAAAGGAAAGAGATCAGCACAAGCGCTGAGGAGTAACTTATTGACCCCGATCTCAGAATCTGAGGCTGTGGAATCGTTCTTTCTCGAGTTGTGTTCAATCGTCCGTCACTCAGCCCTTGAACTAGACTCACCTTGGATTGTCACTTCATCCAGCTCTGCCCTCTCCAGTTTTTCTTCTTCACATAGCCACCTTTACTCCAAACCAAAAGTTTGAAGCTTGGACTCAGCTTTCTCCTACTTTGCAGACATTTTCTGAGAAGTTTCCCATTCAACTCAGAAGGTTCATCTATTACGATAGCTTTCAATTTGGGCAAAAGGAGTGGATCTTGCCTTTGTGTCGCATTCGGTGATCCATGTTGCTGCGTTGAAGAAGAGTTGGAAGGGACGATAAGTCTCTCTAGAAGGTGATTCAAGTGAAAGCTGGGACCGGGTCTTGAACTTCGTGCTACAAGCACCAGCGTCAAAAGAGACGGATTTGTTTTGAGAAAGAGATCCGTCTTCTCTTTCAACACTTGAGGTGTCATGGAAGGTCCTCCTATGCTTTCAGCATCTCCTTCGTAGTAGAGATAAACTTTTGGGCTTGACAGGTACCTAATCTGGAAAGAAAGAAAAGAAGCAAGGGTACCTGAGACCTGGACCTGGACCTGACCTCTAAATTTGAGGAATCTGCTCAAAGCTCTTGCTGCACTTGCGTCGTGGGGCAGATGGAATTTCATGCCATTCGAATTGTCCATAGAGATCATTGGCAAGTCTACGTTTTCCGAGTCCTTCAATTCTTCGCCCCACCCAGATACGTCGAGCTCTTGCAGACTCGATTTCGAAGCCTCCAGAATCGAATGTAAGTCTTCGAGGGAACGCGTGGATTGCACCTCAAGGAATTGCAATTATCTAAACCAAGTCTCTTCTTCCTTACCTACTCTATCGAGAGAGTTTGTGGAGTAGTACCTTAGACCTGGTACTTCAGTATCGCCTTCATTCGACAAGTTGATACCGCTTCTTTGTGATTTCCATTTCAGCAAGTCCTTCCACATTACAGAGATGAGAATAGGGTGACCTCTGTGATCGTTAGAGTACAAGAAATGGAGAACTGGTAGAAGATTTCTAGCTAAGTTTCTGGTCTGCGTGTTAAGTCTTGCCAGCTGAGGCAGTGCCAGCACTCTAACGGTTGACGAAGATTTCCTAAGCTCTTCAAAGATGCGATCAACATCTTTGACTTCGCGGATGATTGGTTCGAACAAGACCTCTTTCAGAGAGAATCCAGACCTAAGGTTGAAGATCTGGAGGATGGAAATGGCAGTAGAGAACGAAAGACGAAGGGATAGTTGGACGATTTGCCAGAAGCCTCTGCCGGCGAGGAGGATGGCATTCCAGTTTCTGCAGACTGAGAGAATGAGACGTCTTTCGAAGGCTGTCAATTGATCGAAGATGAGGGGGAGAATTTCGTTTGGAAAGGGCTTGAAAGATTGAAGAGTAGCTTCGTTCGAATGCGAGTTGCTGATCTCTTTCTTGAGAGAAGATCTGAATGCTTGATCGAGGTCTACCGACATTGCTAACTTGATGATTGGTGAGATTACGAAGTTGAGGAAAAGGAGAAGAATCGAAGACGAATCAAAGAGGAAGGAAAAGATGGTGATGTTATGGAAAGAAGAAGAGAAGTGAGTCCAACACTGTTTTGCTCATGACTTCTACCATCAATAGATCTCCTTCTTCGAATCAAGAACTACTTCGATTGTTAATTCCGGAAAGACCAAGTCATCTACTCCCAGTCCAAACAAGAAACAGAGAGGCCAAAGAAGCAGATCCTCTCTCGTCTGTCTGTCACTCTTATCACTTTCGGTCTACTTTCTCTTCTTCTTCAATTCCCAATCTTCCACTTTCAACTCCATCATGAAGAATCCTTTCTCTCACAAACACCAAGATCAAGATCAAGAAGGGCCATCTTCAGGAAAGGTCAGCGTTGCAGTCAGTTCAATCCTCGACTGCTCTCTGATCTCAATCTTCCATGGCATAGCTGATCTCGAATAGTGCTCCTCTATTCTCCTTTGTCTCTCCCAGTACTTTGTCAATTGGGGAATATATGCTCGCAAATACTTTCCAAAGCAGGTTCCAGTCAAGGATTTGACTCAACCACTCTATGCTTTCGCAGACGTCAGACCAGATTCTGGCGAAGTCTTCTTGACTGACAAGTGGGCAGACCAAGATGTGAGTGTAACTCGTGGTAGGAGGTTGTGGGAGTTATCTTTAGAACTTGGATTGCTGTTCGGAAAGTCTCAAACCCTTCAACAGGCCAATCTCTTTGGTCCAGCTCCTTCGACTCAAGCTGCTGTTGACTTCTACGTCTCGAAAGGCGTTCCAACGAGTAAACTGGTCATGGGAATGCCTCTCTATGGCAGAAGTTTCGAGAGCACTGATGGACTCGGTAAACATTACCAAGGAGTAGGTCAAGGTTCTTAAGAAGCTGGATCTTGGGATTACAAGGTGAGCTCACTTCGAAGTTACGCTATTCGATCCTTTCGAACTCTGACTTTCACTTTTCTCTCTTGGCTATTCATACAATATTCTACTCACCTAGGTTCTACCACTCGCTGGTTCCAAAGAACACTTTGATCCGAAAGCTGGTGCTACTCATTCTTACGACGAGAACAAGAGACTTCTCATCACTTATGACAATCCGGAATCGGTGAAGATGAAGACTGATTGGATCAAGCAGAAGGAATTGAGAGGGGCTATGTTTTGGGAAGCTAGTGGTGATCATAATGATCAAGACAGAAGTCTGATAGCCAATGTGGCAAGAGAGGGGAGTGGTCTCGGTTCAGAGTAGAGAGAAGGCATTCAACACTGAACGTCTGATTCTGTTTCGCTTTCAACAAACTTTCTTTTCGTTCAGCTGGGTCCTCTCGACTCGTCTTCGAATCACATAGACTATCCAGATTTCAAATTTGACAACATGAGAAACCAGTTCTCGTAGATTCGAGATGTCAGCCAGAAATTGAAGATCGAGACTCTCGAATTCTTCTGTTCTGATTCTTTGTACAGTGCATACAGGACAATTTTTTCTACGATTGCTCCTTCCGTTTCGTTTCATGTATCAATTTCGTTTTCATTCAATCATCCAACAGTACTATCTACTCCTTCGTTTATGATTCCATTCGAGTGCCTGAATCGTTATCCCTAGTGATCTAACAGGACTAACACAAGTAGAAGGGAAGAAAGAAGCAAGGTCAGTCAGCAGTCAGAGTATGTCGAGGGAAAGACCATTTCACAAAACTGAACTCACTAGATCTCATCTCGTCTCCAATCAAATTTCGATTTCCCAGAGATCAGGCTCTAGAGCAGAGTCGACTACTAGATCTACGACCTCCTGGAGTCGAGTGATCTCTTGTGGATTCAATTGGTTGAACGGGATGATCAATTTCGTCAACGGCTCACGTTCAGGAATTCGAGAAATCGGCTCTGGTCTGGTCATTCTGGTGATACGATTGATATCCTTCAAAAGTCTATTGATATCGTACAGAGTTCTCCTGCCTTTGAGGGCTTTCAAGAGAGACTCGAATTCGGTTGAATGGAGTCCTGCACCAGAAACTTGAATCCTCAGAGTATGCAAATGAGGAACAGAGAAAGAAAAGGAAGAGATGTTTGCGACATTTGACGTCCACAGTGAGGAAAGTTCGACTTTGCTAGAGAATGGGATGAATGGGATCTGTTGAGCTCTGACTTTCAAGTTGGGTGGAGCCAAGATCCAGAGAGGAAAATCCTGAGCCCGACCGTCTCCTTCGTCAAGCTCAAGGACTTCTAGGAGAGGGAAATGGGTTTCAGTGAAATTTCTGTGGAGTGATGGAAGGCGAAGGTGTTTCAAAGTCTTTGAATGCCTTTGTAAGAACTGTGATAATCCACGTTCGTTATCTCTGTTACCCTTTCCGGCGATGCTGAAAGAAGCGAGGCTAGTGAAGTGAATTGAAGGAAATCCTGAAGTTTGGAAGAAAGGTAAACATGGCACCTTGAGTTTTGAATTTAGTTGACCAAGTCCAGCCCCTTGAACTGCTGGCGGCATCGGAAACAAAAGTCGACAGCTTTCCCATCCAAAAGGTCTGAATTGTTTGTATTCTATCAAATTCGGAGCCTGAGCAATTAAACTTCTTCCTAGAGGTGCGAGGGGGTCATCATAGTTGTAGGGATGGGCATTGTTTTGAATCAACTGAATCGAGATGGTTTGAAGCGTACGGTACGATTTGAGAAGAGCGTTGGCTAATGAAGCGAGTCTCATGTCGGATTCTTCTAGTCTTCAGCAATGATACTTTGGTTAACCGAGATCCACTCTTCGAATCAAAGAGAGCGACTGCAACTTGAGTGTCGAGTAGGCTCATTTGTGGGAGGACAATCTCTTTCCAGCATGATTGGTTTTCGTCCAACACTTGATTCCATTCTCTACAAGTCCTTCTTGATTTGACCACATCTAGGGATACCAGAGACTTAAGTACTTGGAGAAGAGTTTCCATAGGCAGAACTTGGTTGATGCTGCTCATTTGAAATGGTTGAAAAGGGGTTGTGGATTTTGAGTGAGAGGAGTGATTCAGAATTGAGTTCTTGACTGTCTTGAAAAGGTTGATTGATTGCGCTTGGATGTTGATGAGATAAGAGAAGAATCAAAGACGAATCGAAGAAGAAAACACAATCTGAAGAAAGGAGTGAGGAGTAGAAGGGAAAGAATGAAAAGTTGAGAATTTCCCAATTTGGTCTGCTAGTCGGCCGAGCAAACGCCGAGCAAGAGGTTAATTGTCTTTCGAAAAACTTTTATCTTTTCTTTCTTTCCCTCAATCCAACCATCCACTTTGCTTCCTTTTTGATTCGATTTCGATTCTTCTCCTTATTCTTCTGCAACCCAATCTACAAACAACAATCACAGCAACTCTACAACTCGGGTGAGTCTCGATCGCAATCCAGCCTCTTCTCTTCAAGACCGGTTCGAAAAGCTTTTTCTTCAAACCATCGATTCTCTTCCAGACGAACTACTACTCCCCATCTTCGCTGAGCTATCGACTTTCGAAAGAGCTCTGTTACTTCAAATTTGCAAGAAATGGAATCAAGTCATCCTTCTCCATACTCCATTCTGGCAATACGTACGCCTTTCAGAGAACTTCTCACCTTCTTCGATCGTCAAAATCCTCTCGATATTCAACGAGAGGTCCGGATGCAGATTGAAGCATGTCATCATTGAAAGCGAAATCACAACTGTCAAGCATCTGAATCGTATCTTCGCTCAATTGAAGAGATCTGGAAGGAGTTTAAACGTCCTTGCCTTACGTCAAGATTGGAAGCTAAACGGAAAGACAAGAGCGATTGCTATGCAACACCTTCCAATGCTGGATTCATTGATCACTCACTCTCAAGTCAGAAAATTTATCACCGCTGTAGATTACATGTTCAGACAGAGAGCCAGGTTTGATGTCCAAGATCAAAGCAATGTCGAAATTAGTCTGACGGTCTACTCCACGGGAGCTCTGTTGCAGCTGACGCAAGAGGATCTGAAGTGGCTGTCAGGAGTAAAGTATCTATATGTTGAGCAGACAGATGACATGATGTCCATGAGACGGATTCTAGAGACAGCTAAAGATCTAGTCGAGTTAGATTTGCCAATCTGGACTCCACGGGAGAAACCTACAAGCAATTCAGTCGGAAGCCGCCTCCTGGAAACAAATCCAGTGCGTCTCGGAAGTCTTACTGGGGTCATTTGTCCTCGCAGCCTCGAATCTGCCTCAGGAATGGCCCAAATGCTCGAGATAGATGGAGATAAGACACTTTTGTGTGGCACGGCCGATTCGCTAGTATTGTGGAAAGTGATAGGGTTGAAGGCTGCTCTTATTCATCTTGCCCCACAGTCAAGTCAAGGAGGGAAGCTATGGAGATTTTGGTGGAGAAAACAAGGAAATTCTCCCAGCTCAACTCAACAATTCAATCTTTGACTTTGAGGTGTCTTAAGGGTGGCTATGGTGGGGATCAGTATCACATCAATAGAATTTTGGAAATGCTGGATACTTCATCGCAATTTCAAACGCCAGGCGCGATAGATGAAGGAGAAGGAGCTTCTTCCAGCTCAATTGAGAATCTGACTCTGCCACATTTGGTAAAGCTGACTATCAGGGATGCGACGACGTTGGATGGGAATCTACCTCAAAAGATTGTCAGGTATAGAAAGCAAAGAAACAATCTATTTCAACTAGAGTTTACCGAGAGACTATTTGACTAAACGGTCGTCGTCGAGGATTGGAAGGCAAGAGGTTGGATGGATTGAGCGATGAGACTTGTAAAAGAGATGTCGACAATTGAGAAGAAAGAAAATCGAGAACTTGTCACTGTACCGCTTGTAAAAGGTTTCCGATCTGTTCCGACTGTTCTGAAGTCTTCAATCCGGTTCTGGATCCCTTTGCAGTTGCGATGCTTGGGGCCGGGATGAAAAGTAAGACGAGAAGAGATTGAATGCGAGAGAATAGATGTGTCGCGCAAAGAGAGGAAAGCGGCAGAGACAGAGAATCTTTTGAAGAATCAAAGATGTTCGAGGATCAATGAGGATAGAGTACAACAGTCTCGTCGCGAAAAAAGAGAGCGGAGAGCCTCGAGAGAAAGCTCATCGAGAATTGAATTCGAAGAGCAGCGAAGATGTTCTTCTTTTGAGAACAGATCTCGCATCGAAGGAGCAAAAAGGGATTTTTGATTTCGAGAATGGAGAAAGGTAGAAGAACACGAAAGAGACTTGACTTTGGGAGCGAAGAATCGAAGTTGGAAGAAGAGACGTCGTGAGAGCTCTCGACTTCGACATAAGAGTCTCCGGTAAAACTGGATCTGTAAGAGCTGCAAAAAAGGGCGCAGAAGACTCGAGAGACGTCAATTTGGATCGAATAGACGAGGGCCCAAAGAAAAAGAATGACCGTTGCTGACCTCAACCAAACTCGCTATCCTTCCGAGACTGAACTCGATCAGAATCAGAGCAGTGTTTCGGGGACGAGGTCTGTTTCTGTGGATGTGATGAAAAAAAGATGCAAAGAGTCAGAGGGAGAAGAGATCAGCCATCTCTTTCTACGATGAACCTTTCTTCGGATCTTGGAGCGATCTCGATTTCGATCTCGATTCAAAAGCACTCACAACTTTCTGTTTCATCGAGCCATTCTTCTCCTCCCGAACGATCAATACTGAAAACGTTGCCATTAATGTGAAGCAGTATCTTGAACTTCTTTCGGATCACCTTCCGTGTTTCCCAGAATTGTTTGAGAAGTTTCTTGTCCAAAGTCTTTGGATCATGGATGGTGAACCGTCGAAGTTCCGGCAGCAGAACATTTTGAGATTCTCTTTCTGATTCTTCGAGATTTCCCCTGTTTCTTTTGGCGGACAAAGAAAGTAGAATGAAGTTCAAATGAAAGCTTTCTCCGTCTTGAAGTCCAGCGACGCAATCCAAACCCAGATGAGAAATAGACGGATTACGTTCAAAGAATAGGGTGGTTTTGAGTTTTGATTCTTCTTCATTGAGTCCTAATTTTTCCAAAGCGCTGCTATCATACATGCGAAGGCGTACTTGTTCTAGAGAAGAGAAGTCAAACTGCAGCAGAGCGTGAACATAGCCGAAGAGAAAAATCGTCTGCTGCCCTCCGACGTCGATGAGACTACCGAGAGCTGCAGCTGAAGCCTCATTTCTAGGAGTGAAGATGGAATCCAGGTCCGAAAAATTGATCTTTTTGAAACCATTGGCATGAATCGGATCGAGTTCTTCCAGGTCCTTGTCGAATGTCCAAGAATTAAGCATCAGTCTTCTGATTGTCATTTTGGAAACTTCTAGGATGGAGCGCAGATCTTTGACAGTATTTGTGCGCCCGATGCTCAAATACTTCAACTTTGAGAGCCATTGTAGATCGGCTGCCTCTAGCTGTTCTACATCTTTGACGTGAAGGAGCTGGAGACCTTCCTCCTCTTCGTCAAGAATTGCTGCGACATCTCTCTCATACCACATTGATTTAAGATGTGGTTTGACGTTGAAAGAGTACGAGCAGTAAAAGGTGTTGAGCTTTGGTAAGATTTTCTGTGCAGCTCTCCTCGCCTTAAGCATGAAGTCAGATTGGTTCAGAAACAACAACTTGACATAACCTGAAGACTTCTTCAATTCAAAAAAGACTTTATCGACCTCTTCAGATGCCTCCATGAGGGTTTGGATCGTGACATGCTTGAGAGTGAAGTTGGATCTTGAGTTGAAAGTTTGAAGAATGGAAAGTGCAGTCGAGAAAGGGAGATGAAAAGGGATGTCGAGGTACTGCCACCAGCTCTTGCGTTGCAGGATGGTTTGATTCCACTTTTTGCAGATAGAAAGAGCCAGACATCTCTGAAAGGGAGTGAGTTGATCTA
Source organism: Golubevia pallescens (assembly GCA_001599655.1). NCBI lineage: Eukaryota > Fungi > Basidiomycota > Exobasidiomycetes > Golubeviales > Golubeviaceae > Golubevia > Golubevia pallescens. The sequence continues at coordinate 533,302 of BCHO01000002.1, forward strand.
GAAGGAGGAGTAGCACTTCGTCTGGAAGAGAATCGAATGGTTGAAAAGAAGATTGGCTAAGAGAAGAGTTAAGTGCCTGCTTGAGGCTCATTGCAGACTATGATTGACTTGAAGAGTGAGGAGAAGAATCGAAGACTAATCAAAGAAGAAGTTCCTGAAGAAGATGCTGCTCGATGTTGTGGTAGAAGGCAGGAAGTTGCAGAATGCAGCAACTTTTGAACACTCTTTCTTTCCCTTCAACTCCAACCATCCAATTTTCCTTTTCGATTCGTCTTTGATTCTTCTCCTACTTCATCAATATTCACATCATCATCCATCCATCCACTCACACATCAAGCCATTCCAATGAGTCTCAATCCTCCACCTCTCAACCTGAACGAAACCTCTCTTCTACCATTCGAAACCCTACCCGATGAACTTCTGCTCTCAATCTTCCAATGCTTAGATCCTTTGAAAAGATCTCTGATGCTTTCTATCTGCAAGAAATGGAACGATACACTGCTGCTCAATCGCTCTCTCTGGACTGTCTTGCACTTGCCTCGTGCCTACTCATTCGAAGAAAGCATCTCCATCCTACGGATCTTCAATGCTAGAAGTGGTTTCCGCCTCAAGCACATGATCTTGGAAGCAGACATGACAAATGGTCAACAGCTAGGCGAAGTGTTCCATGAACTCCAAAAATCCGGTGGCAGTCTCAGACTGTTGAGTTTGACCCAATCTGCATTTCTGAACAAAGAGACAAGAGCCTTGACCAGAAAGCTCTTACCGAATCTCAACACCCTCAACCTTTTAGATCCGATGGAGTATCATTCAATGAGAATCCCGAATATGCTACGCGTAAGGAAAGAGAGAGGGATTCAAGATGCAGACGAGGAGCTCAGATACCTACGTTGTACTCATTTCTTTAGGTTCGACCAGAGCGAACATAGATAGCTATCAACATTGCTCTCCTTTCGAGCCCATGGAGTATCTTTCAGAGATCTTCGCTCCGTTCTGAAGGCTACCCAATCCACTCTGGAATCTCTAAGTCTTTTCGATTGGTCTATAATGGGTGATGACGAACCATCGTCTGAATCTAGCCAACCTAAGGTATCAAGTGACGAAGTGGATATGAAGAGACTCAAACATTTGGAGGTTCCATCAAAAGGCGACGAAGCCAGATCTTTGACTCGCTTACTCGGAAGAGTAGAATCGGTGGAGATGCTCGCGGGGGAGGTGAATACGTTGACCGCCTTCGACTTTCGCAATGTGAAGCATTTGACGGTTTACTCGTATGACGAAGAGGAGGACCAGGAGCAGTTGGAGAATTTGGAACCCCTTCGTCTTAGAACCGAATCTCTCTTCAAATTGAACAAGTCAGTAGAAGAGCTAGTTTTGGAGTGTCCAAACACGAGAAGGGGTGGAGAAACTCAAATTGACCTAACCTTTGAGCTACTTTGCAATCGCTCAGAAACACAATCGCCTCCCGAAGTTCATCTTCCCAACTTGGTCAAATTGACCATCATGGATCCGATCAAGCTAGACGGGAAGCTTTTGAGTAAGCTGGTCCAGGAGAGGAAAGCTCTTGCGGAGAGTTTCAAGCTGACTTGTGTGGACCCATCGAACAAGGAAATCTTGATTGAGGATTGGGAGGCAAGAGGTTGGATGAATTAAACAGTGAGTTCAGAGTCTTTTCTTAGCTCACAATTAAACTCAAGTACTGAGGCTTACCTCGACATCTTCTTTGATTTTTTATTCGAGTCTTCTTGCGGTGACACCAGGTTCGACCACCATCGCTTTGATCGCGCTTTCAATCTTGGCTTCTTAAGGAGCGAAGATGACTCCCCCAGAGCCCAAGCAGTCCAAAGACTGTGTAATCTTTAGATAAAAAACAAGAATTTATCTTTCTTCCACGACTCTGCTTTTCTAAAGCACCTCAAGAGCAGGAGTAGCTCTTTTCCTCTTCTCGCTCACATTGGATTTGCATCATCTTGGTCTGAAAGTATCAACTCGTTTGTACCGATTTCGTAGAACACGCTGATTTGGATCGCGTAATCTTGCTTCTTTCTGTCGAAAAATCACGGGCTTGAGCTTCTATGATTGCAGAATAAGACGGAATATACAGATAGAGATGTCTTCAAAACAAACCTCTCGATCAGGCATCGATGACACCGAAGTTGCCCACTTGGATACGACGAAGACTGTCGCAGAAAGAAAAAAAGGAGGCGAGAAAGAGACAGAGAAAGATCAGCGTCAATTGGGAGAAGTGCGAGAAAAAGGATTCTTCTCCGGAGCCAAAATGAAAAGACTCACTCATCAACGAAACTTGTACCCCACCAACTAGCTGTGTGTTTGGAAACGTATCCATCCATCTTCTCAAAGTTGTCAGCTCTGGTCTTCTCATCTGCAGTCAGAGCTTCGTGAATTGCATCAGCTACTGCGAACTTGTCCCAAGGATTCACTATCAGCGATCCGTTAAGAGATCTGATTTGGGAACGAGCGAGGACGAAAACGGAAGATGAGGTTAGTGAGAGGTGTAGCAATTCTTCTAGAACAGGGCTTTAAGTCGTGAAAGAACAGGAGTGTATGAAGAGAGAAATAGAAACTCACTGCGCTGCACCTGCGAATTCCGAAAGGATCATACTTCCATGACGTTGTTTCTGACAAGCGATATACTCATAGGAGACCTAATATAGATGCAAAGGAAAAGAAAAAAACAAAATTAGAGGTGAGACCAGCAGTCACTCGGGTGAGCTCAAACCATTTCGTCCATTCTCGACTCCTCTATCTTTGACTTACCAAGTTCATACCGTCTCTAGTACTCGTGACCAAACAAGCATCACTGACTGCATACAGAGCACAGAGTTCTTCAAAACCAACACTTCTATGCAAGAAATGAATCGGCATACTCTCCACGGTTCCGAATCTTCCATTGATTCTTCCGACAGCCTCGTTCACTGAAGCTCTTAGATTCTGATACTCTTCTACGTCTTGTCTTGATGGAACAGCAACTTGGACTAGGACCACCTGGGTAAAGATCGAACGAAGAGTTGGCGAAGAAGAGTAAGAGTCTCACGATCAGCGTTCGATCTTTGATCTCACTTTGACCAAACTAGAGAAAGAAACTCAACATCCGGCAATCAAAAGACTCACCTTTCCAACCCATTCAGGATGATCTCCCAAAAAGCATTCCAAGGCATGTAGTTTCTGAGGAACACCTTTGATATAATCCAATCTATCAACACCAACGATAATCTTTACACCTTCAAATCTTCTCTCCAAAGCACCTATTCTTTTGATGACCGAATCGTTCATCAGAGCTTCCTGGAATTGAGCTGGTTCTATACCAATTGGATAAGTTCCAACATGAACGTATCTACCTTCGAATTCACAACCGTTTGGCATTGTTGGTAAACCCAAGATTCGAGTGCAAGAAGAAAGGAAATGTCTGGCATAATCATAAGTGTGGAAACCTAGTAGATCACAATGAAGTAGACCTAGGAGAATCTCTCGTCGGACTGGAAGAATACTGAATGAGGGAAGGAGTGGGAATGGGAGAAGGTGTCAGTTTGGTAGAAGCGAAAGTAAGACGAGCTGAAATCAAGGAAGACCTCATTCTGTTTCTCTAGAAAGGCGACGTCTTGAAGAAGCAGAATGTGATATTCATTTACTTGTCTTACTCACCGATAAATCTCACTACTAGGGAAAGGAGTATGTAAGAAGAAACCAATCTTGATAGCTCCTCTATTCCTAACACCATCGTGACCAGTTCCTTTACCTTTACCAATTTCCCCTCCTTCTTCATCATCACCTTCCAACATCTCATCATCTTTTTCATTCCAGACTTTTCTAGTTCTTTGATCTATGTCTCTTTCATTCTCATCTGTATCTATTGAAGAGGAATGTAATAATTCAGAACTGTTTCCGATTCCTCCTCCACCTGGATTTGACTCCGAATTGGTGTTGGGAGGAGATAGAATCTGACTTGAAGAATTGGAAGAGTTTTGATTTCTGGTGTTATGTGGAACTGCTAGACCTGAAGAATTTGGTAGTTGAGAAGTTCCATCTAATCCATGTCTAACGTGTTCTAGTTCTCTTTGAGAAGTCTCTCCTTGAGATTCTGATCCTTCTATCAGCGTTCTTAACATGAGTGGTAGAAGCATTAGATGGTAATCCTGTGAGGTTGGGATAGGAGAGATGAAGAGGAGGGTGGGAAGATTGGTTAGAAGTTAGAGGTCAGCGAATTGCTTTCGAAGAAGTGAGAGCTGCACGAGATCCTCCCATTGATCAAAACTGATTATGAGATAACAAGTATGTCCTTGCTACTAGATAGCAAGAGAATCGGAGAGGATAGAGTCTTGTACGAGGACCGCTATCAAGTTTGTCTGCCTTCTCCCTCTCTCTGTCTCTTCATTGAATAGTGCTCTTTTAAACGTTGTCCAATGAGAAAGAGTCACACGCTCTAGAACGACTGAAGCCTGTGCCAAAAGAGTCTCATTCATTCCATCACTTCCATCTCCGCCCATCCATCTCACTATCTAACCACTTACCTGAACCCAAACCATATCACCCTCTCCAACCTGTTTCCTAACGACTTCAGCAAATCTCAAATTAGCTTCTCTATAAGCCAACCAATTCCCTTCATCGAATTCCATTTCACCAGGATGATAATGAAAAAGAGGCCAAAGGATAGAATTTGAAAAACCATTATAATGAGAATCTGCCAAATCATCTTCCAACCAAACTGGTTGACAAGAATATTCTTCCAACAATTTCTTTTCTATGAATTTTCTAGAAGTTGAGGATTCTATTGATAAACCTGGCCAACCTATCCAGGTGAATGACATTCTTTTCTTACATCCTGATAGAGCTGAAACTAGACCTCCGGAGGAGAGACTGAAGGTATATCCTCCTGGGGCTGTGGGATCTGCTCGGATTGTTACTGGTAATCGATTGGATACTACTATTAGACGATTGGAGGAAGGAGGAGCGTTGGTTGAGGCACTCATTTTGGAGAGAATAAGTAGTGTGGAGAGGAAAGAAGGTTGCGATCTCGAAAAGCACTTTCGCCTTTTCGAGTCCAACACTCAAAGATCGTCTACAGACCTGATCGAGTAGGTGGAAGTACTAGAGACAAGAATTACGTTCCACAAAAGTCAATGAAACAAGATTTCGGATTGAAAGTAGCTCTAATACATCAGTCTTTAATGTTACAAGTTGGTCGAGTCTAAGTGGTCTCTTCTCATCATCTTTTGAAGCATCATTTCAGGATTGATGCCATGAGAATGGAGTCAGTCTGCAGATAGAAGAAAATGATCCGACTTGAAGAGTGTAACTAGAAGAGAAAGCCATCGAACCAAAGATCTATATTTCCTGAACCTTTTTCCAGATTCCCAATTCTAACCCTGCCTCTGCGATTGACAGATTAGAGGATGTGACGCGAGAGAAAGAAAAGGTTTGCAAACAAAAATAAAATGATCAGTAATTCAGAAAAGTGAGAATGTTCTCGTGTAGATGAAATGCAAAGAAGGGCCAATTATCCCTCCAGGATCGATGAAGTTGTTGGAATCTACTGTCGAAAGAGCTTCGAGCTACTTGAGTCTTCAGATTCTTCAGAGAGCAGAGAAATAGTAGGTTTTCTTCACCGCCGAGTTCGAAGCCCTTATCGAAAGAGAGTAGAACCAAGAAGCTGTCACACAGATGTGAATCCTCGCTTCCCACTCCAAGGTTTGTCTCTTCCTCCTCTTCCCTCGTCGACTTTATCTTGCATTATCTTGAGACTATCTCAACTACGTCACGATGGGGATACATCACTTTCAGTCTTATTCGTTCAATGTACTGACCTGTTTATGTTTTGGATCCTTGGAACAAATGACATAAAGTCTACCTTTCCTCCTCACGACTGAACAACCATCACAGAATTTCTTTACGGAAGATCTGACCTTCATTGACCTCGTATTCGGAGGAGAGATTAAAGATTGAAGTGGATTTGAAGGAGATGAGATTGAGGAAGTGGAAGTGATGGATGGGATTGCAGTGGATCGAGTAAAGATTGACCTCCTCAGAAAACTGACAGTCTGAGTTCGAGGAATTGTTCGTAGAATTGATGAAATCATCTTGTATTGTTGATTCAGGAATTAGAACAGGAGAGCTTGAAGATGTTGTTGAATTTGGCTGATGTGGTCCAAAGTCAACTTGACTTTTTCACTTTTCTTCCTGAAACCATCGCCATCTTCAACGTTCAATCATTCATCGCTTTGAATGAGGCTGCCGACGATTTTGAGTTCGGATGAAGCAGATTCAATCCTGTCCAGTCATTCGATTTCCACATCTGAAGATTTGATAAAGACTTTAAAGAGCAACCATTCCAATTCCAATTCTATAGACTCAAATGTCAAATTAAGAATTGCCAATGCTTCATTCCATTCATCCTCTTTACAATTAACAAACAAATCCACAGTCCTAATCGATTGGTTAATCACCGAAGTAAACAAGGCAAAGAGAGAACTTGACAAATCATCGTCGATCCAGAAATCCAAATCCATTCCCTCTTCCACTTCGGATCAACTCCCATTCCATTTCAATCCAAACACTTATCATTTATTATCAATCTTACAATCTGAAAACTCAAACATCTTCAAATTCCCTTCTTTATCAATCTTAGATTCAATCTCTAGAAGTCCTGATTTAAAAGTTGATTTTTTACAGGTATTTTCTACTTCTTTGGAACCTTTACTTAGGAATTCATCCGTCAGATCATCCACTACTTCAAATGGTTTCGATTCTTTACAGGAATCCATTGGTAACTTGATCAAGATCTTACCTTCTTGGTTAGAGGTGGACGGAGAAGGAGAAGAGAGAGAGAAAGAGAGAAACTTGATCTCTGGTGCTAGGATTCTGAATGCTATCATCTTGCCTTGGATCGGGGCTTTGGAAAATGGGGCGAATCAGAAAAAGGTCAGTTCAGAGATCTCGGAGAGTTGTAGATTCAGGAGAGTCGAGTAAGGAAGAAGATGCGAGAGAAGGTCCAGAATGGGAAAGGGAAAAGGTGTTTCTTTGAAAAGAAAGATGGATCCCATCTTGACATCTTTTGTTTCTCTCGAAAGTGGTTCTCTCTACCCAACTTCTATAGAACTGCAGTACTTCAGCCTTTTGGCGTTGAGATCTAATGGCTCCACTCGTTGTGATTTGAGGGCCTCTTCTCATCCTTCTTATTCGATGAGAAAATTCTTGGTTTCTTCTTTCGAGTTCATTCTCTTCTTTCCTTAGATTGGCTCTCATTGACTCTCGATTTGCTCTTTCTTTCTTTCTATCTTTTTCGCTTCATCCCTCAGGCGACCAAACATTTCCTACACGATTCTACCAATTTCAAGTCTTTACTTTTAGCCTTTCATTCCATTGATTCTATTCAACTCTCAATCTCATCGACCACTTACACATCTTCATCAAGCAATCATCAAACATCCTTAGCTTCAAAAGCAAAAGAAACTCTCCTATCAAGTCTAGAAAACATTCTACAATTCTCATGTTTCTCAACCGATCAATTACTCAAATTCTCATCCCATTGGGAAACATTCTATCAAAATCAAGTCCCAACAGCTTCAGATAAAGGCAAAGGAAAACAAAAAGAAGAAGGCTTAGAGGTTTCAAGTAATGTTTTAGAAATCCTTTCAAAAGTGTTAGACTCTACTTCTGATGATCCTTTAAAATCAAAGTTACGAAGCTCCATTCTCAAAATCTTACCCGCCCTTTTGAAAGTTGGTTTGACTAGATTATCTTCTGAGAGTTTCAATCTATTCTCCAGGATAAACCCTCCGATCAATTCAACCGGTATTCAACCTACTTTCAGATCCAAACAGGAAATCTCTGAAATCTTCCGAAGAGTTTCATTTAAATCTTTGATTCTTCCATCTTTTCAATTCTTGGTATCAACGAGAGAAAAGGACGATTTCGACTCGGCAAAGATTAGATTTAGATCCATCATATGCTTGATGGAAAAGATTTCAAATGATGGGTTGTACATTCCTTCTGCTTGTTTAGAAGAAGAATATGGAACTTGGTTGGCTTCACTGAAACATGTTTTCGATTTCTGTTTGTGGGTTTATGAGAATGATTGGGGGAAATCGAAAAGAGGAGATTTGAAAGTTGAAGTTTTGGAAAGCTTTGATTTGGTTTATAAGATTGAAGAGAAGGTGATTGATGAGAAGAAATTGAAGAGGGCTTTCGAGATGATGAATACAAATCATCTGGTTCCATCTACTTCTACGTCTAGATCGAATACAGACACATGTCTCAACAAAGCTCAAGAATTCCTAAAGACTCTGATAAGCTCTCATTCAAATTCAAGAAATCTATTTCAGTTGATCAAAGTTTTCCTGAACAGTTTAATGGAAACTATTCATCCTCTTGAGAAAGAAAGCATCTCATCAATTCAGACCATCAATTCTCCACTACTTTCTTTCGAAATCAAAAAATTCTTACAAAAAAGTGTCAGAGATTATTTGACTGTCAATCAAGTTGAAGAAGTACTGAAGATGTTCCATCAGGATTCTCGATTTATTCTGAAGGACATTGATCGCTTGGAAAGTGAGGATTTGAATGGAAACGGGAAGAAAAGATCATCAAGTTCAGATATCAACGAAAAGTCAACCCCCTCAAAGAAAAGGAAATCAAATTCAGGAATCGCAAATGGGGTTTCTTCAGAAGAAAATTCACGATATCAAAGTGCAATTTCAGAGTTGATTATTCTTTTCGATTTCTTTAGTTACATTTTACCTTCTTTACCAATCTCTAACTTCAACCTCAAAGAGAATAGAAAAGAAATCGTGGATTTCAATAGAGAAATATTAGATGTCGTTTTGAGGAAAGGATTGGAAGAAACTGGACCTCGAATCGGATTTAGAAGATTGATTTCGGGAGTTTTGAAAGTCAAGACATCGATTGGTCAACAACAATGGTTCGATGAATTTCAAACTCGTCAAGATCAAGATGTTGAAATGAAAGAAGTCGAGAATGAACAGGATCAGGTTGAGGAAGGAAACGATAATTGGATCGTCAAATCTTTAGATTCAAAATTCAGTTCAATCCTCAACCTTTTACTACAGAAAGATGACCAAGATTCTGAAAGTCAACCCTGGAAATCTGAGTTGAAAATTGAATTCCTAAGATCTTTCTTCAATAGATTATCGATTGCAAATGAAACTTTTGATGAAGAGGGTATTGAATTGCTGAGTGGCATTCTTCATTCTGATTCTAGTGAAGTTATAATAATCGAAAAGTTGATTGAGCAATCGCTCTCGATAAAAGAAGATAAAGAAATGGGATCTTCCGAATGGAATGGTAAAACCCACGGATTGAACCAAGCAAATGAAGTTCTAGTCGTTTGGAAGTCATTAGTTCAAGATAGCAAAACCTTATCTTTGTTGAATCAATATGCAAGTGACTCATTGATTCTTTTCTTATCAAAGTTCTTGTCCAAGACTCTAGCTGTGAAAGGTTCAAGGGAAAATGATAGTAGGAATCAAGTTCTCCATCAAATTTCTACTCGATTGGTAAAGGATTCCTCGTTCATGGAATTGAAAAGATGGAGAGACATTCTAGTTCAACAACTAGTTTTGGAGGATACCAAAGAATTAGAAAGTCAAAGCAACAAGCTGAATTCAAAGATAATCGAAAAGACTTTGACTTCTTTGTTAAGTTTATCTCAATTCAGAAACGAGATCATGACTTCGAAGCAAAAGGTCACAATTTTTACCAGACTACTCAAGTTAGATGCTTTACTATCTGAAGAAGAGATTGTCGATGCAGATTTGCTCAAGAACAAGGTCAAGTTGAGAACTTATGCTTGTTCTCTTTTATCAGATTTAAATGAGGCTGATCTCAAGTCTTTTGGATTCACTTTTGAGTCAGATCAGATCTCAAACCTCGTACCGAAACATATCTTTATCGTTCAAGAATCGCAAGTGGGAAACGAATTCAACAAATTAGAGAAAAAATTCAATTCAATCACTTTGATCTTGTTCGAGATCTTCTGTAAAAAGTTGATTCAGTCGGTCAAGAAGAATCAATCTGAGAATGACAACTGGGTTGTCGTTGAGAAGCTGATAGATGCTTTGAACTCTCCTCGAGAGGAGGGATCGAAGAGAAAGAGCAAGGGCAAAGGGAAAGAATCGACAGATTCTACAAATAGAAGTCTAGCAGATGAAGGTTTGGTTAAATTGGTTGAAATTTTGCTGGAAGCCGATGCTACAGAACATAACTCACCTTCAAATCTTCCAGTCAACATCACTAAGTCGTTACAAACGTCAAGACTCTCTATAACAGCAGAAAAGTTGAAGGAGAATCTCAACAAATTGAATCAACAAGGTCTCGAATTGGTATCTAATTCTGGCGAATCCAAGAAGTCGCTCGAAGATCAACTCAAAGGGTTCATTCGTCAACTCTGTGAGATTCGGCTCTCATTGAAGATCAAAGATTTGAAGCTCAATTTAAGTGAAAATATGGATATTGAGGATTCGGACCGAGATTCATCTCAGGAATCGAGTGAAATCCTGAACTTGACCACAAAGTTTTTGGAGACTTCTTGTCAGATTTTCCTTTCTTTCAAAGCTGAGTTGAATCAAAGATCACCCTTGAATGGTTCTGCTTTAAGACTCTCAAGGGAAATCCTGAGATTATTGAATGTCTGTGGAGGTTTGATTAGAGGAAGAGTGGTGGAAGAGAAAGAGAAAGAAGTTCAAGTCATCGATGAGAAGACTTCGGAGAAGTCCCTTGGAATCAGTTCATCTCTTGGACTGGCCGCCTGTCTATCAGTGCTAGACTCCTACGGTAAGTAATTTCAAGTTGCATTGTTTGATCAGAGTCTAACAAACTTGATTCTCTGTGTACTCTCGCTGACTTCTCTTTCTTTCTGATCCTCGCAGATGCCGTTCGCTATCTCTCGCCTACCTTTACCGACGTCTCGACTCAGCTCTCCATTTCTGATTACCGGAGTACTTTGGAGGCCCTGCTGTCGATCATTGTCGCTTCGACTTCTGGCTCTCGCTCCGATCCTAGTGCAGCTAGAGATCGAAACGCTGTGCTGAAAGTCTACGAGCTCTTGTTGAGATGGGGTCCTGAAGGTGAGTAGATCGATTTGAGAAGATGTCTCTATAAGACGGGCTGTTTGTTCAAAGCTTTTCCATCCTTCTTTCTCTTCGTTTCAGGTACGAGTAAACTCTCTAGGACGAGCTTCTCAAACTTCTTGGGCTATTCAAGTCAGTTGGCTTCGAGGACGGCGCATCCATTGCCTCTTCTGCAAATCGTCGACGGAGTTTGTGCAGGAAAGGTGAGTCTATTCGAATGAAATGAAGCTTCGCGGGTGCAGACTTGCCGACCGTCTTTCTCTCTTCCCTTCTCTACAGGCGATGCTCTTGACTGCTTTCGACGCTTCGAGGATCCTATCCATTTTGAGCGTCGTCGTTGGACCTTCTGATATCTCTCTCACAACCTCAACATCAAACTCATCTTCCGTCTCGTCAACCTTCTCTGTGATGGTTTCCATTCTTTCATCTCTCACACGTCTTCGTAGAGATCTGATCTCTCCTCTGCTACCTCAACTCACGTCAGTCCTATCTCAGCTGATCTCTCTGTTCAGAACTCCAAGAGCAAACCTTCCCAAAGTTCAACTGATCGAGACCATCAAGGCCTATCCAGCTTGGATGATCCAGTCTACAGGAGAAATTTCAAGTCTCGACGAAGAGTCAGCTAGAGAATTCTCCAGATTACTGAATGGATTGATAACCAAGACTACGCTTTCATTATCCCTAGATTCCCTCTCTAGTTCCAAGAAACGTAAGCAAGACTCTTCAAGCTCCTCAAGAAATGGAAACAATAGTTCGTCATCTTTGAGCAAATCCTTGTCGAAACATTCTTCGAATATTCTGCTGTCTTACATTCTTTCGCTCACTTCAAACTCGACCACCATTCCAACGAATGTCAGGACTGAACTTCTACCGGGTTTGTTCGCTCTCTTTGAAACTATTGGTGAATTTGAGAGGGATTCTTTGATGGTCAGCGGGTTGTATGGAAACGAAGGTGGAAAGGTGATTTTGAGAAGAGTTTGGAAGGAGTGGGAGAGGACTAGATATAAAGGTCAATAGTCTTGCATAATTATCGTAATCAATCTTTGAATTGAATCGCTCTAGGTTCCAATCTGTCTTTCTGGAGAGTCCCGATCAGTTTTCTCGATGTGACAAGTTGTACGACGTCTTGCGAAAGGCTTCTAGAAACGCAACTGGTTCTCAGATCTCAGGCGCTTGATCTCAGATCTCAGATCTCGAACCCGATCACATTCAAAGTTCATCCGTTCGAATTCCGAGCGGAAAGAAGACGAGACGGGACCTCAGAAGCTTCAGAAGCAGATCGACAGCTCTCAACGGGACTCGAGATTTCCTCTCATCGGGACTCGACCTTGCGCAAATCTACCGCTGGCTCTTTCGAATCCAGAGCGGAGAACGAGGAGTCGGTGTATGGTCTTTTGGACCTGAACAAAGACAGTTTGTGCAAGTCTGATATAAAAAGAGGAGACTTTTCCTCTTCTTTCTTCCCTCGATCCGACATCTGTCTCAACTCTTCAAGCAATGGTTCGCCTCTCTCTCTCTTACTTACTCACTGGAGCCTCCCTGGCTTTCCTAGTCTCACCTCAACTCGTTCATGCAAGGCCTGCAGCAAGTCCTTCTCCAGCCAAAGCTCTCGACACCTTCTGTGACAAGTTTGATCGGGCTTGCGCTGATACTTGCCTCAACGGAAAAACAGGACATGTCAAGATAGCTTTCAGTTGTGCAAAGATTCCTCCAAAGAACGAGATCTTTCACTTTGGATGTCGCTGTGATGGGAAAGAGAAAACTCAGAGTAAGTCATCGACGAAGACTGCTTTCTCGCTGTTCATCTTTTGCCACCCTAATCCTTACCTCGATCGACTTTCGCCTTCTCGCTCCCGTAGCCGCGTTGGGAAAAATATCAGGACCAGTTCCCTCGAGTTTGACTGTTACTAAAGTGAGTCCGTCACTCTAAACTAGGCCTGTCAGTTCTAGCCAGATGCTGACATTCATCTCCTCTACTTCTTTCGATCTCGTCATTAAGAGCGTTTCTACTACCGTGACTCCCACCGTAACCAAGCCTATCACAGTCACACAGACTGTAGAGGTCGATGTGACATTATTCGGCACTCAATACACTTTGGGCGATGGAACTGGATCGGGAAGTGGAAAGGTCAAACAGAACATCTCTCTTCTTCAGGTCAAAGTCAACAAGGTGAGCGAGCCATCTTTCGAAAATTGCAAGATCATGCTTCTATCTGACCCTCCTCCATTCTGAATCTAATCGATGAATCTCATCCCAAATCTCTACAGAAGGCCAGCACCAACAAAGCAAAACAGCCGGCTCAATCGACTTTCTGTACCGAGTACTTGTCGTCCTGCAGTCGTCAGTGCTCCAGAGTCAAGTCTTCGCCAAAGACTCAGATTTGCAAGAAGACAGACGACGGATCTAGTTTCGACTCCTACAATCTGAACTGTGTCTGTAAGAATGGAAAGTCCGAGACTCAGGTCAGTTGTCTTCTGCTGGTTGATGCTCATTTCTGCCTCCGTCTCAAATAGGTCTAATGTTCTTCTCCTTCTCTCTTCCCTCTCTTTCACAGCATGCTCTCGAAGACTTCGGGAATGATGGAGCTTCAGTTCTTTCTAAAACCGTCACAGTGGTTGGAACAGTCACTGCAAGTGAGACGGTAACTTCTTCAGTTCCTGTCGCGACTGAGGTTTCCCAAAGCATCAAAGTAGTCCCTTCGACGACTCTCGTGGTACTTGCCCCAACTGGAGTCGTCAGAGCAGACGGTGCTGATGGAGGCAGTCTCTATGTGGGAGACCCTGCCAACGCTGGACCACCAGTTCTGTACAATAAAATTCCATTCCTAGGGCTTGAAGATTCCCGCAGCTCAGCTGGCAAAGTCTTCCTTGTTCGAGATCCCTCCGCTCCTTCGACAGGCAATTATGGTGTTGCTTTTTCTCTTCAGCCTTCGACTTACTGGGTAAGTGTTGAGCAATTGCAGTTTTCTGACAGGATACTTTGTTCAGATCCCTTTTCTTACGCGCTCTGGGTTCAATACCTTCTCTTTTCATCTCGCTCTTCAGTCCTTTGCCACCTTCGAGTTGGATGTTCCAGACTTCCGTCCTCAACGCAAGCGAGTGGCACACAGGTCACGTTACTCATGCATTACTCCATCAGGCCCCAGTGTACCACCATCTTCGACTGACTATTATCAAACGTTCACCTGGGTAGCGGGCGACATTGAATCGAATCCCGATGCCGATACTCCAGATTCGAAGCAAGTCAAGTTAAGCTCCAGATGGCCTCAGGGAGATGGCACCTTCGTTGACAAGCCCTTACATAATATTGACGGAGCTTCATGCGCGGTTGATTCCGATTACTATTATGGTGAGCCATTGACCTTCTACTTGGAATTGGACAGTTGATGCAGATCGTTTAGCACCTTGGTTCGTCTTCTCCATCTTCTTGTACTTCGATACCTTTTGTCTCTCTATACTTTCGGCTGATCTTAGCTTGGCTTCGATTTGTTGCTCTTTTATACTTTTGTTCTCCACATGCCATTCACGCTGATCTTTATGAGCGAGCTTGCATCCTTTCGAACAGCTTATCCAAACAAATGATTGGCGCGAGCGAAGAGAAGCTGTGCTCTTCTCAGATGAAATTTCGAAGCTTTCAGCTCAAGATCTACGAGTTGAGAGACGAGCAGACGAGCGTCGCAGCTCTCACTCTGTGTTCGATCCTCTTTTGCCACCTTTTCTTTGAATGTCTCGCAGTCTAGAGAATCGCCCCGAATGATGAAACCACGACTTTTACTTCGTTTATGATCACTCAAACGAAATCACTCTTGATTCGTCTTCAATTCCCTTTCGTCAAGAGTACTTCACTCGACCACTTCGAAATAGAGCAACCTTGTGATTGACATTCGATTGATAAGGAGTAAAGCTGGCTTTATCCGACTCGAGAGTTTCTTCACCCAGAATTCGAGCCTCTCGAACTGAGAAAGAACAACGAAAGTCAAGTTCCAAGCTCCATTTCCAACTCCAAAATCTCGAGAGCTGCGATAGAAATCATAAGAAAGGCGACAGCCAATTGAGACAACTCATGAAAACCTCTCCCTGAGAAGCATCACCAGCTGTGAATGTTTAATAAGGGATAAGAGAACAGTGTCAGCTGACAATTTCAAAATGGATAGACCTCCAGCTGCTGCACTCACCAAACTCATCCGATGGCTCCACGAATCTAAGTCTAACTTTTCCAATCTTGAAAATGTCGACGTTCTCAACTCTTTTCCTCTTTGCATCCCATCCAGCCTTTTGACTCCTGCTCTTGACCCAGGGTTTCTGATTCACGTCTATGGCCTTCAAAGGTACTATTACTTCCTTCAGCGGCGCCGACGGAATGACATTGACAAATTCAGCTAACCAAAGCTCTTCTAAAAAGTCCACGTCGGTGTCTGTCTTGTGCATGATGACGTAATAAGGAAGGTAGATGGCTTTGAGGTTGGGAGGAAGAAGACAGCTCTGTTTTCTCTCCTTGAATCCCAGGATCATTGGCTGATCCACAGTCAACAAAGTCATCGACTGAAATGGATGCAGCACCCTTGGAGATAGAGCTGTGTCACCGAGGTCGACTCCCAGTAGGCGTAGGTGTTTCAAAGAATTGAAAGATCGATGCAGAAACGAGAGAAAGTCTGCGCAAAGTGAGGATCCTTCTTGTGGCGTATCTGAAGATAGAGAAGAGAGGAAGACCTCCAAGGCTTGGAGCTGATCTGTTGCTTGAAGAAGATGAACCAATGCTTCAGTTCTCTGATTTCCACCTTTCGAATCCTTGGTACCTTTCCCATAGTGATCCCACACTGCACTTCTGTTATGTCCGACTTGAACAAAGTCAATGCTTAGAGAAAGCTTCTTGACGGTTGACTTTCCATTGAATGCTTCACTGGCTTCCGAAATGGTTTTGAAATCATTCATCGAATAGCTTAAACCGAATGAAGTTTCTACCAATTGAGAGCACTGGAGTAATAACCAAACGACATTCGAAGCATTCAGATTGGGGTTTAAAGATTGACCTTCGCCACCAGACCAAATAGGAATGTACAAGACCTTCAAATGAGAAAGGAATTGAGGCGGAACCAGACTCACGTTGATTCTAGTCTGGAATGGAAAGAAGAAGAAAGGATCATCTAGAAACAAAGCCTCGAGATTGATGAGGCTGTTGTAGGTTTCTTCAATCACTTGTAAGATTCCTTGCTCGATTTTCTCATTCAACTTGTCCTTAGAGATTCTGCCTTTCAATTCCGGTAGGAATGCTAGCCTTAGAGAGCGAATATCCTCATCGTCAATGTCATCGGACATGGATTTGAAATGAAGAGACTTGACGAAATAACCATATCCTAAGGCCGGGAATTTCACGTGAGGTCGACCTCACTTGAGGTCATCTCAAGTGAGTTTTTCCTCATTCTCATCTCATTTCTATTCTGAGATTTGAGATCAAAAATGAGGTAGAAATGAGTAATTGCCAGCCTCACTTGAGGATAGAGCAAGCTCATGTGAGATCAGGAGGAGTTTGAAAAGGCAGTCTCGTTCAAAGCACCTTTTCTTTACTTCTCTTGAACTGTTTCTCTTCTATTCTCGTATATCTCTACTTTAGAGGCTCTTTATCCAGCCTCTCATACTTAGAAGGATAGAAATGGATCCCCTTGGGTCATCTTAGGTTCATCTCGCCTTCATCTTCTCTCACTTCAATCTCATTTTTGCCTCATTCACTTCACGTGAGCTTGAATGAGTCAAAATGACTTCAGAGACCTCATATGAGTCGAATTTCATCTCATTCTCATCTGGAAACTCGAGAAAAGACTCCAAAAATGACCTTGAATGAACTCATCTCACGTGAGAAATGAGTTTTCCCTGCCTTACCATATCCCAATCCGCCATCCGATTTAAACCATCCTCTTGTTAGTCTGACCCATAAGCATCGCAAATGCTCGAAGGAGAAGCTTAGGTTCTGTATCAGGGCAGGATACCAGAAACGAAAAGTCTTTTTGCAGGTTAAAGTAGTTGCGGCCAAAGTAAAGTCTCGTAACCTGACGAAGGAGAAGGAGGTTGGAAACAGTACAGAATTAGCATGCCTTCCTCCTAGTAAGTGATCGGTAATGCTCGCACTGTTGATGCTGCAGATCGTTCCTTCGACGAATCTAGTCGCATTCTACTTGGGGTTGTAGTGCAGATGCGACGTTGTACTCACTTTCTTCCTCGTTTTCTCTCCGATGGGCTGTCTTTCTCTGCCCATTCTCTGATAAACTCTGCAATGCCCAAAGCTACATCTTCTGGAATTGAATCCAGACTGGCTGGCTTTTTGACTATCATGTCTGAAGAAGCCATTTGAGTGGTTGGTAGAAGCGAAGAAGAAGAGAAGAGGTCTTTTTCCTTTTGGTGAGCCTCGGCGTTGCACCGAAGCTGACAGACGAGCCACAAAGAAGGTCTCGATTGTCTATGAAACAAGGCTTGTAAGTTCTCGAATCGATACATTCTAGACATTTACATCTCGTAAGCAAGAATATTGATCAGAGTAGAGCAAAGAAAAAAAATGGAAGGCAGTGACAAGTGTTCGCGTCTCTTTTCAAATCCTCTCGTCCTCTTTGTCTCTCTTTTCTCTCCTAATGAGATCTACAATGAGCGAAAACAGGGAAACCGAAGCCTAGTCTCTTATTTCTCAAGGAATCGAACTCGAGCTCCAAATTCCATTCGAGAGATCAAAGGGGTGGAGATAACCAAGTCAGAGAAGAGAAGAACACCTCTCCTTTTATAGCATCACCGACTAGAGAGAAAGGGAGTTGAGGAAAAGAATAGAAGAAGTGAAGCGCGGAATCAGCTCGAGGATCCCAAGCTCTGGCTCTGAAGCTCTGGCTCTGAAGCTCTGGCTCTGCAGCGTCTCGAGTGTCGACGATCGTTCATAGCTCAACTCACCATCTTCTCCTTCTTCTATCAATCTCAACTTGACTCTTCCACTAGTAAACAGAGCCAAATTTTCGAGACATTCTCTTGGTTTCTCCCAAGACATTCCAGATTTCAGTTGCCTTTCGTTCACGAGATATCCAGCACGGGGAGCGACTGGTTTTTTTGGAACCACAACTTCTATTAATTTTGGGATCCATACGTCTTGAAGGATTTGAGATAACAAAATCTCTTCTTGAAAGTCTGTGTCGTAGCTCATAAATCTGACAGAATAATAAGGAAGACATAAAACTTCCAAGTTCGAAGGTAATGAAATTTGGGGGAATCGAACAAGACTCTTCAGCATTTGCAAATCCAAAGTGAGTATTCTCATTGATTTGAAAGTAGAGAATTGAGTTAATGATGGGAAATCAGGATCAACTCCAACGTCTAACAAACGAAGATGTTTCAGAGACTTGAAGCTTTTATTGAGACTTGAGCTTGAGAGAAAACTGGTCGACAGCTTGGTGTCAGTTTCTTTGGGTTTGGAAAGAGATCCGGTATCAGCAATAGCGACTTCTAAAGCTACCAGATTACTAGTTACGTTCAGTAAGTCAATCAAAGCTTCTGTTCTCTTGTTTCCACCTTTCCAAGACTTGTTTGCGTTTGAAAGTAGATCCCACCAAGTTTTTTCATCAGCTCCAAAGACGAAATCGATCCCCAAGGCCAACTTGCGGATCTTCGAACTCCCAGCGAAGGCCTCTTGATGATCGGAGAAATACTTGAAGTCTTGAGAGCTCAAGTCGAAGGATAAAGAAGCCTCTTCCAAATGAGGGCAGAAGATCAAAAGAAAAGCAACGTTGGATCCGGTCAGGTTGATCAAACGAGAACCTCTCCATAGATCTATCGAAAGTTTTTTGAGGGAGCTAGTCAGAAGAGGATGAGGTGCTGATCTTCCATCGATCTCTACTTGGAAAGGAAAAAAGCCGAAGGGGAACGAAAGCACCACGACTTCTAGATTGACAAGTCTATCGTAGATCTTCCTTACGGACAATTCCAGCCTTTGTGCTTCTAAGTTGAACTGTTCATCTTTTCCGAATAGCTGAGCAACAGCTGCTTTACGATCGTGGAAGAAGAGATCCATGTACTCCCCAGTGCGATCATTTTCCGAAAAGTGAAGAGTCTTGACGAGTTTTGAATCGTCCTCATGTCTTGTTAGAAATGAGTGAAAACTATAGATGTACTCGATTGTGAGAGTCACGTTCTGCATCAGATTTGGATACCAAAGGCTGCGAAGTCTCTTGCAGCTAGAGGCGGCAGATTTGAGCGCATAGTCTCTCGCTCTGGAAGGGGGGAAAGGGATCAAAGAATCTGTTGTCAGCATGGCTACACAAAGCAAGCTACCTTCAAGAGATAGCAGATTCTCAAGTTCTCGAATGGGAATGAGTGGTCCCACTCACTTTCTTTGCTTTTCCTTTTCGTATTGAGTTCCCTTTGCCTGAGTCGACCATGCCTTGACTGCTTCTATGATAGTTGAAGTGACATCTTCTGGAATGGAATCCAGGCTGATTGGTTTTTTGATTATCTTGTCTGAGGATGTCATTTGAGTGGTTGGTAGAAAAGAAGAAGAAGAGAAGAGGTCTTTTTCATTTTGGTGAGCCTCGGCGTTGCATCGGAGCTTTCATGATGCTGGAAGAAAACGAGCCACGAAGAAGCTCGCGATAGTCTGGGAAATTGGACTCCTTGTAAGTTCTCAAATCGATGAACACTAGACATGTACAAGTCGCAAGTTTGAAGACAAATCAGAGCAGAGCACGGGATCCTCTGGCGAGACAGAGTAAAGTAGCGAGTCTAACAATTATCAGGAGGAAAGACAAAAGACACAATAGGGGATTTGAAGGTATCAAATGGAAGATTTCATCGGGAAAAATACAAGAAGCTATAGAGCCAAGCGAGAAAAAGGGTGGATGAGCAACTTCGAATGCTATCCGAACATCCGCCTATTCAGCTCTCACATAAACTCCACCGCAAGATGACATGACGATACCAGTTCTTGATGAGATCTTTGACAAAGTTCTCGATCTGCTTTCGAATTTCTTAGACGATTCTAGACGACGTCGTAACACTGGTTGAAGAAGGTTTCCATCGAGGCTGATCGCGAATGAAGATCTTGTAGTCTTCAAAAACTTGTTTTTGGCCGTATGTCAGCCGTTTAGGCTTTACGTCTGACAATACGATAGAGGAGAAGAGACAGAGTAGAGGAAAAGAGGGTTAAGGAGGATGAAAGGTGGTGGTACAGAAATGGTCCTCTCTCAGATAGCTCACCTGAGATCCCCCATTCAAAGTCTGCAATCAGCTGTTCCTGAATTCTTGCATCGAGGTAGAGAATCATGAAATCTTTCTGCCTCTCAGAGGGTTCAGGAGGAATCCATGGAAAGGTTGGCCAAGTGAAGCCTTTAGGAACGACGAAGTCAGTGTCTGCGCATTCTTGCTTCATTATAGCTAGATGAGCTTCTTCTTGTTCAGTGTTTTGATGAGACATGATTGAGGTTGAGGAGCTTCAATTCATTTCGTTGTTGAGTGGGAAAGGAAGAACGAACGAAAGACCTTTTCCCTTTTGGTGAGAGCCTCGGTGGTGAAGCACCGAGCCTTCACGACGGGAGAGTGAGCTAGGAAAGTCTCTTTTGAACACCACACACCACAGTGACGAGATGGGAGATCACATTTCTGAATTCCTGAATCAATGGATTCTACACGATCACAAACTGGTAAGCAGCAAGAGAGAACAGAGCAGAACAGAGAAGGCCAAGTCAACTCATTCACTTTCTCTTTCTTCCCTGGTCATTCTATCCATTCTCCCATTTCCCTCTCCTTCTCACCCCATTTACTCAACAGATTACTTTCAGACTTCTATCCAGAGAACGTGATCTTCACGTGAATGATGCCAAAAAGTGAGTAAAGTATTACAATCGCACAAAGAAGTAGCTTCACTTCAGACTCATCTTCCAATCTCTCTCTCTTTTTCTATCACTCCTTCACCAGAGCTCTTCAATCTTTCTACGATTCAAGGCTAGATTCAAAGAAAGGGGAACGGCCATTCGCTACCTTTGTCCTCACAGGTCATCTCAAATCAAAGACACGACCAGAAAAGAATGGAGTGGATCAAGATATAGAAATGAATGGCACTCCCACTTCTTCGGCTCCCAATGGCTCCTCAAGTCAGACCAAGTCGGAAAAGAAGGGAATCATCATTATTGGAGAGGAGAAGTTGAAAGGTGAGCTTGCTTGGTTGGAGAGCATGATGTTAGGTCGCTCAGAGGGTAGAGGTGGATCTTGGAATGAGATGGGAGGGAGCGTTGCTCATTGGTCTTTAGGATTCTTTCTGATTTAATGGAGAGTCTATTGATTCATTTATATCGTGAAGCTTCGAAGTGACATCGTTTCTGAGTAGCACCCAATCTGATCTTACACCTCTAACCCTCCCCTTCTCTCGAAACAGACACACTCGAACTCTTCTCATCTCCACCTTCTCAACACATTTATGCTCTATCACCTGCACCTCTACGTTCCTGTCAAGCTCCAAACACTTCCGATCAATCCTCTGCAAGCTCGAAATCCAAGGATAAAGAGAAATCGAAGGAATTCAACTTTCCACTGTTGACCACTTCTCAATACGAGTTGCATACCAACAAGCGATACGTAAAGCTTTGGGATAGGAGGAATAGAGGGACAGCTTGGGGAGTCCATAGTAATCCTCAGGTTGGGGATCGATTGGTGAGTAGATTTTTGAAGAGGAGTCGCTCTCTGTTTTGATAGCTTGCTTCGAGAGCTGTGGTCTTTTTTGAACCTCGAAAGTGGCGACTGTTCGAGTTGAAATACAGACTGAGCTTTCAATTTGCGTAGGAACGAGGAATCTGTAGAGTTCTTCGCTTTGCTGATCGTGATCTGTCTCCTCGCTTCCTTGTTCTCTTGCCCTTGAATTCCACCTCTTGCAGAAAGATTCTTCTCTCCCTCCAATTCATCTCAGCGAGAAAGCTCCACCATCTCAAGAAAGCGAAGTTCCGATTCCTGAGAAAGCTACCAAATCAAAAGCAAAGAAAGATACATCGACTTCAACTTCCACTTCAAGCGCAAGAGCTTCTTCTTCCAAATCTGACACAAAAGCTTCCACTTCTTCGAACAAGAAACAAGGTCAAACTCAGCTGGGCTTTTCCAAATCGACTTCGTTCAAAGGGCCCGAAAAGAAGAAAAAAGCTCAAGAAGATGAAATGGACATTGATTTTGATGGAGATGACGATGAAGACGCTTTGGCTGCAATGGAAGAATTCGAAAATGAAGAAAGAGTCAAGAGTAGGAAATCATCGAAGAATGACGATGATGAAGGAGAAAAGAAAGCGAAGAATGGAAAAGTCGAAAAGATCGTTATTGAAGACGATGATGATGATGATGACGAAGAAGACGTCACGAGTAGAGAACAATCCTTGAAATTGAGAGAGAAGAGGAAGAAAGAATTGATGGAAATGATGGATCAGGATGATGAAGACGAAGAAGATCAACCAAAGAAGAAGAAAGAAGTCGAATCTAAATCAAAGAAAGGAAAAGGGAAAGCATCCGGTTCAAATCAGAAAGATCCAGTTCAAATTTCTTCTGATAAAGAAGAAGAGGAGGATACAGATCAGGACAAAAAGAAGAAAAAATCTAATCAGAGAAAGAGAACTAATAGTAAAAGAGATGATAACGATGATGATGATGATGGGACTGAAGAGGTGAAACAGGATCAAGACGTGAAGATGAACGATGTTGGAGATGAGAAGAAATCGAATGGAAAGGGAGAAAGTAGTGGAGAGAAAAGGAGAGTTAGAAAGAAGAGGAAAATCATGAAGAAGGAAAAATTCACGAATGAGAAAGGTTACAAAGGTGAGTGAGGTTTTCCATTGTCACTTGGTCTCTTCAGTTGCTTTGCAGCACAAGAACTCTATTAGATCTCCAGGGAGTCGTCTCTTGCCTCCCAAATCTGACAGATACTTTCTCGATTCGAAAACCATACTGATTGATTTTAATGTTCTCTTTTTCAATTTCTTAACGCTACAGTCATGAGAGAAGTAGAAGCTTATGAATCCTACTCTTCCGATGAAGATGAAGAACCTGTCGTTCCAACTCCAACCTCAACTGCTGAAAGCAATGAGAAGACCAAAGCTAGACCTAAGCCGAAACCAAAGGCTTCGAGTTCAAATACGGAGAAACCTGCAACTACATCTTCTAGCTCGAGTTCTAACAACAAATCTGCACCAGCTTCTAATAACTTTAAGAAATCGAATAGTGGTGGAAATACTGGTGGTGGTGGAGGGAATAAAGGGAAGGGTCAGAAGAGTATCTCGAGCTTCTTTGGAAAGAAGTAGTAGACGGAGCTTCTGATCCTGTCTTTTCATCGTTCGTACCTTTCAATGAGATCTCTGTTTTGGCTTTCTTTGATTCAATTGCTTGAGCAAATCTGGGAGAGGAGCTCGTGCTGTATCAATGTTGTCGTTCACTCATTTGAATTATTGATAGAGCAGCACAGATGTGAAATGAGACAGGAAAACTTTGATAAAAAATGTAGGCAATCTACCTCGTGCTCTCGCACGCATCTCTCGAATGCCTCAATCAGTCTCATCGACATCCAGAGATGCAAATTAATCTATTTCAAACCAAACCTCTTCTCTTTGTTTATCTGCCAGTACCGAATCCTCTGCTTTCCCACTCCTTCGCATCGATTCCAACTTTGATTTCTCAGATCATTCATCTTCGATCTTGATCTTCTTCCATTTCAAGTCGTCATTATTTTTGACCTTTTGAGACTCCTTTTTGATTTCTTTAGATCCTTTCCTTTCATCAACAGAACTTTTTCCTTCCCTTCCGTAGAAGTCTGATGGCTTTAGTCCTTTGAACATCTCGTCGAACTGTGGGCTCGTCTTTCCTTCGTACTTTCTCCAATGATACCTCGATCCTAATGCTTCTAAAGGCTCTCTTGATTTTGAATACGTTCCCCACTTATTCTTCATTCTTGAGGCAAGACTTCCATGTTCGACTGCAATCTTGGTAGAAAAGGAGGGTTCATAGTTAGAGCCTGGAGTATAAGGCTTGAAGCCTTGACTTTTGGAGTCAGATCCTGATGAATGACCTTTTCTTTTCCTCTTCGGTTTGAGACTGCTGATAGGATCAGGATTGAGACTGTTGTTAAGCTTAGGATTGTAGAATGGACTTGGATTTGAAGGTGGACGATTTACGTTGGAGATAGAGGCGACAGTGGACTGGCTCTTCTTTGGATCTTCAGAGCTGAGGTTTCTACCATCTCCCAGTCTCTTCTTTGAACCTGATCCACTTTGAAGTCTATGTTCTCCAGACTGTACATTCCCAACTGATCTCTGAGCCAAGGTTTCTTTCTCAGCGACGACAACAGCGTCAATCTCCTTAGATCTATGACCTTCCATGGCTACCTTAGCATCTTTCAAGTCAGACTCAAATTGTGAGATTTGATCTTTGAGGCTCGAGAGAGAGGATTCGATGACCGAGAAAGACTGGGCCTTCTGGGTCTTTGAGAGTGAAGAAGATGGCTTGAGAGGATCGAGGTCGGAAAGGAGTTCAGGAATGACTGATAGAGAGAGCAGAGACAGAGAAGAAAAGTAGAAATCAATCAGTTGATAAGTTCAGAGGCTACTCCTCACAATCAAGCTAACAAGCTCTAAAGAGCTAAAAAGTAAGTGTCAAGCTTTCTGTCGAAGAGTGAAAACTTCACTACTGACTCTCTACATCGGAGGCTCTAACAAACCGCTTTCCATCCCTCAAAAGCCCTCTGAATTGTGATTGCTGGATAACTTTTGACCAGAAGAAAAGAGTTGTATGACATCTGACTCACCAGAAGAGAGACAGCCGTCTTTGACAGAGCAAGAGCCAGAGGATAGCTTGAAGATGTCACCTCTTTCCAATCCGCCAATCGAACGACTAGCTGACGATCTTTCAGCAGCTGACAGGTTTGATGAGGTTGACTGAGAGTTATTATCGAGGCTCATGATTAAAAGTAGAGAAACTGGTGAAATCGAAGTGAATGTTCCGAGAAGAAGAAGAAGAATCAGAATCTCTGACGGCGTGTTTCAGATCTGCAGATTCGAGTCGAGTAAATTCGAGCAGGGAAGAGGCAAAGAGCCAATCAGATCTTCAGGATACCGAGCCTATTTCCAGAAAGATAACAATCTCTGACAAATCATGACGTAGAAGAGAGCACAGATCGTTATCGCTCACGTTTTTTTCGCTGCAAGGGTCATCGAAGAAAAAGAGGTTGGATTTTGACTTTCTCTTCTTCTCCTCCTTCTTTCTTCACTCTTTTCTCGAAAACTTCAAATTATAAGAGAATCTCAAGAACAGACCTCAATCTCAACATGTTACATCTGCCAAAGTGAGTATCAGATCAAAGAGCATTGGATCATAAAAGGATGCACAGCTCTCATCAGTCAGCTATCACCAAGGCGACCATCTCTTCGATTCTACCTTTGATTCATCGTTCATTTCAAGGCATACATCCATCATTTAGCTTATAATCCTTTCTGACTCTTCACAACACCGCACCTCTCACTCATCTCACAGCATCTTCGGTGGCAAGTCAGCTTCATCATCTCCTTCCCCTTCTCCTCCACCACCAGTCGAATTTAACGAAAATCATGGTCAACAACAACCAGTCGGGTTCTGGAACGATCCATCCGTTCCATTGGCAGCTCATCTGTCTCCAAGCACTCCTCATGCTCCAGGTGCATTCAAGGAAGACGACGACTCATCCAAGCAACTCGGCTATCAAGATGCAACTTCGACTGCAGGAGGAGTCCAAGCTCATCAAAGTGGACCTGGAACTGAATCTGCTACTAAGGGTCAAGGTTTCTTCACCAATGCAGGAGATTCTCAAAGAGAAGACAAGGTTGGAACTGGAAAGGAAGTCACTGACGAGAACAAGTCATCAAGAGATGGATCAAACGACACTCAACCTCCTCCTCGTGTCGGATTCTACAACAATCCCTCGATTCCTCTAGCTGCTCATCTGTACTCTGATGATGGTGGAACTGCAGTATCTAACAAGAAAGAAGAAGAGGATTCCAAGCAACTCGGTCACGAAGGAGCAAGAGCAGCCGGAAAAGTCGAATCTCAACCTGATCGTAAACATGATCCTCAATCTTCTGCCAAAGACGAGTCTTCTCTCATTCCTGAACTTGGTTCGAGCTCTTCTAGATATGACAAAGAAGAAGTCGGAGTCGTCAAAGTGATCTCTGAGAACAAGACCTCCATTCCATTCGGAGAAAAGGAAATCGACTTCTCATCTCCAGCTCGTAGTCTAAACGAGACTGCTGCAAACGTCAAGTCTTCTCAATCGCCACCAATCGACGTCTCCAAGGACTCTACCTACTTCAACATCGACTCACCCAATAAGAAAGGTCTCAAAGCCGGTATCTATTCCGAAGAAAGTCCAATCGATCAAGGCCAAGGTCAACGTCAATCTCCAGCTCAATCCCAAGCTCAAGAAATGCAAGTCGATCCAAACGCTGACAAGTCTTTGGCTATGAACTTTGGCCAAATGAGCATGGAAAAACGTAGAGTAGCTGAGAAGCAGCCATTGATGGGAATCGAAGACGAAGTCAACAAAGTAGATTTGGGTCGTGGTGATCATCAACATCAACATCAATCGACTTCGACTTCGACTTCTCCAACTGCTCGTCAACTTCCAACCGAATCTGCTCCTTCTTCTTCTCATCCAATCTCCAACGAAGAGGTCAAAACCAAATCCGCCTCGGATGCAAGACTCGATCCTGGATTCGGGTCTGCAGGTCGTGATCAATCCGCACCTCGTCAAATCGCTGGAGCCGAACCTTTGGCCACTTCTCAAACTCATCATGAAAGTCACCTCGACGCAAAGAGAGCTGGAATCAAGTCTCATCACTCTGCTCCCTCTTCGACTAGAGGTGCAAGTACTGATGAGTCGACTGCAGGTGAACGCGGAAGTCTAGACGAAGACGGAAAGAAGAAGCCAAAGAAGAAGGTCGGATTGGGAGACAAGTGAGTGAGAGAGCATCGAGAGACGTCGGTAGTCTTCAAATCTTTTCCTAACCTTTGACCTTTATTTCTCTCATCCCCTCTGTCACTTCTTCTTCCAGACTAGCAGGTGCTTTCGAAAAGCTCGTCGGAGGTGAGTAGATTGTCGAACGTCGTTCTCTCAAGCTCGAGCTCTTTCAAGACTAGACTTCTATGGCATACACTTCGTTCACTCGGGCTCTTCTGAAAGACTCATCGGTAAACCCTTATACTGATACTTATTTCCCTCTATTTTCTCCTTCGCATCGCAGCCGCTTCTCACAACGAGACCAAGAGACTTCACGGAGAGGTTCGTCAACAAGAAGGAAAAGAAGCTGCCGACGCTCTCGTACCTTCTCACCCAGGTCAAGCTCATTCGAAAGGATCAAAGCACGAGTCTGACACTGCTCAACCTCTTCGTCATCCTCAACTTGGCACTACTTCCATGGCACCTGAATCTGAGAGAATCCATTCCAATCTTCACCAAGCTACTCCAGCTTCTGCTTCTACTTCCAACAACGCTCCAACTTCTGGAGCTGCCGACGTTCTGCTTTCCGAACCTCAAGAAGATGGAACTCAAGGCGCATCTGGAATGAGCGGAGGAAATGGAGCTGCCGAAGTCGGAGGAGTTGAAGCTGGAACTGCTCATCACGAAGGCGAGGCTGCTTCAAGAGTCAATAGAAAGTTGGATTGAGGAGTGATTGGCTGATAGCTGCCGAAAATTTGAAAAGAGAAGTTCCTAGGGTCCTAAAATGAAGCTCCAAATTGAAATCAAGGCAATCAAATGAAGGTAAATGATATGGGTCACTCATTTCCAAACAGTCGAAGGAGGTAAACGAATCAACGTCACGAATTTCTCGAATTGTCACAGTCTTTGTATATGTTCTGATTTGAATCGAAAGATAATCTTGATCGATCCTGCGTCTGAGATTTGCAATGTCGGAGGAGTCAAAAAGCTTGACTGAGTTGATGAAGCTCGAGATCTCGAGAAAGACTTTCCAACCTTCCCTCATCATCCTGTCAGGAAAGAACGAATCAATCGTCAAAGCCATCTCCAAAGCATCCAATCATGAATAATGGATCGATAGACACTCCCTTAATCCGCAACTTCCCGTCCACTTCGGATCTTTCACGAGAAGATCTAGAAGCTCTGGTTAGAGCTAATCCACAATCGCAGTCTCAATCTCAGACGCAGCCCTCTAACCAGACGCTAGAATCGCAGCATGATTCTGCCTTTTTTGAGGCATTCTTTGACAGCCTACCACAAGTAAGGGAGCTGTTTGCTAGGCATGAAGATCTGTTGAGGGCAAATGAGACCTTGGCTGGTGAGTTGGAAGATTGAATAGAATGGCGTATCAGATGGAACAAGAGGCTGGTTTGAGCGAATTAAGAGAAGTTTGATCTGCCGTACTGTGAGAATGCTATCATAGTCGTTCGATGAGCAAGTTAAAGAGAAGAGAGGAGAGAATGAGCAAGTTTTGATGAAGCTGATAAGGCAAGCTGCTGAGCCTCGCAAGTGGTTCCTCTCCTGCTACTTCAGAGGCTACCTGTACGATCAGAAATAGGAAAGGTAAACACAGTACCTCTTTGAAGTCTAAGCAGAAGCATGAGAGATTGAGTTTGAGAGCAAGAGAAGAGTAGGGATCTGCTATCTCTTACCTTTTGTCTCTTCTGCTGCGTGCTCCCCCACATCTGAATATTTTCGCTCTTTCAAAGCAATGGGGATAATCAGTCTTCTGTTGTGGACTGCTCTGTGTTCTCCAGTTGCACATCGATCTGATACTCTGGTCGATCTCTTCCTTTGCTGACCTTTTCCTTTCCTACTGTCCCAAACAAAAAGCCCAAAATCAATCTCTTCAGACACCACTCGAAAACCTTCGACGAGAGGTCATGATGGAATTTGATCGATCAAATGAGCTAGAAAAGGATTGGGCATCATTGGAAGTCAGGCTTCGAGAGGAGGAGAAGGTTAGTATCCTTATCATTCAACTGTCTTTGGTCCTCATGAGACTCTTCGAGTTTCCAATCATCTCACTATCATATCTCATCTTTGCGATTTTAATTTCTTCCTCATCTCATTATCATTCTATCAGAGGTTCTCTCCCGAGTCTCTTCTCGCTCTTCTATCTCACAAGAACTCCAAGCTGCACGAACAATCTGAAAGTCTAGCAAATGCCTTTGTCGAAGGTCTGCCTTTCGAAGTCGCTGAAGTAAGTGCTTTCTACCAGTATCACACCATTAACAACCCGATGATCCTGCTCACCTTCGCTCTCGTTCTCTCCTCTCTGTTCTCCCGTCGTCAGTCTCATCCGCCTTCACTTTCACCCTCTCCCAACAATTCTTCCCCATCTCCTTCGCCATTCCCAAACACGAACTCGAGCTCCAACTACTCTCCTTCGACGAATCAATCTTCCCTTCCAGGTTCAAGCACTCAAGACCCTTCCTTGACTTTCGTGAGAAGGTATAGAGCGATGAGAACTAATTATCACAAGCGGAATCTGATTGGGGAGAGAATGGCGAATGGCACTGTCACCTGGAGAGAGTAAAAGTGTAAAAGAGATGTTTTGGATCTTTGTAAATGCGTCGATGTGTCGAGTGTAATTGTATCGTGTTGTTAGTAGGAAGTTTAGATCTAGACAAGAGCAAAATCGATTGATCGAAGAGACTTGTGTTGTTTGATTACTTGGCAAATGAAGAGACTAAAGTACATTTGTAGAAAGTCAGAGAACTTTGTGACGAGAAACAGAATTGCTTTTGTTTGTTGGAAGGGGAATGGAGTTGACAGGGATAATCGAAAGTGGCGATTTCGTTTGCACGGAGGGTTCGATTTTTGAACAAGAGCAAGAAAAGTCAAGGAATGAAAACACGATTCTCCGCTGGACCTAATCTAGTTCGTAAGTCATGTTTCCAGTCTCTGTCTCGCTATTTGGAGGAGGTGGGATTGGTTGGGGATAGAAAGGATCATTAGGATCCGTCTCGGTAGGGATTGTTGCATCTTGAGGGATTCCGGCTTCGATTTCTCTTTTGATGGTCTCGATGAGAGCAGTCTGGGAATTTGATTGAAGATCCGAACGAACAAAGCAGAGAAGATAAGGAGTAGCTCCGGTCGTGCTGTGATAGAGAAAGTGAGTCAAAGAGAAAGTGATGAAAAGCACGAAAAAGGTAAGAGGAAGTCAGACATCAGCTCTGGACGAACAGACTAGAAGACAAGAAGCGGAGCAGAGCAGATGAGTACGTCAGCCAATCGCACTCAACACTCACTCGCGAAGGACTTCGTTACGTGAGATTCTGGTCACTACGCTATCGTTGTACTTGAACCAGGAGCTCTCTTGAGTAGCATCCGCTTCGGGGAATTGACGTTGACAGATCCAATAATGGCCGTGCGAGGCCTCACCTGAAAGGAAGAAGATTAGAGAAGAAAGCAGTGATGCAACAGCGAGCGTGAGCTAGGTGTCTTCGACATCAGACCTCTATTCGGAGAAGCAACAGCTACTCTAGACTCACCTCTGTGCATGAAGACGCTAACGAGTTGATACTCGACTCTCTTCTCTTCTGACCAAAGACCTTCCACCTCCGATTTCAGAGCAGAGATTCTAGTCTCGTATCCTGAAATCTCTGTCTCTAAAACCTTGGAGTAATCACTGACGAAGCTTGAGAAAGCAGAATCTCCGAGAAGCTGCAGGGAAGAGTGAGGTTCCAGTTGCAAAGGAGTAGAAGTGATGTGGTCTAGATTCTCGTTTGAAGCGTCGAAACCGGATGAAGTTACCTCTGGTAAAGGCGGTAGTTCCATCTTCTGTAGTTTCAAAAGGTAATTCGAGGCCGTGTTGAGAGTTGCTGGGATTGTCGACTGGGAAAAGAAGAGACAGTAGGTGAAAGTCAGCCAGGGATCGGGAGGGAAGGCGCAAGACTCATCTTCTCGATCATGACAGAAAGCTCTCGACTCACGTGATTACTTGGCTTCAAATCTTTGATCTTTTCTCTCAGAGCGTTGATTTCTTTTCTCTTGATTCTACTCTGTCTTCTCTTCTCTGATCTCTCCTTATCTTCCAAATCGAAATCTAGATACCTATCGAGATAGATCTTCTCTTTGACATCTAAATGAGCTTGACTTTTGAAGAGACCTTTGACTCTATCATATTGAACTCTTTGAAGTTGGATTTGAAGAACAGGAGGTGGATCGACTAGAGTGACGTTACGGATGACAGGTTTCCCAGTCTCTCCAATCAAAGTCTCTTCGTCAAAGAATCCGTCCAAGGAATCATATAGATCGTTTCCTTCTTCCACTACCTCGACTGGCAAGACCTTGAAAATCTCTCTTTTGACATGAACACTTGCTCCTGCTTGAGGTTTTGAAGGTGAAGAAGAAGAAGAAGAGACCGATTCTGAATTCGCGAGTTGAACTCGTTGAGCGGTACGTCCACGGAAGAGCCTGTAAAAAAAAAAAGAGATGAGAAGATCGTAGATGAGCAGACGTCGAACAGGCTGGAGTGAGTGAATCGCTCTTAAACTCACCTGGGAAGCAGATCTTCTCCTTCACCTTCTTCATCGTCACCTCCCTTCGATTCCTCGCTCCTAGCTCCCAAAGCTACTTCGAGCTGGAACATAACATTTTCCAAGCATTCAGAGACATCTTGTTGAGCACCAAGTTGCATGAGAGAATTTTGAGTATTCGAAACAGCTTCTTCATAAGGGAAATCAGGTTTTGGTGGTAGTGCATGTTGGAGTTTCGGAATTGTTGAGTTTTGAACTTGAGCTTGATCAGTAATGTCCATGTTCGAAACATAAGGGATGTTTTCCTTGTTCGACTCAAATTTACCTTCGTTGTTTGGATTCTGAGAAGGTGAACCCATCTCGACGTCTTCATCAATTCCATTTGGTAGCGGTGAAGGTTGAGCTTCGTTTGAAGGCAGTTTCTGATCTGGAACGTTCGAACTGACTTGTCGTCGAGGTTCAGAGATTTGAAGAGGTTCCTCGACGAGAGTAGTGTCCGTTCCATTACTGTTCTCTGAGAACAAGCCAGCTTTGTCATTCTGATTCGTCATTTCAGTATCTTGATCCTTTGAGGCTGAAATGAGATTGACGTCCTCCTCTGCTCTCGACGATACTAAAGCTAGATAGGCTAGTTCTCTTTCGGGAGTCACTGCTGGGAAAGGCGAGGAGATCATGGCATTGAAGAGTTGAGCTAGATACTTGACGACTGAGAGTGTGAAATGGAGGGATCCGATGAGGAGGGAGGACGAGTGGGAGTCAGTGTCGATTTCTCGAAGCTCTTTCTCTCTCTCTCTCTTTTCAGTTCAGTCTGGAACTCACATCTTCTTGACCTTACGACTTCCTTCTCGGTAACTACTCTTCCGCCAACTCTTCTTCCTTCTTCTTTCTGTCCATTACCTTTTCCAGCTTCCGACCTCTCTGAATCGACTTGATCATTCTTGAGCACCCCTTCCGCTTCCCAAAGAGCTTCAGCAGCCAAGACTCTATTTCTAACCTCGATTAAAATGAAGAAATATTGTAAAACCGAATTCAAGAAACAAGTATTACCAATATTGTTAATCCCAGTAGGTTTATTGTCATCAGCACCATTCATCAAAGTATCTTCTTTATTACCAGTTTCCAAAAAGTTCAACAAGAATCTAGATTGTCTATCTTCAGCCAAAACTTTCAAAGCTTTATCATATTTGAATTTCATCTCTGGAGAATCCATAGAGATCAATTCATAAATGGCTAATAAAGTTTCTTCATCGATTTCCACTCCAGAATCAATGTTGAAAGTCTTGAGAGCTTCTTCTTTACTCATCTTTTCATCGAAAAACTTGACGAAATTCTCAGAGACGGTGGTTAAAGAACCTTCATGACCCCAACCTGAGAATCCATAATCTTTTCTGACAGTCTTCAATCTAGCCTCGAGTCTTTCAGGGTTTCCTCTAATGGCAGAGAGGATCTCCAATTGACGAATCAAATCTCCGCATTTATCCCTCTCGTCTGAATGAGAAGCAATTAAAGCATCGAAATTATTCAGGATCTCCGAATTGGTCAAACCTATTCCATTTCTTCTTCCATTTCCTCCTAAGTCGTAATAAGCTTCGGTGAGCTCAATCTGAGTGAAATTCTTACTCGCACCTTCCGAATCATAAAGCGGTTTCACTGAAGCCAAGTGATGAAAAATGAAAGCGAAGGAAGGAAAGAGGTAAAGTCAGCAACGAAGATCAAGCCACAAAACCAATCGAGAGTACCACGAGCCTAAGTAAAAGGAGCTGATCATCAGAAAAGTCGGGTTCAAATCAGGAGATCACCGACGATTGCTTACATTTAGAGCTATTATTTCTGATCCTGTGTTCCATATAGACGACGTCGAAAGCCCCGAAGAGTAATCTTGATCTATGGGGATTCCTGATCTTGTTAGATTTGTACGCTCTGAAGATTTCGTCAGGAAGTAGAAAGAGAGAGAGAGAGTGGGGATAAGAGGAAAGCATAACATTGAGACTTCCGCAATTCTCGTATTGCCAGCTCGATCGAATGAAAGATAATCAGTACTCACGTTGTAAGGACTTCAAAAGAAGCATCGAAAGCACATCCCAAGATATCATACGCTTCCATAATATGTCTCGCATCAGGTTTAACTAAATCCAATCCAACTTGTTGATCTCTCTTATTATAACCTACCTTCCTTTCCAACTCAGGTAAAGCATTTTGAATCTTCAATTGAAAAGGGTTATCAATTTGATCTTCACTAGCTTGTTCATTGAATTTCCATTTATACCAAGTTTCCATTTCGATCCAACCTCTAATCAATCTAGTTCTCCAATTCTTATTCCTTGAGTTGATCTTTGCACTATCAGCATCACCTTCATCATTGGGTTTGATCTTGATTGGAGGAGGTAAGATACATTCTCTACCATCTTCCAAAGTTCCACAAGAGAAACCAAACAATTTCAAAATAACCATTGAATATTTATCTATTCCCAATTTCGTCTTAATTGTTTTGGAACTCAAAGGGATTGCCATAGTATTACCCAATGCAGCACCAGCTACGATTCTAATTAAGGTTCTCAAAGCTGCCTTGGAAGAAGTAGAGCCCAATTCACCTAACAAAGGATAGGCTGTCCTTCTAGCACAAAGCTTTTCGAATAATTGGACAGGGACTAGAGAAGTGATCCGATCTGCAGGAGTAGAAGTAGTAGAAGAAGAAGTAGTAGTAGTAGGAGTAGTTGAAGTTCCAGAAGAATAAAGTACCTTCTGTTTCAATAGCCTTTCGTAATCAGTCATACCATAGCTTGAACCAGTAGATCTAGTATTCAAGTTAGTAAAGATGTTGAAGTTTACGATGTAGGGGTTGTATGAATTGATAGGATTAGGCATTTCTCCTCCTTCGACATTCCAAAGAAAGGTTTTTGCAGCTCCACTTTCTTCTTCTACCTTTCCAGAAAGTTCAGTTGGTCTATCATTTTCACCGAAATAATGATTCATATCTTGATTAGAGATCATTGGTTGAAAGTTTACGATTCTATCCTTCTGCTCATTCTCTCTAACACATTGTACGTCCTTTTCATAAACAGGAACCTCTGAATTCATTAAATCATAAGGTAAGAAATTACTCTTTGTTGGATCATTTTGATTCGAAGAAGAAGTTGCAATTTTGTAATTGATGATTTGTTGTTGATGTTCCGAGCTTAAGAAATCCTCAGATTCCGAAAGTAAAAGCCAAATCCCTTTTGAAGGAATGAAATAAGAATCTCGATGAGGTTTGGAATCCATCAATTCTTTCAAAGTTGGAGGTGGAACTGGTGGAGAATTCAATTGTTGTAATCTTTTCTCTTCTTCTTCTGCTTTGCTTGAACTGGTTGGAGGAGATGAAGAAGGTTGGATCCCTTTGGCTAACTTTGCAATCTTATCACTACTTAGTGAAACTGCATCTCTTTCGGAAGGCATCTTGGAAGGGTTTGAAGTGGAATTGGAATTCTTGCCTGATCTCTTGTCGAGGAATGTGATTTGATAGATTTCAGGTCTATCTTCTCCTCCTCTCTCTTCTGCTAAAAGAGCTCCGTTTGGTTCCAATAGATGCATTGGAGTGGAAAGAGTGTTTCTGGTCGCTTTACCACCGAAATCTGCATTCCAAACTGCTTCTTCTTGATCTGGGTAGCTAGCTACATCTTCTGGTTCTTCTCTAGGCTGGAAAGAGGCGGCGGGGGAAGAGGGAAGAGAGAGAGAGGAATTGGCGAGGAGAAGAGAGAGAAGGATGATAGGGAAGAAAGGAAGTCAGATGTCTGTTCCTCTCTCGTAAAGTTGCATCTTCGAAAAGTACTCCGATCGAACATTTATATCAGGATGAAAATAGTCAACGAACAGTACATTTGCCACCTCTTCTCGGTCAGTGCCTTTGAGAAGGAGTGAGACTGTGAAGACGATAGAGAATCGATTCCCCATCTTCTTCGACTGAATCGAGCATGATCTCAATAGACAAAGACTTCTCACTTTTTCCATCAATTCATCAGATGATCAGAACTCGAAAGACTGACTCCCCCTCCTGCTTGAAGCTCTCATTCATCTCGATCATTCTCTCCTCCACCCTCTCTCTCTCTTTCAGTATGCTGCGCGACTGATACTGACCAACTGAGCATTCTCAACGGTATGATTACCCAGATAACCAGCGACCATTTCATTCCCATCTCCTGTGAATCTGATTTCAGCGTCTACAGGATCTTTCTGATTGTTGAGTGGAATGGAATGAATCGTCTCTTCCATCTGAGGCTGATATTGGTACTGGTTGGGATCTGGATGATAATTCGATTCATAATTGTAGTCATAATTGTACTGCTGTTGTTGACTTGAAGATGGAATATTTGATGAAGAAGATGAAGAAGATTGACGATGATCTTCTGATTCTTGGTGAGGATTGAGATTGTGAGGTGCCATGATTGAATCGACTTTATCGTTGAGATTGATATTCTATCTCTTGATTGTCGATCTATCCAGTTGTCTGTTGTTTACTGGATCATTGCTGACCACTGTAGTTGGTAGAGAGGGAAGAAGATTAGAAGAACTCATCGCTCTCTCCCATCTACCACTATCAACTATCATCTACTCGATGGCAGACAAGCAAGAACAGGGATCTGATTCCCAATCCGAACAGATCAGATTGAACAATCAACACAAGAATGATCTCCAGTTGGATCAGGTCAGTACAGAACGAGCCGATAGAGAAATTACAAGATTGATACAAGCTTATCTCTTTCTTCCTTCCATCGACTTCCTCTCTCTCTCTCAACATTCATGATTATCATTCGCTCTATTGAATTGGAACTATTACTCTCCTTTTTCGTATTGATCGACAGGCAAAGCTATCGGCTGCCATTGCCTCTGAACAAGGCGATGTCTTTATCTTGCAGTGGGCATCAAAGGTAGAAAAGACTCTCAAACTCATCGATCCCGTGAGTAGAACTGGATAAGAGTGGTCTGGATTCAAGCATACCATCAGCCAAAGATTCATGTCAGAGGATCAGAATCAAGTCGAGTTGGTTCTGTCGAGTTGTTATGATAAGGTCCAATGCTTCTTCGAAATCAGATTGATGGTCTCGTCTGTCTTTGGACTCTCACATTGATCTTATCATTTCGAATCGCAATGGATCAGAACTTCTGATCGTGCTGAGAACTCGCTACCTCGTAGTCTTGTCCAGAGACTTGAAGATCAGTGACAACGTCTCACTTGACTTGCTCTACGAGTAATTTCCTATCTTGCTGGTCTTCTATGCATCTCTCATCAACAGCATATGAATATCGACTCTTCTTTCGATCGTTAAGCGAACCATCTCTTACTTCTTAGATGTTTAAAATGACCCTTTCTCTCCCTGCCTTCTCTTCGTCTTGATCTCTCTACCTCGCTCTCTCTCCACACAGGTCGTCTTGACTTCAGTCCACACTTCTCTAGAAGCTTCAATTCTCAAACTAGTCTCAACAAACATCGCATCATCACCATCAACACCAACGACACCTTCAAGTTCAACCTCTACTTCTCCAACTCCCACTTCATCCTCTACGATTCCAAAACCAGGTAGACCATTAAGACAAATCCTATCCAGAATCCTCATTTCAATCTTCCAAAAGACGGATAATAAATCCTTATTCGACACTTTACAAAGTTTAATGAGAACCGTCAACTCTGATGATTCCTCATCATCCAAATCAACCCCTTCCCCTTCCTTAATCGTTAGTAAAGAAGCCAAAATCTCATCTTTATATTTGATTGGAGAAATCTTTGGTCATTTAGGTAGAGATGTCATGTCTTTATTTAATGAGATCAATTCTTTATGTCTCAAGATTTTCAAAAATGAAAAATTCAACGTCATTTTGAGATGGAATTCTTTGATTACTTTGAGGAAAAGTTTGGAGATTGGGGGGAGAAGTTTGAATGATTTACCTGGGAAAGAGATTTTGAAGGGGTTGAAGAGTGGTCTAGGGGATAAGGCTGGGTCTGTCGTTAGAGGTAGTTCCGAGGTGAGTGAGAACAAAGTCAACGTTTGTCATCGATTGATTTCTTCTTACTGAAGTCATGTTGGTACTAATCTCGTCTTTTCAATATCCTCTTATGTCACGCTCTCGCAGTGCATTCTGGTACTTCTTTCACAAACAAATCTTCTCTCAACAAGAGCTGAAATCGAATCGATATTACAAATCGCTTTCAAATCTCTAGAGAATAGCGATTTCGTCACCAAAAGATCGATCTCCAAAATGTCGGCTGGTCTCTTAGCCTCGACTCAAGTCGAGAATTCAGCTCCAATCCCAGTTCCAAACAAGAAAAATGCAAAGAAGAAGCCCAAGACAGGAACAGCAGGTGGCGTAGGAGATGAAGATTCAGAAGAAGAAGAGGTCGCAGCTCAACAAGCAGCAGCGAAAGCAGCTTCGATTTCGGATGAGAATTTCAGAACTTTATTATCTCCAAAAGAAATGTTGATAGTCTTATCGAATATCATCTTGAAGAAAGATTCGACTAGAAAGCTTAGATTAGGTATATTGGATATTTATAATGAATTATTTGAAGTTTTAGGATCTGAATGGTGTTTGATTCATTATTCAATCATCGTCTCACATTTATTCGATTATTTATCTAAACAATTCAAGAACAGTAACTATTTCTCAAAACATGAATTTTTCATCTTGAAGAAGGGAATTTCTATCATTCTGAGAGATTTGATAGGTTCTAAAATGTTGACTGAATCGGGACAGATCATTGCAATTCAAGAATTGACGGATTTATATCTCAAAAAGTATCCAATCTTGACTCCAGGTCTTCAACCTGCTTCGGAAATTAGTTTAGCATTATCTTTGGATGAAGTCTCGGGTTTATTGATTCAATTGGGTTCGATCCCAATTCAAATCTTCGAATGTTTATACGATCCTTTGATCAGATTATTATCTCATCCCAAGAATTCAGTTCAAATTTCTTCCGCTTGGTGTTTGAAGGTATTCTGTGAAACCAATCCTACGTTCTTGAGTAAGACAATAGAGAAGTTGTTGGAATCCATCAAGAAGGACATCAAGGTTCTGAACTCTGGTAACAAGGGGAATGGGATTGGGAATGAGTTGCCAAAGAGGATCATTGGAAATTCAAGAGGATTGGCAAGTCTGTTGAATCTGATTCCAAAGAAACCTCTCTATTCTTCATTCGAAGTCAGTTCTCAAATCATGGATTTA
Source organism: Golubevia pallescens (assembly GCA_001599655.1). Classification (NCBI taxonomy): domain Eukaryota; kingdom Fungi; phylum Basidiomycota; class Exobasidiomycetes; order Golubeviales; family Golubeviaceae; genus Golubevia; species Golubevia pallescens. The sequence goes on from BCHO01000002.1 coordinate 572,073, forward strand.
GCTATCGATCTACTGAAGAACTCTGGAGATCACGAATTGAGCGTCTCTGCAATTGAAATCCAAGTTTCTTGGACTCTGATCGGTTCTCTGGTCACTCTCGGTCCGAACTTCGTCAGGATTCATCTTACTCAGTTATTCAATCTCTGGAGGGTAGCTTTACCGAAACCATCGACGAAAGACGAAAGTGGATCATCGAGGAGTTCAAGTGAATGGTCATTTTTGTTGAGCATCAAAGAGTCTGCTCTCACTGGTTTGTTGAGCTTTTTGAATCATTCTTCGGAACTCTTAACATTAGACACTTCAAGGAGGATCATTTCTCTATTGACGAATACTTTGAACTTCTTGATCTTATTCTCAAATCAACATCCAACTTTATCCTCTGAATATTCTCCGGGAGAAGAAAGAGCAAATCTCAACTTATTAGATCGAGAGAACCTTTTGAAAAGAAGGATCTTTCAGTGTTTCTGCAAGTTCAAGAATTCTTCCAATTTCGATCATTTACCTCAAAAGGAACTGATCGAACTGTCTATAAGTAATTTTGGACATCCAGATAGATATATTGGTTCAAGTGTTCAAGCCTCCATCATTGCAAGTTCCGGAAACTTTAAGTCGATTTGGGATTTGGAAGACGGTTATTCTTTCGGTTTATCGAGTTTGGTCAGAGATGAGGAAGTTTTTATCTCCAACGATTTAGATCCAGATGACATGAATTATTCAGCTACGACTGATGTTTCGAGGAAGAACTACAAGAATCGAGATTTGATAGAAAATAAGTTGGATTGTTTAAATCGAAGACCGATTCTGGGTTCCATGGAAAACGATCCTCTTGTGATCTATTCTGCCAAGACTCAGAGGAATGATTCGATCATTCTTAATCCGAATCAAGACGAAGAAGAAGTTGGAGAAGGAAGAGAAGGAAACTCTTCAGCTCCTTTACCTCCACCTGTTCTCACGGGCGTAGTCGATGCTGCAATTCAACTGTTTTCTTCTCTGATCCAATTTCAAGACAGAGACTTCCAAATTAAGATCTTTGAGACTCTTCTCTCTTTCACTAGAAGCGTCAAGTTGGAGAAGAATCCTGGTAGGAAGATTGCAATTCAAATGAACATTCTGATAGCAATCTTGGGAGTCTTAAGATCTTCTTCAAAAGGTATTGTTGGACCTAACGGAAAGAAACCCTCTGGATTTAACAATGAGAGACTAAGTACGACGCTCAAAGAGATTATCAAAGATGGCTTATTGAATGAAGACGTCAATCTGAGGTCCTTATCGGCAGAGAGTTTCGGTAGATTGGCAGCTGTTGCTGGATCTCACTCGATGTCTAGTCAAGTTCAATTCCTGGTAGATCAGGTGGTTTCCAATAGAGATCCAAACGTCAGAGCTGGCTGTGTTTTGGCCTTTGGTGAAATTTACGAAAAGATAGGTGGTTTATCTGCTGGACCTTTGACCAAGACTATCGTCAATATTCTGATCTCTTTATCGAATGATCCGAATCCGATAGTGCATTACTACTCCTTGGAAGCATTGAAGAAAGTTATCGACTCTGCTAGTCTGAGTTATTCTCCTTACGTTCCAAGCACGTTGGGCATGTTGGTCAGATTATACTTCAACGAGACTCATGAACCTGATGGAGGCACGATTGGTTCAGTCACTCTCAAATCCGATTACAAAGCTTATCTATCGATCAATAAAGTCATTAATTCGATCATCGGAGTCCTAGGTCCCGATCTGAAAGATGAAGTCAAGATCAGAGAGCTCATTCTCATTCTTCTCAAAGAATTCTCGGTGGAAGACGACGATGGAGTCATCGTCGAGAGTGTCAAATCTTTGCAACACTTCTCGCTATTTACTGATCACGAGTTCTTGGAGTTGAATCCTTGGATTGAACAGTTGAGAACGTTGATGAGGAGCAACAAATCGCCTTTGAGAATCGTCTCTGTCAATGCTTTCTATCAATTGGTTCAGAGAGAAGCAATGAATCTGAGTAGAATCGGTGGCGATGCTTTAGTTGAAGAGTTATTCGGCATCATGAACACTGAGAATCAAATTCAAGGTTTAAAAGAAACTCTTCTCAGTTGGTTGAAACAGACTGCTGATAAAAGTCCAATCGGATGGATCGATCTTTGTCAAAGAATCATCACTGGCTCAAGCCCCAAACTCAATCCCAATTCAACAAACCAGAATCCAACAGGAGAGAAAAGAAAGAACAACGATTTGCAAGATGAAGAATCTGCTACTTTGGACTTAGGTGATAACAGTTTAAAAGAGAACTCGGATTCAATTAGATGGAGAACTCAACTATTCGCTTTGAAGTGCTTACACGAAGTCTTTGAGACTTTGAAAAGAAGTGGCAAATTCCATCTGTTCGTTTCAAATTCATCTTCGGATTCACAAGATCAAAATGAAAACGCTAGAAAGAACCTCTTGACTTCCAAAGTCTCCGATTTGATCAAGATGGCCTTCACTGCTTCTACTTCGCCAATCTTGAGAATCAGATTAGAAGGGTTGATCATTCTGAAAGACGTCGTTGAAAACTTCAAGAATGAAAGAGATTTAGATTTCCAAGAAGCTATGTTGTTGGAACAACATCAAGCTCCAATTACTGCTGCTTTAACTCCTGCTTTTACTATTGACTCTACTCCGGAAGTCTTGGCTTCTGCTGTTCAGGTTTGTGCTACTTTCGTTGGTTCTGGTACTGTCAGAGAAGTTGAGAAGATGGGTAGGATCTTGAAGTTGCTGGTGGGTGCTCTAGAGGCTTGCATGAGTGAGTATAGATTCAAGATGTTCGCAGATCGTTACACTTTTGGATTCTCTGCCGAATCTTCTACTTCGAGACTGACAAGACGTCCCTCTTTCTCTCTTTTCTACCTCTACAGATTCTTCGATGACTCAACTAGGTGACGTCAGAGATCTTTCACCTAACGCAGCTGCAATGTTGAAGATCTCGGTCTTCAAATCTTGGGCAGAGTTGCAAGTCTCGAGTCTCCAACAAACCTATCTCATAGAAGTCATCAAACCACACCTGTCAGATCTAGTGCCTTTCTGGATCTCATGTCTCAAAGAGTATGCCAAAATCGATACTGATCCTGAGACTGCTGGTCTATCATCTGGTGGTCCAGGTCCAATCGTCAATGAGATCTTGGAATCGGAATACGCTGCTTCAGCTAGGGAAGTCGTCCTACCTTACTATCAGAACTCTTGGTTAGAGATTCTGAATGCTGTTTCCAGTTTGATGGATTCTGATAGTCGAATCGTAGAGCAGGCAATGAATGGCGAAAGTACTAAAGATGCATCTAAATCCGAAAACAAGAAATCTCAAAGTGAACCTTCTCTTTTCTTCTTCGTTCTTTACGGTTTAGCATTCCAAGCTTTGAGTTCGTCGACAACTTCTACAATCAACTCTGTCAACTCGAATCATCTCGGTCAGAACAATGGCTCGCAAAGTAAGACTGTGGCTCTGAAAGCTTTGAAAAGTTTAATCGATCAGAAGTTTTCTGGCAATTCTCTTTTGAAAGAGGTTGGCTTATTCGATGAACTCTTCAATTTAGCCTTCAGATTGGTCATTACTGAAGAGGTCTCTGTCAAGATCAAAGTCTTGGATCTGATCGTTGGTCTAGTTGAAAGTCATGGCTATAAGCTCCTGGATAGTGACGAATCTGAAGAGTGGGTATAGAGACGAACAAACAATCCTGTAATATTACGAGTGGACTGCTCTTTGATTCGAGACTGATCTCTATACTTCGTCCACTCTCGCTCCTTTCTCTCGTACACAGCTCCCTTCCCAACAATGCCAAGCTGACGAAATGCCTGAGAATCATCACTTACGTTCTCACTCAAGCCAGAACTTTATCTCAAGCTGGTTCTTTGGAAGAGAAAGCTACTTTGATCCGAACTGCTTATGATGCCTACTGCAGAGTCATCAAGTTCTATTCTGTGACGGTCCAAGAAGAGCTCTTCGTTGTTGCTTTCTTCTCCTATTCTGGTGAGTCGAGAGATCACCTAATTTCTCACTTTGATCTCCCTCGTTTCGATTTGACCGTTTTCTTTCTATCTGTCTTTCGCTTTGCTTCTCTACAGAAATGCTTCGCGACGAGACTTCGGAGGTGGATCTAGTAGGTCCAACTCTTTCGAGTCTCAAAGAACTTTGCGAGAGAGCTCCACAAGCTATGAAAGCCAATAGTGAAGTTCTTCCCAAAGCGATTCACGGTTTCATGTCTGCTGCTCTTCAGAATGTAGACGATATGAGGTGAGCGTTCGATAAGAAGAGTTAATCGAGCTCGGTCTCTTTTCTGACTTCCCCTTACTCTTTCCATCCTTTTTCACCTAGAACTCGAGCCGGTAGAATCGCAGAGAACAAGACCAAGAACAGTCTTCTAGCATCTACAGTAGTTCTCACCTCTCTTCCACCTCAGATCGTTCTATCGAAATCGGTGATTGAATATTTATGCTTCTTACTCTCTCAAAAAGCATTACTTTCGATTCCAACAGATTCTTCAATCAATGGCAATGCACCTGAATCAGTAATTCAGACTTCATTGTTCTGCATTCGATCTCTTCTGCTGGCTTCTTCAAGAGCATCTCCTGCCGTTCTCTACAGCGTAGGTCAATTACTTCCGACCATGGTTCAACTGGTAGTCGATGTTTCGAATTCTTTGAGAAAAGAAGATCAAGAAGAAAAGGAATTGGATAGGAATGATTCAAGAATTGTGGCTTTGGAAGAAACCTTGAAGGCCTTCGTTTCGCTCGTTTCAGTTGTTGGCGAAGATCATCGTGGGTAGCTTCGTCTCTCTACCTTTCTGAACAGAACTCGTGACTGATTGCTATCTTTTCTTTTTAATTTCTCTTCTTCTTCTCGACACAGGTGCTCGATTTTCAGCGATTTTGCTCCCGACGTTCATCTTGCTCCTGGATCCAACTTCGACGAGCGCAATCTCGAACCATCTCCATTCGGTCTCTGTGAATCATCTGTTGAGTCTGGCATCTAGTCAACAATCTGCCTTCCGACAGGCTACCGCATCTCTGGATTCTGAAAGGAAATCGATCTTGGAAACGAGCATCAGAAACGCCATCAGCTCTAAAACGTCGAGCAGTCAGAATAGCCAGAAGAGTTCGGTTGGAGGAATGAATTTGAGAGATGCCAGGCAGAAGGAAGGAATCAGTTTGAGAAGCTTTGGTTGATTTGAAGTCTTTTGGGATATCATGTTTGCTTTTGTATTTTTAAAGTTGTAGAATTCGAGAATTGTGAACAGACCTTGGATTTCGATGTCAGAAGCTCATCAGCGGATCGTGTGCGAGATGAGAAAGACGTTCGTTCCCTTCTCTTCCTCCAACCACTCAATCCATCCACCCTTAACACTATCGATCTGGTGATAGAGATGGAATCAGTCATGAAAGTAGAAGAGAGTCAAATGGATGAGGATCAACACGAATCACAACTTCAAGATCAAGATCAAGAGGATATCGAATCGCCTTCTAATTCAAAGGTTGATGTGAATGCATTGAGACACTCTTCAGCAAACAACTCTCCAAGCGATAGAGCATCAAAGAAGTTGAGTGACAAGAATCTGAGTCAATCCAATTCAAAGCACAAGTCAGCCACTCAATCCTCAAAGACTGACGTCGATCCAAGAGATATCAGTCGAGATGTCATTCAGAAATCAAATTCAAACCATAGACCTCTGAATGCATCTCCAAGCGTCAGTCAACGTACTCAATCTGCAGACAAAGAGAATCATCATGATCGTCAACAATCCAATGATGGCGATTTCGTGATGCAAGATCAAGATCGTGGTCATCAAGATGACGCAGAGCCAATCAATCGCAGTAAGGCTTCCTCTCCTCCAAATCATGTCAATACTCAAGACTCAAATGGTAGATCCAATGGAGTTCAAAGTTCTAATTCAGGTCCAACTATTTCCAGTTCAATGCCTGCTCCTGCTCAAAGACGTCTTCAATCTCGTTCTCAATCTCTTCTAGACGAGGACGATCAATTGGATGGAATTGGAGGTGGTGGTGGTGGTGGCGATTATGATCTCAACAATTTCCAATCTAGAGCTGTGGTTTGGGGTCAAGATGATTACAGAAACGGTAATCTCGTCGCCTACGCAGACGAGAAGCCTGTCTTCAGGATGAATTCATTTGGAATGAGTCATGACCTGCAACTTCGTAAGTTTCAAAAGGGCCATGAGAAACAAATGGGAAATAGGGAAGAGATTTGAGATGGAATCTAGTGGTCGATGGTAACAGGAGGCCATCTGCAGAGATTGGCTGATGGCAGTCACCCCGAATCAGAAGTGAAGTTCACTCGAGAGCCTCCATTCATCTCCTAACCTCCTTCCTTTCTTCTCCCCTTTGCTATCACCTTCACGTCTACCGTTGATAGAACCACTTCATAACGAAGACTACATCGAAGAATTCCTCGTCACTTCCAATCTCACCGTTCATCAACAACGCGAGAGCATTCACGACTTGAAAAACTTGGTTACTCAGGCATGGCAAACCTTAGCAGCTGTCAAGAAGAAACTCACAGGAGCCGAGAAGTCACTGGATAAAGAGATCAAAAACTTGCCTTCACCAGCCGATCGTAAGAAGATGGAGGAGGAAGAAGAGGAAGAGGAAGAAGAAGAAGAAACCAAGCAACGTCAACATGATGACTTCTTCGATGAGAATGAGAATCAAGATGAGATAATGGCAGATGGAGATCAAGAAGAAGAAGAGGAGGGATCAACTACCATGTCAACCCAAATCAAGTCGAAGAATTCAAAGAGTTCATCATCCAAAGTAAAAGGTAAATCCGCTCGTTCTTTAGTCGGATCTGGTGGAAAGAACAAAGGTGGCAAGAAAGTTCCACCTAAACCAAAGCCTAGATCTGTAGTCATTCCAACTCAACCAAACTCGGACCCGGAGGAAGAAGAAGAAGAAGAAGACGCAAATAGAAGTAACAAGAAGATCGGTGGAAAGAAGGAAAAGAGTCGTCAAAACGAAGATTCAGATGAAAGCCAGACCGAAGAAGAGGATTCAAATTCACGTAACAGACGTCAAGGTTCGGTAGATTTGGAGCCCGAGGAGGAAGAAGTAGATCAATTGGATTCAGAAGTTGAATCTGATACCGAAAAGAATGCTAAATCCAAGTCCAAAGGAAAGAAATCAACCTCAAAGTCTAACAACGTCAACAGAAACCCTTCGACCTCTTCTGCTTCCACCTCTAGACCAAAATCCAAACCAAAGAACAAAGGTAGATCTGATTCTAGAAACAAATCTGTCAGTGAAGAACCTAACGATGAGAGCGGAGAAGATGATGATGAAGAAAGAAATGAAGGTGGAAATCGTAGAGCCTCAAGAAAATCAGCTGAGCAAGCAAACCTTCAAATCAAGAAAACTTCACAATTATCCAGATTTGATCCTAGTCGTGATGATCAAAGAATGAAAAATGCAGCTAGAAAGGAAGCTAGAGAAAAGAGAAGAAAAAGTGGTGATGATAGTAGTGGCGATGAAGACGAAAATGAGAGTAGTGAAGAAGACATCGCTGGAAAAGGTTTCAAAAGAAAAGCTAAACAGATTGAAAGTCAATGGGAACCTGATGAAGAAGATGAAGATGAAGAAGATAAAAAGAAGAAAAGATTTAGAAGAGAATCTGAAAGACAAGATGGTAGACCTTCTAGATCTAACGCTGGTGAAGTCAAAGATTATTTCCCTAATGGTCCTAAAGGTGGTCAAAAGAGAAATTGAACTGATTATCGAGAGAAAGGAAAATAGAAGTCGAGATGACAGATCAAAAAGCCAAAAGGGGAAATAGGTGGGAGAGTGATGAATCGAAAAGTCGAATTATGAATCGTTTAAAGGTTTCCAGAATCATGTCAAGAGAAATGATGAAGCCAAATACATTAGAAAATCGAATCTATACCAGTTACAAAGCCTTTGAGAATCATATCGAATCAGAATCAAAACAAGAAATCAAAATCAAGAAGTCGTTTTCCAGGTCCGTTCTTCACCCAACAGAAACATATCCATCTCCAATACCTCTTTCTAGGTTTTCATTCGTCTTCTTCAACCTCTTGTCATGCTCTTCGCATTTGCATCCATTGTTGTTTGTCCTTTGAAAGATGGATCGCTGAGTTAAGAATGTTTGTCATTTCCTTCATCCCTTCTTGCCTCTTCTCTTGTCTTTGAATGTTGACTCGGTTGTGTTTGTGCCGAAACTGAATAGTTGAGATGTTTCTTGAGCAGTCTCTTAGAGTGAATCCGAAGAATGAACGCTTAGTGACGAAGAAAGCGCGGGAGAAACTGAAACAAGACAGGGGAAAAGAGAATCGAGAGATTAGAACTCTCTCATAACTTCAAAATAGATTTCATTTTTTTCAATCCCCCAAATGTCGAGATAGAGCAGAAACGGAGACAGAAACAAGCGCTATGGATTCTCAAACGTGTATAATGACAACAGCTTTTTCTTTTGACCTTCGGGACCAGATTTCCAACCTCTTTGAATCATTGCTCTTTCAGTTCTTGCTGTTGAGCTTCAAATATGCTGATCAAATCTCTTCTTATCACTCTCCATCATATCCTTCAATTCGATTGTCTAGCAATCTCGCCTTTGTTGACAGCAGCTCCATCCTGAACTCCTCCGACTTCTGCAGCTCCATTTCCATCTTGTCCCCCGATTCTTTGAGGTTCGTAAGTCAGGACGTCGGCAGCTCCAGAGGTTGGAGCATTGTTGAAAGTAGAAGAAGTGGTAGCAGGAGTAGCTTGGTGAAGATTGGAGTGGATTCTCTCAGATTCAGGTGCCATTGAAGTAGTGCCAGGTTGAGGATGACGAAGAGGTTGAGTAGAGTCAGACTCGTGCTTGGATCCTTTCGAATGAGCTTGAGATGGGTGAGAAGGTACGAGAGCGTCTGCAGCTTCTTTGCCTTCTTGTTGACGAACCTCTCCGTGGAGTCTCTTGGTCTCGTTGTGAGAAGCGGCTGTGATGCGTGAGAGAGAATAAAGGGGTATAGAGATCAGTATAGGGGCCTTGCCAATGAGTCTGTCGGAGGTGTCTGAGTGAACAAAGTGTAGTGCCATAGAAGTCTAGTCTTGAAAGAGCCTGAGCTTTGAAAGTGCGAGTCCAGCAATCCACTCACCACCGACGAGCTTTTCGAAAGCACCTGCTAGTCTGGAAGAGAGAGTAGTCGAGAAGAAGAAAGAAAAACATAGTGAAAGACTAGATTGAGCAGATGTAAGAACCAGCGATGTCTCTCGACTCGTCTCACTCACTTGTCTCCCAAGCCGACCTTCTTCTTTGGCTTCTTCTTTCCGTCTTCGTCTAGACTTCCGTGTTCACCTGCAGTCGAGTCATCGGTACTTGCACCTCTAGTCGAAGAAGGAGCAGAATGGTGAGGCTTGATTCCAGCTTTCTTTGAATCGAGGTGACTTTCATGATGAACTTGAGAAGTAGCCAAAGGTTCGGCTCCTGCGATTTGACGAGGTGCAGAGTGATCACGACCTGCAGATCCGAATCCAGGTTCGAGTCTTGCATCTGAAGCAGAGTTGGTTTTGATCTCTTCATTGGAAATTGGATAAGCAGACGGAGGAGAATGTGCTTCGACGGGAAGTTGACGAGCAGCTGGAGAAGTCGAAGTGGATTGATGTTGATGATGATGATCACCGCCCAAGTCTACTTTCTCGACTTCATCTTCGATTCCTAGCAATGGTTGCTTGTCGGCTACTTTACGTTCTTCCATGCTCATTTGACCAAAGTTGAGAGCCAAAGACTTGTCACCTTCTGGATCGACTGGCATTTCTTGAGCTTGGGATTGAGCTGGAGATTGACGTTGGCCTTGGCCTTGATCGATTGGACTTTCTTCGGAATAGATACCGGCTTTGAGACCTTTCTTATTGGGTGAGTCGATGTTGAAGTAGGTAGAGTCCTTGGAGACGTCGATTGGTGGCGATTGAGAAGACTTGACGTTTGCAGCAGTCTCGTTTAGACTACGAGCTGGAGATGAGAAGTCGATTTCCTTTTCTCCGAATGGAATGGAGGTCTTGTTCTCAGAGATCACTTTGACGACTCCGACTTCTTCTTTGTCATATCTAGAAGAGCTCGAACCAAGTTCAGGAATGAGAGAAGACTCGTCTTTGGCAGAAGATTGAGGATCATGTTTACGATCAGGTTGAGATTCGACTTTTCCGGCTGCTCTTGCTCCTTCGTGACCGAGTTGCTTGGAATCCTCTTCTTCTTTCTTGTTAGATACTGCAGTTCCACCATCATCAGAGTACAGATGAGCAGCTAGAGGAATCGAGGGATTGTTGTAGAATCCGACACGAGGAGGAGGTTGAGTGTCGTTTGATCCATCTCTTGATGACTTGTTCTCGTCAGTGACTTCCTTTCCAGTTCCAACCTTGTCTTCTCTTTGAGAATCTCCTGCATTGGTGAAGAAACCTTGACCCTTAGTAGCAGATTCAGTTCCAGGTCCACTTTGATGAGCTTGGACTCCTCCTGCAGTCGAAGTTGCATCTTGATAGCCGAGTTGCTTGGATGAGTCGTCGTCTTCCTTGAATGCACCTGGAGCATGAGGAGTGCCTGGAGATAGATGAGCTGCCAATGGAACGGATGGATCGTTGTAGAATCCGACTGGTTGTTGTTGATCTTGATTGTCGTTGGATTCGACTGGTGGTGGAGGAGAAGGGGAAGGAGATGATGAAGCTGACTTGCCACCGAAGATGCTGCGAGATGAGTGGGAGGTGAGGTGATGGGAAGGATCAGAAAGGATTATAAACTGAACAATGGATGTATGCCTTGAAATGCGGGATAAATCAAGAGTAAGATCAAAGAGATGGTCGCCTTGGTGATAGAAAACTGACGAGAGCTGTGCTTCCTTCTGATCCAACTGTTTGATCTGATACTCACTTTGGAAGATGTAACATGTTGAGATCGATTCTTGTTTTGAGGTTTTCTTGTAATTTGAAGTTTTCGACAAAAGATGAAGGAAGAAGGAGGAGAAGAAGAGAAAGTCAGAAATTCCAACCTCTTTTTCTTCGATGACCCTTGCAGCAGAAAAAACACGTGTGGGATGACGAAGAGGATCTGTGCTCTTTTCTACGTCATGATTTGTCAGAAATTGATATCTTTCTGGAAATAGGCTCGGTATCCTGCTGTTTGTCTCTTCCCTTCTCGAATTCAGTCGACTCGAATCTGAAGATCTGGAACACGCCGTCAGAGATTCTGATTCTTCTTCTTCTTCTCGGAACATTCACCTCAATTTCACCAATTCCTCTGGTTTCAATCATGAGCTCTTCAAACAACTCTCAATCATCCTCATCAAACCTGTCAGCTGTTGAAAGATTAACAGCTAATCGTTCAGGTGGCGGCTTGGAAAGAGGTGACATCTTCAAGCTATTCTCTGGCTCTTGCTCTGTCAGAAACGGCTGTCTCTCTTCTGGTGAATATCTCAATCTCCAAACTGAACTTCTGGGAGGTTAACTCAAACAAAGCGTGAACTTCCCAAAAGTCAGAACGAGAGACTCTTTCGAAGAGCTTCTCTTGCATGCGTTTCCTCGTTGACGATGTGAACCAATCTGGTGTGATTGAGAGCACAGCCTGGCTTTGAAAATGATCTTTTGGGTGGAGTTTCTGATTCGGCTGTGTGAAATGTATCTCGTGTCGACAAGACGAAGCCTTCAATCAATGACGACCTGGTCCAAAAGTCGCATCTGCGTAGTCTCGAGGTGTTAATAAGTGATGTCTGCCTCACAAAGGGGAGTCAAAATCAAGACGAAGATGAAATCAGAATCGAAAACACGGCTACCTCTACATGTCTTGTTCAACTGAAAACAAATCAATGACGTTCTCTCCAAACTCAGCCAATGGAAGTGCCGATTCATCCAATCTCTTTTCCCACTCCTTCAGGGTCACGAACCTTTTCTCATAAAGAACAAACATCTTGAATTTCTCGTCTTGCTGCTTTCTGCTTTCAAAGCATCTCTTGAGTAGATCTCTATCGAGGGTTCCTCCGTCTCTAATCCACAAGATTTTCAGTTTTGGTAGTGAGATTGGGACTTCCTCTGTTCCGTGTTCAGTGATGGGAAGTTCCTGGCCATGGAACTGCTTGGGAATGCACAACTCTTCCAGAATGACTTCCAGATGCTTCCCTCCCTCTGTTACGCCTGGTTGCGGCAAGACAGAGAGACTCGTAAGGAATGGCAGCTGCTTGAAGAGAAGTTGAGTCTGAGAGTAGAGCTTTGCGAGAGGGAGGTCAGGCGGTCCATCGTGCAAAGAAAGAGGTTCCAGAACAAGCTCGAGTCTGTTGAGAAAGGGCATCTGCCAAGCTAAGAGCGAACGGAGGGGTCCTTTCAGAACGAGGCTTTCTGTCTCGTCAGCGACCCTAATGAACTTGTTCGCAGCCATCGCTGCTACTGGATCGAGCGGAAGTTGCAACCTTGTTAGATTTGGGAGAGTTACCTCCTCAATCTCTGATTCCAATCTCGGAGGCGGCTGCCAAGTATAGCGAAAAGGAGAATCCCATGATTGAAGGTGGAGCTCCTTGAGATTAGCTTTTGCAGCTTCTAGAACGAAGTGTAGATCTTTGGAGCTACTTCTCGAACACTTGAAAAACCTCAATTGCTCAAACCACTTGGAATCTGTTTCTTCGAGTTCTGACAAAGTGGTGGTGTAATAGTATCTCAAACCCTGGTTGGAATTCTCATCCTTTGATGCACTACTTTGGTCTCTCTTGACCTGCATGTTCAAAATTGATCCTTCAAAATCGAGGGTACGAAAACCGCTGAAAAGACTTTGTAAGGTATTCAGATTTGGAAGGAGTGCTGATGACAACCTTCTGACTTCAGTGTTGAGTTCCTTCGAGGTTTGAAACAGAACCAACAGTCTCATACTTATACTGGATCTTGATAGTTCTGTGAATATATCTTCCAATAGTGTTGAAGAGTCTATCATGTTTTTGAGGATGAAGTGCTTCAAAGTAAAGTTAGATCTCACATTGAAGATTTGAAGGATAGAGATTGCGGACGAGAGAGAAAGATGTTGCGGAATCGTGAGGTATTGCCAGAAAGGAGGATGCTGCATGATGGTCTGATTCCATTCCTTGCTGATAGAGAGAAGTCTGCACCTTTCAAAGGGAGTGAACTTATGTAAGACGAGTAGCAGAACGTCGTCTGGAAGAGGTGATACTGCAGAAGAAGAGGATTGCGGATTGAGACTCATTGAGGATTGAGGTATTGAACTAGATCGGTTTGGAGGTGACGTAGTGATAGGAGAAGAATCAAAGACGAATCAAAAAGGAGGAAAAGTGGATGGATGGAGTTGAGGGACAGAAGGAAAAGTAACTTCTTGCTTTCTTACCACAACATCGTTCAGCAGCGACTTCTTCCAGAACTTCTTCTTTGATTCGTCTTCGATTCTTCTCCTTTCAAGAATAACCATCATCTCCAATGAGCCTCGATCCATCATCCAACTCTTCTCTGATTGAGTCCTCTAACTCTTTTCAACCCTTCGATTCTCTTCCGGACGAAGTGCTTCTCCTCCTTCTAGATCAACTCACTCCCTTCCAGAGATGCCTGGTTCTCTCTATCTGGAAGAAATGGAATCATACTATCCTACAACGCAGGAGTTGGTGGCAATATCTCGAGATTCCTCATCATCTGCCTTTCTCGACTGCCCTTTCCATCCTTCAAACTTTCAACTCGAGATCCAACTTCACCCTCAAGCATGTCATTCTCCAATCGCCCTTTAAGACACCTGAGGAGATAGATGAACTCTTCGTCGAGTTGAACAAGTCTTCAGGGCATGTCAAATTGCTGTTTCTGAACCAATTTCCTATAGGAGGTCTTCTGTGCAAGGCCAGAAGAGCTTCACAGGAATTCTTACCAAAACTAAATACCTTTGTCAACTTGTGCACCGGCTATCCTCAAAAATCCATCAAATCAATGTGGCATGAGAGAGGTAAAGCAAGGGTTCATGACGAAGAGGACAAAGGCCTACAAATTCTGAACGTCGCAGGGCTGGAACGACTAGAAGCAGACGATCTAGCATGGTTCTCAACTTTGAAGTTTCTGAACGTTGGGTTCACTGATTCCGTCAAAGAGTTGTGTGCGGTCTTGAACGTCGCCAAAACGACACTTAAAAGACTGAGGCTCACTTTGTGGGAATCCAACGAAGACCACGAAGATTCCGATCCAAGTTTTACTGAATCCCTTGGCCAGATCGACCTTCTAAACCTGGAAGCCTTCTTTACACCCAAATCTGAAGCTTCAGCCGCAGCTCTCAGTAGCCTAATCGACGTCGGAGGGCAGCAGACGGTTGTGCTCTTTGGTTACGTTCACTCTCTGCTATACTTCCCTTCTCTAAAACAAACACGCATTCGCATGTATGATAGCAACGCTCTGGAAAAGTTCGGACTCAATGAAGAAGAAGCGAAAGTGAAAACCATCCTTTTCTTTGAACGTAATCCATCTATTTCTCATCTGGGTTTGGTTTGTGTCGGTGGCCTTCAAGACGGGAAAAGTCTCCATGTAAGCTTCATCTTGCATTCTTTATCTCCCAAAAGAAGAAACAGTGGAAGTTTCGAAGAATCAGAAAGGGAATCTAAGAATGTTCTGCTGCCGAACCTTCGACAGCTCACCATCCACGATTTAAAGGCTTTGGACAAGAAACTTCTTAAACAATTCTGGGAGGGACGGAAGGTGATTCAAGAGGATTTCGAGATAGCAATCTATATGGAAGGCAAGACTTTCAGAATTGATAGTTCGGGAGGCCAAGATTGGCTCGATGAAGCAGAAAGTTGTGAGTGATCGACATCGACATCGAGATCGCTTTGAGCTCTGAGCTGACGATCGTTCGAAAGGCTCATGATAGAACGAGAAGGCTGATTTTCTTTCTTCCTTTTCTCTTACTCTTTGGCTCTCTCTCCCTCATCCTCTCCAGAGAAACAAGCCTCGTCTCTGCGGTACCGCTTGAACTTTGATCGAGCTCAGTCTCGGAAGCACAGTGAGTTTGCTCGAGATTGCCGACGTTCTGTTCTTGAGTGTCTCTGTGTTGAAGCAAGCTGACTTTCATACTCGTATGTAACAATCTTTACGTCTCTCATAGATTCATCCTCGTCCGAGGTTCTCTTGCTGAATTCGAGAGCTCTCACCGTCTCGACAACACTCTTCTCGCAAACCTAAGTCGGATTTCATCTTTTGTCTCTACTTCGAATCCTCGCTTCAAAGTCTTGACTCTTTGGTTTTCACTCTACTCACTCTTTCAATTCGAAAGGGTCTCTTTCTTCTAATGAATGCGAGGAATGTTTTCGAATGAGAAACAACTTTAGCTGCTCTTTGAATCTCCTCTTCGACAAGCTTTCTCTCCAGTCTCTCTGCTCTTTTCCTCCCGGTAAGACTGTAGATATATCTTCAGTGTCTTGATGACTTGAGGAATTTCGTATCTTTGTCGCTTTCCTCTCTTTGCACGATACAAGTGTTCTCTCGCAGTAGTCCACAGTCCTTCGCAGCTCCAAGCATCCCAAGCGCAAAGGGGGTCGAAAACTAGTTCGAGAATTTAGAACAGACAACATAGATCGGATACTATCGTTCTTACAGCACTTTGACAGCTTTTCAATCTTCATTCCTTCTCGGTTGTCGACAGCTCTTCTACAAATTCCATCGCTCAATTCATCCAACCTCTCGCCTCCCAATCGTCGATGACAACCACTTCCTTACCCGCGATGAACTCGAGTTGGAATTCACTGTTCCTGTGTGTTCTAGATTTGACAATCTTTTGAAGTAGCTTCCCATCTAGCGTGATCGGATCTTCAACAATCAGCTTTACTAGATATGGCAGAAGTAGAGTGTCGATTGCACCGCTGGAAGGATCTGCTTCTCCTCCGGCTATCGTACCTGACTTCTGAGACTGATGTAAAGTGTCCAATAGTTCCAGAACCTTATTAATGTGATGTTGGTTTCCACCGTCGCCGCCTGCATTGCACCTCAGAGTCAGACATTGAATCGATGGGTTGAGCTGGAATAGCAGTCTCGTCTTCTTCACCGAATTTTCAACTTGTTCGCTTCCATCACACGGAACAAAGTAGATAGCACTAGCCACCAACCCTGTCACTCTCCACAAGACTAGTGAATCGGCCGTGCCAGATAAAATTGTCTCACCTCCGTCTATCCTGAGCATTTGGCTCAACGCTACGTTGAGTCCGATGTGTTGAGGACAAACAAGTTCCTTGAGGCTTTTGAGGTGCAATGGATCTGATCTTAGAGCTAGACTTCTTATTGTATTGCTTGAAGCTTTCTCCAACGTGGTCCACCTTGGCAAATCTAAGTCGACTAGATTGTCAGTTGCCTCTAGGATCCGTCTCATTGACATGACTTCATCTGTGTAAATTACCCATAGATACTTCAGCCTCGACAACCACTTCATGTCTTCTTCCGTTAGCTGCAACAGAGCTTCCGTGAAGTAGAATCGTAGACCAGGTTCGACATTGCTTTGATACTAAACATTGAACTTGGCACTTTGACAGAGGGTGACAGCACTGGTGAGTACTTCGAGATCTGTAAAAGTGATCAATGAATGCAAGGTTGGGAAATGTTGCATGGCGAGCAATCTTGTCTTTCCGTTGAGCTTCCAATCTTGGAGAAGGGCAAGAACCTTCAAACTGCTTCCGGATCTCTTCAATTGCACGAAGATTCGATTCAAATGCTTGACACTTGTGATCTCAAGTTCAATGACGACATGCTTCAATCTGCATCCGGACCTCTCATTGAATATTGAGAGGATCTTGACGATCGAAGAGGGTGAGAGGTTTTCTGAAAGATGCAAATACTGCCAGAATGGAGTATGGAGAAGGATGACTTGATTCCACTTCTTGCAGATTTGCAGTAACAGAGCTCTTTCGAAAGATGACAGATTGCGAAAAATTGGCAGAAGCAGTTCGTCTGGAAGAGAATCGATGGTTTGAAGAGAGAGTTTGTCGAAGTGGCCTTGAAGCGAAGAGGGTGGATTGCGATCGAGACTCATTGGAATGCCAAGCTGATGTGAATGTTGTTTGCAGATTGAGTTGCAGAAGTAGGAGAAGAATCGAAGACGAATCAAAGAGGAAGTTCTTACTTGAAGGTTTCCGTTCGAGTGAGAAGGAAGAAGGGAAAGAAGAAGTGATTTTGATCAGAAGATGACGACCTCCCTCGCCGAGTCGAAACGCCGACCAGAGGCAGCGTCGACGTCCTTGTAAGGGTTCCCCTGAGGCCTGAGACCGGAGGATTGGTAAAAGCTCTTCATTGTTCTGACAATTGTTAATTGGAGCTGGCAAGCAGCTTTGAAGTCGATTCGAGAGAATTAGGCGGCGGCCAAGACAGAAGACTGTCCAAATTCCCATGTCGTCTTTCTCAAAAATCTAAATGGTCCAAAGCGCTACTCGAAGAACAACTTCACCTCCTGAACTAAAATGGCCTAAAGTAGAGGGCTCTGGGTTGTCAAGATCTGATCTCTGAGATCTGAGGTAGCAGGAGAGATCCCAAGAGAGAACAAAGCATCTACCCCTATCTCTCGCCTCTATAAATTGGCATCCCAAATCTTGATTCTCTAGCTTTACCTATCTCCTCTTTCTTGAGACACGATCTTCTACCTCTCAAACTTCATCATGGGTAACTACTTCTCCCGTCCAGAAGAAGAAGAAGAAATCATAAACGAAGAGGCTGCAGGCAAAGTCAACGTAGCAGTCAGTATCTGAAAATTGGAAGTTCTTTCGTCAATATTCTCCTTTCTCCGCTCTAATCATCTATATCGTTTTTCTTTTCCGATCTTTCAGTACTTTTTCAACTGGGCCATCTACGCTCGCAAGCACTTTCCAAAGGACGTTCCAGTCAAAAATTTGACTCACGTTCTTTATGCCTTCGCAGACGTCAAAACTGACACCGGCGAAGTATTCCTGACTGACTCTTGGGCTGATGAACAGGTAAGTCTACTCTGATGTTAGCCTAGCGCATCGATGAGGAACCGATAGTCCTTGGATTGAGTACAATGAACTGAACGGGACATGGCTTTGCCGCTTTGACCTTTCAAGTAGACCCCTATTCTTCGCTCAACTTTCTTCTTCTTTACCTTCCTGTTTCTATCACTTTTGAATTTCTAATCTCAGATTCACTACGATGGCGACTCTCGGAACGATCAAGGGAACAACTTGTACGGAAATCTCAAACAGTGAGCATTGGATCTCTCTCGCACAAGAATTCATTTCTTCATTTATTAACAAACAGATTCCATTTCGGCTCTCCTTCAGATTCGGTCTCTTGAAGAAAGCAAACCGCAATCTCAAGCTGCTTCTTTCAATCGGAGGTTGGACTTACTCTGCTCATTTCCAACCAGTCGCTTCCAATCCAACTTTGCGTTCAAAGTTCGTTTCTTCTGCGCTCAAGCTCCTAGAAGATTACGGGTTGGATGGTTTCGACATCGATTGGGAATATCCTGCTAACGACCAAGAAGCTCAAGACTATGTCGACTTGTTGAAGGAAATGAGACAAGCTTTGACTCAACTTTCGAAGAGCAAAGACACTGCTCCCTATCTGTTGACGATCGCAGCTCCTTGTGGACCAAATCATTACACTCAATTGAAGATGAAGGAGATGGACAAGTACTTGAACTTCTGGAATCTAATGGCTTATGATTACGCTGGAAGTTGGAGTACGGTCACTGGAAATCAAGCCAATCTTTATGGTCCAGCTCCTTCGACTCAAGTTGCAGTAGATTACTACATCAAACAAGGTGTCCCCGCAAACAAGCTCGTAATGGGAATGCCACTCTATGGAAGAAGTTTCGAAAAGACTGATGGTCTAGGGAAACCTTATCAAGGATTAGGTCAAGGCTCTTGGGAAGCTGGACTTTGGGATTACAAGGTGAGCTCGCTGAAGCCTCAAGTGGTATCATTATCGATTTCTTTCAGTCTCGACTGACATTCCAAGCTTTCTTTCTCAACACGACTTCTATTCAGGTGCTTCCACAATCTGGTGCAAAGGAAAAGTTCGATGCCCAAGCTGGTGCAGTTTATTCCTACGACAAGAAGAAGAAAACTTTCATTAGCTACGATAACCCAGATTCGGTCAAGATGAAGGCTGACTACATCAAATCTAAGGGAATGAGAGGGGCAATGTTTTGGGAAACTAGTGGAGATGCTACTACTGCTGACAGAAGTTTGATAGCCAACGTAGCCAAAGAGGTGAGTAGCTTGATCGGAAACGCTACCTACAGCGAGCTTCGAATCCAGAAACGCTACTGACGCTTGTCGTCGTCGATGTTCTTCTCTTTTCAGTTGGGTCCACAGGGTGTCAATTGGAATCATATCGACTATCCCGAGTCCAAATTCGACAACGTCAAGAAGCAGTTCGCGTAATCTCTATCCTTGATGCACCTTTTTTACTTCACTGTTTCTCTTATCGATTTCTTCCACGGACACTTTCTCTCTAGCTGTCTCCTTCGGTTCTTGTTTTCCCGATTCAAATGTTTCTGGTTCTACTTTCACCTTACTCTCGTTTCTATCTTTGAGTAGTATGACGTCACTCTTTCAGATCCACATAACGCGAGCAAGCTCGTACGAAGTTCTTTCATCGAGAGGACATTGCAGACCGACGTGACAGAATTAACAGAGAAGCCCTACCTGTCAAGCTTCAAGTCAATCGATTCGTTTCATCTGGGCATAATTCATTTTCAGAGATTATTCTCAAGGTTGAGAACGTGCTTTTTCCAGGTGTGTGAGAGAGAGAACATCAAGAGCTTCGAAGTTCGAACTTCGAGCCCGCTGGATGTTAGAGTACGCATCTCACCTCTCACTTCTCAGTCCTGAATCTGAGCTCTAGATTTCACATCTCACTCTCCACCAGTAGAGCAGTGACGAGAGCGCTCAAGTCGTGGCAAGGCCAGGACTTTTCATCGTACTAAGTATGATATCGTGTTTCTTATATACTTAAGATGACATTTTTGGATCGTAGATTGAAAGGAAGTGACAAAAAAAAGTTTCAACCGAATGACTGCGTGTTTGATCGTGTATGAAGAGTAAAGGTTGTACATGCGAGAGAAAGAGTAACTTGGGAGAGAAAAATGAAAAACCGAAAATGAAAATGAATGATGGAGACTCTTGTATGCTCGTCGTGAGAAGGAATTGAGGTTGTTTACGTGTATATAGTTGCTCTAATTGTGAGAAATCATTCGTTCGTTACGTTATTCTGAGACGTGATTTTGAACTTGAGTAGATCTAGATGGATCCAGCCGAGATTCTACTCTTCAACGGAGGGTTTTTCAACTGAATACCTTTGCCAACTTCAGCTTGAGCGTTATGAAAAGCCGTTTTTGCGACTTGACAAATACCAAAAGTAGGAGTCGTAGTAGCTGCTGGAGTTGAGTTTGCGTTAGGGGTGAAAATGACAGTTGCTGGAACACCTTCTAGACCTAGACCGTGAGAATTTGAGTTGAACCCAGAGACATCGATAGAGATTTTGATCTTTTGAACGAGCTCTAGATCTGAATTTTCTTTTTGGAGATGATGAGGATCTAATCGATTGAAAGGTTGAGGTGGTGATAGTTCTCTTTTGGTAAAGTACGGCCTTTCAGGTTGAATGGTAGGAGCTGAAGACTGTGTAAGAGCAATTGAGTGACAGGGAAAGGAATAGGTGAAGGTCAGTCTTTGACAGATCAGATAGGGGACACAAAGAACGAGCTAAAGTGGTTTTCAAGTAGTAAGTATCTCACGTCTATGAAGTGACGCCTCCAACTTCTCACCTTACTTCAATCAACTCACTCTTCTCCTCAGCTCTTTCATCTCCAAATCTTTCTTCTCCTCCAAAAGCTCTCTTCTCACTCTTTCCAACTTTTCTCCAGCAATGAGACCACTTGAAGATGTTAGACCTTTTCTACTCCTCTCATGATCGACTGATTTCCTTCTCTTCCCCTCTAGACGATCTGCTTCTTCATCTCTTAGCTCTTTGGATTCAGTCTTTATAGGACTCAACATTCCTCTAGACCATCTTCTAATCCTAACATCTGAACTTTTACTTGGGTGTCTACTTCGACCATCTCTTAATAGACCAGGCTCAATGACTCCTGAAGATTTCTCTTGTTGGATCCGATCTAGATCGCTCACGATTTCTGAATGTCTTCTAGATCTATATTCTGAAGAATGAGTCCTCTTCATTGCGTTGAGAAAGGGAGCAGAAGATGTGGAAGGGCTTGAGATTGATGTTGAGGTGGAAGGTGGAGTTGATTGAGAATCGACCAATGCGGTAGTGAGACTGGAAGATTCTGGAAAATCCGTCTCCATTGAGAGGATGTTGTTGGTTGATGAATGCATGTCTACTACTTCGATATTGTGAAGGTTTTGAGAGGTAGATTGTGTTATGTGTGTTGAATGCGTTTGGGTTTCTTCCATCTCGAAGGGAGAAGATGAAGTTCTTGAAAAGGTGGTTTTGGTAGAAAGTCAAGAAGGAAGAAATGAGAAATCCTTAATTAAATCTATTCCTTTATCTTTGAGCGGTCATGGGTCCTTGACGAAGCTCTTCGATGGCACCGGATCCTAATCCAGGGCGTTCGAGAAATTTCTATTCGTAGAGGCGCGAGTAGACGGTCTTTAAGAACTGAGCATCGCTTTTCCCTGCTGGAGCTCATCATGACTCATAGATTGAAATGAAATCTATCAAATTAGCGTCCCAAAAAAGTGAGACCAAATAGCTCAGAAGGGTCGCGGCTACGTGCCTTCAGACCGAATCATCTCTCGGAGCTGAGCATTTACATAGAATGGTGGATGCGAATTAAAGATGATGCATTTCTATTTACTTGTACAGAGAAAAAGCCAGAAATGAAGTTTGGAAAAGGCAAAGGTTGGCGATGAGAAAGAGCAAACTAGAGATAGAAGACGAGGAATTGCAGAGATTTTAGAAGTGTGGGACGTAGCTTTCTAGACCTCCTCTCTCTTGAAAAAGAACAGGTTACCAAATTTGAAATGAAAAGAGATCGAAAGAGGCGAGATGAAGTCGAGATCTTGACGTTGAAGGTTGAAGTTGAAGGTCGAAAGAAGAAGGGATCCTGAACCAGATGACCGACGTTGAGATTTGTAAATCGATCAGCCTTTCTTCAGTCGAGACATAAATCTTTCTCGATGATAGAAGATAGCTATCTTGATACCTTGAAGACTCAACCACTTTCAATCTCTTTGAAAGTCTTCTCCTTTCTCGAGACTCGGCTACCCTTCAATTTCTTTCTCACTTATTGCCCACTCCATCATGTCTCTCATACCAATCAACCTTCGGTCTTCAACCCGATTGATCTCTCCTTCCCTTTGCTATTCCCTTCCCTTCTATCAATCCCATTCTCTACGTTGCCATTTTCCTCCTAGCAGCCTTTTCATGAGCTTTCTTAGCAGCATTCTTCACCACATAATTAGGTTTACTCAAACCCCATTTAACCATCAATTTGACGAAACTAGGTAAGACAGCAGCAGTAAACATGACTCTAAAAGGTAATAATAAAGTCTTATGAATCGTATAAGCTAAAACTGCTTCGGTCCATAAAGTAGATGCACCAGCACCACCACCACCACCACCATTTCTTTTCTTCTCACTAGAAGTTTGATGATTTGAATCTGAATTAGGATTACTAGTTTCCAGATTAGAAGTCAATAAAGAACCTTTTCTCAATTCCAAAGCTTCTTTAGCAGCTTTTGAATTATTGACCAATTCCAATTCCTTTCCATTTCCTCCAAGAGTAGGAATAGAGATTGAAATGGTAGAATCTTCCAAATTACCATCATCAGAGGATTGGATTTTATGTTTCAATTTTTCCAATCCAACTTTTTCTCTCACCCAATTCTCCCATTCTTTGATATGTTCTGCTCCTAAGAAATGGATTGCAGCAAAGATTAAAGAAAAGTCGATGAAGGAAGCCAATAGATAGACTGCCAAAGCCCACCAACCATACCTTCTGGATAGGAATCTCATCCTTTCTCTAAAACTTGCTTTTGGTGGTGGTTCATCTGATTCAGGTTCCGGTTCAGAGGATTCAGGTTGAGGTTGAGGTTGAGGTTGAGTGGAAGGAGAGGGAGAAGGAGAATCTTTCCGCGTCAAAGTCGAGGTTGATTGGAATCGAGACAGGATTATAGAATTGAAGGTTGAAGAAGGTGATGATGATGATAGATGTCTTGTAGAGAAAAGAGATGATTTGAGTTGGAGGGAAGTGACGGCATTGTTGTTCCTTGGGATGATTGCTATCGACGTTGCATTGCTGGAGAAGACGTCTGGGTTGCTGAAGGATGATAGATATCGAACTGGAGAAGTAGAATCGAGTCTGGAAGGATGCAAGATGGAGGAGGAAAGACCAAGATTACTGGTCGATGGTGGGTTGAATCTCGAGGCCAGGATTGACAACGTGGAGGACGTTCGAAAGGAGGCCATGTTGTAGAGATGTGAACTGAATCGAGTGGAAGATGAAAGCAGAAAGATAGAATAGTAAGGAAATAGGGTCAGTTCAAGTTGGAGATAGACGATCAACAAGGGAAAGAAAGAAAGAAAGAGGTAAGGAATGGCAATGCAAGCAACAAAGGCAACAAGGCTCCAACCTTGCACTGGATGAGCGATCTATTCTGAATGAATCTGAAATGAATGCCTCTATTTCACAGAAAGAAGTTCTATCCATGCTTTCTGATAGCAGTATCGTAGAGGATCAGAGACTGCGCTGTGTGTCTATCTAGGGATTCTCACATCTTCTCCCCCTCTCTCTTTCTCTCTTTTAGAATGATGGCACTCCCTCCGTTTTGAATGAATGACTTACCTTGCACTGTTCACCTTCTATTGTTCAATAGCCTAATGATGTGTTGCAGATTGTCCTTTCCGATGGGTTGGTCCTTTGAGAAATTCGAGCCATGGTTTCAAATCTTCCCACTTGTCCTACCTCCCCATTCCCACCCTATCCCTATCCTTCCTTTCCATCATGGTTGGCAGTCAATCCTATTCGTATTCTTCTCTGATAGAATCGACTCCACTCAAGCAATTCTCCCTTCCAGTCCAGATTGCCGTCCTCTCCTTGTCCTTCATCTTGCTCTCTGTGATTCTCAATGTGGCCAATCAACTCTTGTTGCCAAAGGACAAGAGCAAACCTCCAGTAGTCTTTCATTACTTTCCAATCATTGGCAGTGCAGTCACTTATGGAATGGATCCTTACTACTTCTTTGAAGAGAACAGAAGAAAGGTCAGTAGCATAGAAAGAAGTAGAAGTGATAGTCAGAATCAGTTCATCTTTCATTTACTCATCTTCTCCTTCTCTTTCTCTCATCATCTTCTCATTCTCAGCACGGAGATGTATATACCTTCATCCTACTGGGTAGATCTGTAACAGTGGCTCTAGGTTCCAAAGGTTCCAATCTGATCCTCAATGGAAAGTTATCTCAAGTTTCAGCAGAAGAAGCCTATACTCATCTAACCACTCCAGTCTTTGGTAAAGAAGTAGTCTACGACGTACCAAATTCAGTCTTGATGGAACAAAAGAAATTCGTAAAAGTCGGTCTATCAACTGATAACATGAAGGTTTACGTAGATCAAATCACTGATGAATTGCAATCCTTTATTAACTCTGATCCTAAATTCAAATCTTTCTCTAATCAGAACGGAGGAAAAGGGATTTCTTCAAGTGTAGACATTTTCAAATCAATGTGTGAAATCACGATTCTGACTGCAAGTAGAACTTTACAAGGTAGAGAAGTTAGAGAAGGTTTGGACAAATCTTTTGCTGATTTATATCATGATTTGGATTCCGGTTTCACTCCTATTAACTTTGTCATTCCTAATCTACCGCTACCTAACAATTTCAAGAGGGATAGAGCTCAGAAGAAAATGTCGGACTTTTATAGGGAAATCGTAAAGAGGAGAAGAGAGGAAGGAGTCTTGGACGTGAGTATCAATCGAAGAGAGGAGAGAGAAGAAGAAGAAGTCACATTCGATCAGGAGAGAAACAAATTCAGGTGGTTAGAAGATGAGGAAGTCAAATTGATCAACCAGAGAAAATAACCAACGCGATAGAAGGTGATGGGGAAATTCAGAATTTCCCTTGAGGCGACCGGAAATTCTCTTCGAGCCATGTTCCTCTCCTCTCCTCTTCCTCCTGCTCTTCCCTCTTTTGCCTCTAGAAGTCATAGCTCAACTATTTTTCAACAAGTGATCTTGGCATCAGCCTTTTCGATCCGGTCACTGACTTCTGCTCTACCTCCTTCCCTAAACTTCCTACTCCCACTCGCACAGAATGAACACGACATGATTTCAGCTCTAATGACTCAATCCTACAAGAATGGTAGACAAATCTCAGACCTCGAGATTGCACACATGATGATTGCTCTCTTAATGGCAGGTCAACATACATCTTCTGCAACTGGATCATGGGCAATGTTAAGATTAGCTTCCAAACCTTCCATCATTGAAGAAATCTATCAAGAACAAAAACAAGTCTATGGAAATCCAGATGGATCTTTCAAACCTTTGAATTATGGAGATCAAAAGAGTAACGTCCCAATTTTGGATTCAGTAGTTAGGGAAACTTTGAGATTACATCCACCTATTCATTCTATCATGAGAAAAGTTTTGGAAGATATTCCAGTTCCTACTTCTATTTCTACCTCTAATTCTTCAAATGGTAAAGGTGATGGTATTCCTTATGTCATTCCAAAAGGTCATTTCGTAATGGCTGCTCCTGGTGTTTCTCAGGTCGATCCTAAGATTTGGAAGGATTCTTTGGATTTCAACCCAAAGAGATGGTTTGGAAAAGGGGATGAAGTCGAAGAGGATAAAAATGATGAAACTGTAGATTATGGTTGGGGTGCTGTTAGTTCGGGAGCTAACTCTCCTTATTTACCTTTTGGTGCTGGAAGGTGAGTTTTGCCAAGTATCCTATACACGGAAATGCAAGGTCAATCGCTGATTCTTTCTTCCTCCTGTTCTTTGTTTTCTTTTGTTCAGACATCGTTGCATTGGAGAACAATTTGCTTATCTACAATTAGGAGTCATCATTGCCAATTTCGTTAGACGCTTCGATTGGAAATTGGATGGAGAATTCCCAAAACCAGATTATTCTTCAATGGTCGTCTTACCCAAAGCTCCAACCAACATCATCTTAACTCAACGTTAGAACAATAGGTCAATATAGTAATAGCCGTTGAGATTGCTTCATAATACGGACGCATACCCAATAGAACTTTTCTTCTTTTACTTTTTCTCTTTCCTTATTTGACTTCTTTTACTTGGCTTCCCATTTTGATTCTTCTCTTTCTCCCCATTCCCTGTTCCCTCAAAAATGTCAATGAAAAACCTTTGGTGATATCTTTCTCTTCTTGCAACATCTCTCTTTAAGCCTTCGTTCGTTGTGACGAGAGGCTTTACCAGAAACGTCATACTGAGCGAGCGCGTTCTCTCAGAGGTCATGAATGAATAGCAGAAACAGATTATGAGATAATAACGCTGTTCATCAAGGTAGAAAGAAGAAGTGAAAGCAGCTGGGAGTTGGTCAGTCGTGCTCGGCGTTTCCAAGGCCGACTCGCAGCCGAAATTGGGCAACCTTCATCTTTTCTTTCTGTCCCTCGACTCCAACCATCCACTGTTCCTCTTCGATTCGTTTTCGATTCTTCTCCTTCTGCAATAACATCCAAAGTCAACCTCCAATCCTCTCGTTCCAAAAGCAAGATCTCCAAATGGGTCACAATTCTTCTTCTCTACCAGCAAGTAATAATCAAAAGCAAATCCCTCTTCAGATCAACTCTATCCCAGACGAACTTCTCTTCTCAATCTTCTCAGAACTCGACGCTTTCCAGAGATGTCTTCTACTTTCAATCTGTAAGAGATGGAACCACAACCTTCTTTCAAATCAGTCCTTTTGGAGCTCTCTCATTCTACCTCCTCGACGATCCAACGAAACTCTTCAAATTCTCAGGATCTTCAATGCAAGGAGCGGATACAAGCTCAAGCACGTAGTACTAGGTGTCAAGATTCGAGATTCAAAAAAGTTGGACAGCATCTTCCGGGAGCTGAAGCGCTCTGGACAGAGTCTCAAAGTACTCGATCTGTGTCACCAGGAAGGTCTTGGAAAGAAGATGCGAGTCCTAGCAAGAGATTGGCTTCCCAATTTGAATACGCTAGGTGGAACCTCCCGTGGACCGGCTGATGCTGATTTTGCTGGTTGGAACTCGACAATTTGGGATACCAGAGAAGACCTTCAGATCAAAGACGAGGATATAGGTATTAGAATTTGTGATTTGCAGGAGTTCGGAGAGTTTGAAGCGGAAGACACTGAATGGTTAAGAAATGCAAAATATCTCTCTTTGGAAGACACAGGACCTATAGAAGACTTGATTCTCATTCTAAAGGCTGCCCAATCGAGCTTGGTTAAGTTAGATCTGCAAAGGTTATCAGTTGCTGGACTTACTGATCTACATCCAGAGGTTTCATTATCAGAGAGAGCTGGAACAGTGAATTTGGTTGAGCTGGTTGAACTAAGTCTTCCCGATTATGGTCCGGAAGTAGAATCACTGAGACGTTTAATCACAATCGGAAATCCAAATCGTCTTTTTCTCCGAGGACATGTTACAGGATTGGTAGCTTTTGATCTGGCTGGAGTGAAGAAAGTAGAAATTCAGATGGATTCAAACTCTAAAATCTTCCTTGAGACCTTGGAGCTAACAGATCTTTTTGTCGAGGGATATGAATCGGTGGAAGAGCTTATTTTGGACTGCAGTGTTATGCAGCAGATTGGCTACCTCAACTATCTCTTGCACAAGCTTCTCCCGCAAGATTCAAGCGACCATCAATCCATTCCTCTTCCCAATCTGGTCAGAATTTTAATCGAGGATCCAACCCAACTTGATTTCGACCGTGTGGAGAAAGTCATCGAGAGCAGGAGATCAATAGCCCCAAGCTTTGAACTTTCTTGGGGGAAGGGTACTGATGAAGAAGGACTGGTAGAAATCGAGGATTGGTCTGAGAGGAATTGGACAAAGTGAGATTTCGAAATCTGATCAGCGCTAGGTTTAATTTCATGCATTCTTCGTTTGAAGCTCGACAAGGAGAATTGGTGAGAGAGAGTCAATAGGAAGGACAGAGCTGGATGAAGTGAAAATCCAAGAGGTGAGTGTAGTTCAAGGGCTGAGTAACGAACGATGAAACAGAACTCGAGAAAAGCGACTCTACAGTCTTAAACTCTCAGATCTGGGTCAATAAGTTACTATTCAGCGCTTATGCTGACCTATCTCCCTTGACCCTTTCGCTGTCAACCGTCATTCACAGATCAAGAAGGTAGAAAAGATGGTCTCTCGAAGTGATCTGGATTCGCAGCATCTGAAGTTCTATTCGCAAAACTTTCATTGCATGACTTGAACTCGTTTCTAATCTTCGTTATGTGTATAGTTTCCCTTTTGTAATTTGTTTTCGTTTGGAATGAACTCCTGACCTTTTGTAGCCTGACTTTCTCTCTCTCAATGTCGGAAAAGTTCTGCACCTGTTGACGTCGAAATGACACTCTGGTACTGTTTTTCAACCAGATAAGAATGAAATATGAAAGCTATAGATGCTCTAAAACCACTTTCGAACGATGGTCGGCGTTTCGACTCGGCGAAGGAGGTTGTCAGATCGTCATCCTCTGATCGAACTTTTCCAATTCTTCTTCTTCTCTTCTTACTTCTCACTCAAAACGGAAACTCTTCAAGCAAAACCTCCTATTTGATTCGACTTCGATTCTTCTCCTTCTTCTGCGACTCAATTCTCGAACATTGATCACACCAACTCTACATTCCAATGAGTCTTATTCGCAATCCGCTCTCTTCGCTTCCAGACCAATCCGACAGACTTTTTCTTCAAACCATCGATTCTCTTCCAGACGAACTACTTCTACCCATCTTCGCCAATCTATCGGCTTCCAAGAGAACTTTACTACTTCGAATCTGCAAGAAATGGAACCAACTCATTCTTCTCCACACTCCATTCTGACAGCATCTTCGTCTTCCAGAGGATTTCTCGCCTTCTTCGATCGTCACTGTTCTCTCGATTTTCAACGAAAGGTCGGGATGCAGATTGAAGCATGTTACAATCGAAACCAAGATCACTCATGTCAAGCATCTAAACCGTATCCTCGTGCAATTGAAGAGATCTGGAAGCAGTTTGAATGTCCTTGCTTTACGTCAGGAAAGGAAGCTCAATGGGAAGACCAGAGCGCTGGCTATGCAACATCTTCCAGTGCTGGATTCACTGATCAGCTACTCCCAACTCGATCTGTTTATCGGCGCTGAATATAAGATGTTCAAACAAAGAGTCAGGTTTGGTATCCAAGATCAAAGCAATGTCGAACCTGGTCTGAAGTTCTACTTTACAGAAGTCCTGTTGGAGCTGACGCAAGAGGATCTGAAATGGTTGTCAGGTTTGAAATATTTATGGGTCGTTCAGACAGATGACGTTATGTCAATCAGACGGATCCTGGAGACGTCTGCGAATCTAGTCAAATTAGAGTTGCCAACCTGGACTACCTTAGAGAAGCCTTCCATTGATACAGTCGGAAGTCTATCTCCGAACACGGATGTAGTGCATCTGAACCATCTCAAGAAAGTCACTTGTCCTGGGAGGCTTGCCCTTGCTTTAGCTCTGGCCCAGATGCTCCAGATAGATGGAGATCAGACACGTTTGTCTGGCGCGTCTGATTCGCTAGCCTCGTGGAAAGTGGTAGGATTGAAGGCTGTTGAACTTCAACTGCTTTCATTCGATAAGTTCAGGGATGCCGCAGAGCTATCGAGATTGCTATTCCAGCGTAATCCGTCGATACAGTTCCTGAATCTGTGTTGCTATGAAGGCGCTGATGGTGCAGGACAAAATCAACTCAATCAGGTTCTGGAAATTTTAGGTACTCCAGTTCAATCTCAAAGCCCAGGCATGATAGCTGGAGGAGAAGGGAAGTCTTCCGACTCAGAAGACAATCTGATTCTGCCACATTTACTCAAGCTGACTATCGAAGATCCGATCATGCCGGATGGAAAACTACTTCAAGAGATCGTCAAGTCTAGAACAGAGAGGAACAGGCAATTTCAATTTGAGTTGAAGGAGGGCGCCAAAGTGGTTGTCATTGATGATTGGGAGGCGAGAGGCTGGATGAAATGAGTGATGAGACTTGTAAAAGAGATGTCGACAATCGAGAAGAAAGAAAATCGAGAACTTGCCACTGCACCGCTTGTGGAAGAATTCTAATCTATCCCAACTGTTCTGAAGTTTTCGATCTGGTTCTGCATCCCACTGCAGCTGCGATGCTTGAGGGCCGAGGCCGCGATAAGAAAAAAGGACGAGAAGAGATTGAATGCGAGAGAATAAATGTGTCGCGCAGAGAGGGGAAAGCGACCGAGGCAAGAATTCTTTTGAAAAGCTGAAAACATTCGATAATCACGAAGACAGAGTACGACAGTCTTGCCGCGGGAGAACAAAGCGGAGAGGCTAGAGAGAAAGCTCGTACAAAGTCGAATTCGAAGAGCAGCGAAGATGTTCTTCTTTTGAGGACGGATCTCGCATCGATGGGAGTCGGGAAGAAGCTTTTGAGTCTGGAACAGGGAAGAGCAGACGCAAACAGAGAGAACAGACTTTGCGAGCGAAGACTACAAGTTGAAAGCGAAGAGAGGTTGTTCTGTGTTTTCGAGAGGATTGTTGTCAAGACGTTGAGAGCTCTCGACTTCAGGAAGAGAATCTCGGACGAGGATGAAACTGTGAGAACCATAAGAAAGACCGCAGAAAAGTGTAGAGAAGTCAGCTTGCTTCAATAGTTAGAAACATGAGAACTGAAACGATGTTGACCTCGAGCAAACTCACTGTGCCTCCGAGACTGGACTCGATCGAACTTTAAGCATCGTAGAGAAGAGAAGAGCTCTGTTTGTATGAAGAGTAATGAAAAATGAGTTTCCAGAAGCGAGACAAAGAAGAGAAAAAGGATGAGCCATCTCTGTCTACGGCTGGCCTTTCTTCTTAAGCTCAGAACTTAAGGCGATAGCGATCTTGATGTCTATCATGACCACTCACAGTTTTCTGCTTCATTGAGCCATTCTTCACCTCCCAAACGATCTATACTGAAGACTTCGCCTTCAATGTAGACCTGGATCTGGAAATCCTCTTGAATCGCCTTCCGTGTTTCCCAAAATTGTTTGAGAAGTTTCTTGTTCAAAGTCGCTGGATTGTGGATGGAGAGCATTCGAAGTTTCGGCAGCAGAACATTTTGCAATTCCCTTTCTGGCTCTTTAAAACTTCCACTGTTTCTTTTGTGGGTTAAAGAATGTAGAATGAAGTCCAAATGAAAGCTTTCTCCGTCTTGAAGTCCAGCGACACCATTCAAACCCAGACGAGAAATAGACGGATTACGTTCAAAGAAGAGGGTAGTTTTGAGTTTTGATTCTTCTTCATCGAGTTCTAGCTCTTTCAAAACTTTGTTCTCGTACATGTGAATGCGTATTTGTTCTAGGGAAAGGAAGTCAAAGTGAAGTAGAGAGTGAACAAACCCAAAGAGAAAACCCGTCTGCTGCCATCCGACGTCGATGAGAGTACTGAGAGCTGCCGCTGAAGCTTCATTATTGGGTATGAGAATGACTTTGAGGTTGGGAAGGACGACTTTGGTGAAGCCATCAGGATGAGTTAGATCAGGTCCTTCCAGATCCCTATTGAATGTCCAAAAATTAAGCTTCAGTCTTTCAAGTATCCCTTTAGAAACTTCTAGGATGGGGCGCAAATCTTTGACAGAATCTGTGCGCTCGATGCTCAAATACTTCAACTTCGAGAACCATTCCAGATCGTCTGTCTCTAGGTGCTCTAACCATGCGACCCGAAGAATTTGCAGGCCATTCTCCTCTTCGTCAAGAATCCCTACTAAACCTCTCTCATGCCACATTGATCTAACATGTTGCTTGGTGTCAAAGGAGAATGTACTGTAGAAGGTGTTCAGCTTCGGTAAGAACATCCTTGCAGCTCTCCTGGCCGTCAGCATGAAGCCCGATTGGTTCAGAAACAACACCTTGACATGGCCTGAAGACTTTTTTAATTCGGAAAAGAATTCATCGAATTCTTCAGATGCAGTCAATAGTGGCCGTAGAATGACGTGCTTGAGAGTGAAAGAGGATCTTGAGTTGAAAGTTTGAAGAATGGAAAGGGCAGTCGAGAAAGGGAGATCGTCAGGAATGTCGAGATATTGCCACCAACTCTTGCGTTGCAGGATAGTATGATTCCACTTCTTCCAGATAGAGAGAACCAGGCATCTCTGGAAGGGAGTGAGTTGATCTAGAAGGAGGAGTAGCACTTCGTCTGGAAGCGAATCGAAGGGTTGAAAAGAGGATTCGCTGAGAGAAGAGTCGGCTGCTTGATCGAGACTCATTTTGGTCGTTGACTATGCTTGAAAATAAGGAGAAGAATCGAAGACGAATCAAAGAAGAAGTTCTTGAAGGATGTTGTGGTTCGAGAGAGAAAGTGAATTTTCACGAATGCTCCTCTCCTGAGTCAAAATTTGCAGAGGTCCGACCGATCGATTCGAGCACAGCCAATGAGAAGAAAGCAGATCTCTCTCTTTCTCTTCCCTTTCTATTCTTCTTTTCAGCATACTTTCAATCAAACAATCATATCCTATCTTCTTCGCTTCAGCTTTGGTCTGATGAGTTGGAGCATGAGCAGATTTTGTTCGATTTAGCCCACACTGTGAAGAAACGAAACGTTTCTTCTTTGCTTCTTTCTTCTCTCCAAAGCAGCACATACATACAACCTCCAGTAGCTCCATGCTCGATAAAGTGCCAGAAGATGTTGCAAATATCGTTTCCAACAAATCACTGAATGGGTAAGAGGAGAAAGAATGACAAAGGAAGAAAAGGACGTTCAAAGAAAGTGAGTTGTCTGCTGTTCTCATCTCCATGGCTTCGTATAAGCGGTAGAAATCAAATGGCCTGATTCGATCACTTCTTCCTTCTCCAAAAGGCTCAGAGATTCAACCTTCGCCAGCGTGGCCTCGACCTCGAGAGAACTATCAAACGTCTGGATCTCTCACCTTTACCGACGTCTGGCAGTTTCGATCCTGAATTTCGAGAGCTTATACGAGACCATCATGAGTACTCCTTCTCTCTTCATTGAAACTCGCTCTTTAGACCTAGCAATCATTGAAGATCTTTATTCTGAAGAGCAATTCGCAGAATTTCGTTCATTACCAATTGTGGTCAAGAATCCAGTTCTAGCTGGTCTCCAGAAGGTTTGTCTCGAACTCTATAACAAAAGTCCGGACGGAAATCTTGTGCCTCGCATTGGTTTAGAAGCCGCTACTTTGACGGCTTCAATGTACTCCACCATGTTAGAATCGCTTCCGAATCTGGAATATCTGAGATTTACAGGAGAAATTGGGTTTCAGTTCGTTAGAAGAGAGAATAAAAATACTGCAAGAGCTTATCAAGTGAGACCTTTGTTGGGTCTTCAAAGTCTAAAAGTCCTCCTATTAGTACCAAACATTGAAGTAGAGAGCAATTCGCTTCATACCGCATCAAATGGTATTTGGTTAATGACCTTCTTAGAGAACTTGACTCATCTGCAAATCTTCTTGTTCTTCCTTCCTCAAGACGAGAGGTTCCTGGAGCTTCATAAGAAGACTTTCACCGGGAGATCAAAGGTAACTCATCTGGATTTAAGCTTCCGACTCGTTGGAGAATTTCGCTCTCTTGGAAAATGGGTGGCTACTGGGAGTTTGGTGGACTTTCAAGCAGTTACAAAGGGGTTGGTGGAACTGAAGCTCCGAAATACAGCTGCTCCAGTTGACACAAAGACTCTTCACCTCAGACGACAATTTCCTACCGTTGGTTTTTTGAGATGCCTCGCATCTTCTTCTGAGACTCTCCGATACCTCTCTCTAGTAGGCAACTTTCACGACAGTGTCTCTCTGATGGAAGCTTTAAACGCTGGGAAATGGGATCGACTAGGTCAACCTGTAATCTTCAAGGCTTTGGAATGTCTCTCTGCTGACGGTCAAACCTATGACGCTTTCGGCTCGAATGCCTACGTTCTTTTCCACAAAATCGAACTTCCAGTTGTGAAGAAATTTCATCTCTACTCAGATCAAAAAGGAGGTTTAGCAAATCAGTTCCCAGAGGGAAGTTTGTCTGGCTGGATCAACATGGATTTCCCGGAAGTCGTCAAAGAAATCATCGTATCAGAGAAGCCAGTTGGAGGCGATGGGAACATCATAGACCTAAGGTAACTTTGAGAGGGAGTGGAGAACAGCCAGATCCTTGTTGAAAGCTGACTGCCTCAAGAAGGGGCTGGTCTTGAAGATCTTGAAAGAAGGAGAAGAAAGTGAGTACTACGAACGAGCTCAAGTGGATCTCTCGACGACTTCATCCACATTGTTCGAGTGCTGAAGCCTCGCTTCATTCCTTGAATCTCGTCTTCTTCTTTTAAGTACCATACGGGCGAATGCCTGAACCTGAAGACTTCTGATAGGAAAGGACCTTCTCAATTTGGAGATCTTGGGAGAATGGAGAAGGAAGAGAGAGATAGAAGAAAGGTTGTTATGGACGATTGAAAACCAAGCTCATGGTATCGAACCTCATTGAGAGCTATCTGCAGCTTCCAAAGTGAATGAAAAGACAGAAAAGAGGAGTTTGGAAGAAGTCTCGATTGGCTCGAATGCAAGATACCGTTGTCGATCATCACTTTTGCCACAAAATCCTATTTACTCCATTTCTTCAAGAAAGTGCATAACAACGTCGTGTGATGATCTGTTAACTGTTAACTTTGAAACTATTGTTCAGAGAGATAATCAGAGTCTGCAAGGCAGAAAGAAATCGATGCTGAAGAGATTGTTCGTTTGGTTGAGTTCGGTGATGGAAATAGAAGTGCTCGGTGGAGGACATCGACTTTCCTGCTCTTCCAAATCTTTCATCTTTCCTTCCGACTTCTTACATCTTATCCTCCCATCGTGGCTACTAATCAAGTAGATCCAACATTCACTCATCAAGAATGGAAGCAGAAGTGAATTCAGTCAAGGCAGCAACAGACGTCGATGAACCTTCACCTCCACCAGCTGAATCTCAACCTGAAAGTGGGACTGCAGCTCCCTTATTCACTCTTCCCTTTGCTCTTTATCTCAAACCATTGCCTACAATCATCTATCAATCAGTTCCAAAGAACATTCATCAAGATGGCTCAACTTCAGACTCAGATTCAAGCAGTGATTCTTCATCTTCCAACCACTCGACTTCTGAATCAGATGAACCGCAATCTCCAACTGCAAGAAGGAAACACTCGAAATCGATTTCATTAGGTCCAAACGCCAAACTGATTCCAACTAAACTTCGATCTGATCCACACGATTTGAACACATTGGAAGCCGTTCTATCGGTTGCCAATCCTCAAGCTGCAAGTCAACCTGTTGCAAAATTACTCTCTCTTCTATCAAATGCAGATTCATCTCCTGGTTTCGATAGATTGAGAGAATTCTTTGATACTAGATTTGATCTCCCATCTCCTTCTACTTCTTCAATCCCTGTCGATACTAAATCTCAACAACGTAAGACTTCTCTCCCAACTACCTTATCTAAATTAAGAAAAGCTTCCAATTCAAACTCTAGGAACCCTTCTTTCTCTCAAAGAAAACACGAAGAACATTTGAAGGATGACATTGAAGCTTTGGAATCTGCAAGCGCTTTCAATCCTTCTCTTTATACTACTTCACAAACTTCAGAAGGTGAAGATTTACCTGGTCCACTGTTTCAACATTCTACCTCACCTAAACGTCATCCTACTTCAACTTCTAGATCCAAGAGTTCGATAACTAGATCTCTATCTTCAAACAATAACAAGAAAAGATCCTCAAAAGCTCCAAGAATCGTCCTTCCTGCAAGGAAATCAAGTACAGGAGGTGGTGCAGGAATCTCAAGCGGTGGAGGAGCTCAGAAGACTATTCCTCCAAAAGTCATTCGATTCCCAGTTCGATTGGATTTACATTCGGTGAGATTAGCATCAAAACCAAAGCTACAAAAGAGTAGATCTATAGTTAGTAGAGGCAGTAGTTTCGGTGGAGGAGGTGGTAGATTTCGAAACAAGAGAAATGGTAGAGGATTGGGAAGGAAACAAGCTTCAGCAGAAGGTGCTTTACAATTCAGAACTCCTTCAACTAGTAGTCTGAGAAAAGGAGCTGTATCTAGAAGTAGAAGAGTTGCTTCGGATACCGAATCTCATCTTTCTGGTATTAATGGAAGTGGTTTCAATTCAGAAGCTGCTGGCTTTCAAAGTGGTCATGCTTTGGAACCAGTCGCAAGTCCAGAAAGTGGTTATCA
The DNA here is from genome assembly GCA_001599655.1 of Golubevia pallescens. NCBI lineage: Eukaryota > Fungi > Basidiomycota > Exobasidiomycetes > Golubeviales > Golubeviaceae > Golubevia > Golubevia pallescens. Next base: position 608,372 of record BCHO01000002.1, read on the forward strand.
TGGAAGCTTGAATGATAATGGAGACGGAAACAATCATAGTGGTTGGACTTTAAGTACCAGTCCTGAGAAAGCAGCCATCAATGGAAACGAATCAAGTTCAAATGCCTACAATGGAATCTCAACCTCAAGCGTCAATGGAACCAATTCTAGAGGTAATAGTAGTGCGACTCCTTCTAGTTGGAGAGGAGGAAACGCATCTTCAGTCACAAGTGCTTCGATCAGTGGAGGAGGAGATAGAAAGGATAGTTTCGTCAGTGGTACTGGAAGTGCAGTCGCTTCTTCTGGTCAAGAAGGAAATCGTAGACCTTCGATGGTTCAGAGATTCTTGGATTTTGGAGGTTTGAGAAAGAAAGGAAGGTCAAGAAGTGGAACTGGAGGAAGTGAAATGAGCAGGAAAAGTGCAAGTAGTGCCTCTGCAGATGAAATCAATATTCAACAACAATCCAGTATTCCTCCAGTCCCAAATCTCCCTTCTGTCATCGCTTCCAGTCAAGCTCAAGACTTTCCATCGACTCTCAAAATCGTGGGTTTAGATCAACATGAAGGGATCTTGGCTTCTCCAATCGATCTCGTTTCTCCAAGAACTGAAATCAAGATGCCGTCTTTTCAACCTCAATCCAAAGACCTGAACCTTTCCAAGACTATCTCTACTTCTTCGGGCTCTGATGATGCTAATCACGCTGTAGAAGATGAAGACGATGCAGATGATGTCGAAGCTCATTGGAGTAGGAGAAGAGCTGCTAAGGTTTCCAAAAGTGGTTCAAGAACCGAGAGCTTTGGAGATTCAGGCAGAAGGCTTTTCAAATCTTCTTCCACTTCAGCTTTTGCAGCTAGCGAACATGATTTAGGTCCAGTCAGAGAAGGTCACGCTTGGGCAGCAAGTTCAGGAACTCAAGATCTCAATGAAGAAGAAGATTCTTTCGACGAAGAGGAGGATGAAAGATCTCTTTGGGATGAAGATGGATCCGAAGCTTTTCCAATGGAAGAAGGTGAAGACTTTTTGTCTCTTTTGAGAGAAGCTGCCAAACTTTCGCTATCTCCAGAAATTCTTCAATCAGCAGTTGAACAACAAGATAATATTGCATCGGGTTTAGAATCTAGAGGATCTCAATCTCAAACTCCGAGAGGAGGTTCTTCACCAAGGAATTCTCTACACCATCTGAGTGAAAAGGCGAAAGGAAAACTACCAGAGAGTTCCAGTGGATCCAGATCTCCTCTAACACCAAATGGGAAACTTTCGGAACTTCCATCTCTTCTAACTTCTTCCTCATCATCTTCTCTACGTCAAGTCACTCCTCCTGGATCTTTCGAAATGGAACGTCAAGCTGAAATGAATGCAGATGTAGAAGCCATTGCAGAAGCCAATTCGAGAGCTGAAGAGAGATTCAAGGATCTGGAGAAAGCACATTGGTGGCCTTCTGGGAGTTCTGATCCTTTTCCCGTTGTCATTTCTTTGGCTTTGGGATTGCATTTCGGCTGGGAAGGGATCATGAATCTTTGCTATGGTCATGGAAGCAATTCTTGCCCGGAAGCTCCCAAAGGTCAAGACTCAAGTTTGGCTGGAGGTGATTTCGCTCCACTTGGTAGAGCTGCTGACATGGAAGAAAGAGGTAGAAGAGGTGCTGGAAGAGTCTCGGATTGGTGGGCTGGAGTTCAAAATGCTCAAGAATTGGAAGCCAATACTTCGGCAGTTGATGAAGACGAAGACAAGAAGAATCAAGACGCTTCTGTTCCAGATACCTCAACACGGAATGATGCTAATGATTCCCAGAGTTCTCCCTCAGAAGTAGTGGTGGACGATGATGAATTCGATCCAGATCAAGCAGGAAGGGAAAGAACAAACTCTACTCGATTCGGGAAATGGTTAGGAATCAAAGGAAGAGGTGGTTCGATGTCTTCTTCCAAAGGTCCGGGTTCTGGTTCTTTTCGTAGATCTTCTACTTCTGCAGGTTCTGAATCTCAAGATGGGAATGGTTCAAATCAACCTCCCTCTCCTTCTGCTTCACAATTGGGAGAAATCAGAGCTAGAGAAAGATTGAACTCTCAACAAAAGAATTTGCAAAAGGAGAAAGAAGATAGGAATAGAACTTGGAAGGATTGGTACAATTTATGTAAGAGTATCAAAGGTTGGGTCGAAGCTTATGAACTTGCTAGAATCAGAGCTGGTCTATCTAGAGAGATCGGTGTCGAACCTCCTCCTTCTGCTTTACTTCAATCACAATCTAATGAACAGAAGTTAGACTCAGCATTAAGTGATGAAGATGATGAGACTAGAGCTTTACCTTCTCTCAAGAACAGTCTCAAAAGTTCAACTCAGAATCCAGGAACGGATTCTGGTTTCCATGAAAAAGAGAAATCTCAAGCTCAAGCTCAAGTTCAGCAGAACAACAATAATGTTCCAACTGATTCTTCTCTTCTAGGTGCACCAAGTTCCAACATCTCAGTTCAAAGAACTAGAAGACCTTCCGCAACTTCTTCCAAATCTGGATTCTCTGAAACTTCTTCTTTGGCTCCTCCGAGATCTGAAATCTCTGAAATCTCAAATACTTCCTCAAATCCAAGATCTGTCTTTTCCACTTCTCCCATTCCAACTTGCGTTCTCAAAGATATTACTGAAAGAGAAAATGGTTTCAGAAGATCTGCTGGAATTCCTGAGGGTTTGGGAATTGGTGAAGATGGAGAGGAACATGCTGATTATAGATGGGCAAAGAGTCGATTGAGAAGAAAGGAAATTGGTACTTCTACCAGTGAGTATCGGATAGCAGTGATCTTTAGAAGCACCTCGAATATCTTGTCCAGACTATCAACTCGTCCTTGCATTTTTTCTAATTCTCTTCAATTTCTTCCTTCCCGTCTCTTTCTTTACAGTCCTCTTCGCTTCGTCTCTCTCTTATCATCTCTCCCAACTCTCGACTTCTGAATGGGTTCATAGATCAGCATGGGAATTAGATTATCTAGAAATGTGCGTTTTCAGATCTTCTCTGGTCGCAGAGAGGTTCCCACCTCCTGGAACACAAATCGTACCATCAACCTCTGCGTATCATTTCCAAAATCAAGAAGGAACAAGTAAGGAGAATGATAGAACTAATCTTTGTCCAATGCCTAATGTCGATGGTAGTTGGAATTCCTTGAAATGGAAAAATTGGTTAGGGACTGTCAAAGAAGGTCAGATTATAGTCCCGGCGGTCTCTTGGCAGGTGAGTCGAAGTTTGAGGAAATATTGTCTAGATGTGGATCATTATCTTGAATATAAGATTTAAGATGAGAGACGAGAAATCGATTGACTGATTTTTGTTGCGTTTCATCTTTTTCTGTTTTTACTCCTTGCTCTTTCCCTTTCAGACTTGGTGGACTTTGATCTCGGTCCTGAATGGAGCAGATGGTTCAGGACGTTCTTACAATCTTCAAGTGAAGACTCCTGAAGAACCTTTCGAAGAATTGACTGACATGAATGCCGTCTACATCTGAGTCTTATCGATGTCGATCTATAGCTTTTACTTTTCTTTGCTCTTGGTATATATCTTTCGTTTCTCTTTCTTTATTTCGCACATCTTTTGTGCATGTCGTTGTAATTTCCCATTCAACCATTCGATTTCGGACACTCTCTCTCATCCTTCAAGACTCGAACTTTGCATCATCATCATCTCACCACATCATTGTTCCTACTCTTTCACGATGTGAACAACGCTTCAGTTTCTTCTCATTCACATACACGAAAACCTAGCATTCTCATTCGCTTGTTCTAATTTCAAAAGATACCATTTCCCTCTTTCAATAATCAAAGAATGTTCGTCTACTTCTTTTCAGTCGAGTTCACACGCTATCGAACTCTGGTGATTTTCGTTATCAGCGGAAACTTGGGGATTTGATTTTCGTTTACTAGAATACATGATTGGACAAACCTGAACATTTGACTTCTTTCTTTTGAAGTTGATACCTTGATTTTTCTGATTTCTTTGTTTCGTTGCGAGAGAGAGGATTTAATGACCGACTTTGGAGATTTCCCATTCTCTGTTACATAAAGGACAAGACATTCTATCATCTTGAATCCATTTGGAAATGCAGTGGAAATGATAGGCGTGCTGTAAAGAGAGAATGAGGAAGAGGAAGGTGGAAAAAGAGTTAGGAAAGAACATAATTTGCACGGAGTCGTGTGAGAATCAAATCTCGCTACGTCACTTATAAAGAGAACAGTTCAGGAATGCATCTCGATAGCTAGATCAACAGCAGCAATCTATAATGATTCTACTAAGAGTCTTGAGAGAGGAATTGAGCAGCTGTGCAGAGATCTTCTCTGCCCCTCTGGTGAACTCTTGGGACGACTTTCCTCATGACCTTCATTCAATTTGTACTCCATTATTTCTTCTATTCAGATCTACGATCTGAATCTTGCTAGGTTTCCCTGCTGATATTTAGCTCGAGACCTCATAAGGTCTGATGCTTTTGACTAGATTAGAATCTCCTGCTGTACTTACGTTACATCTTCCCCAGGCGATACTATTCCACCCAAAGCAACAAAGCCAATATGAATATCGATGAAATGACAGAGAAGAAGGAAGGAATGAGATGAAAAGCAGTTAGAGAGAAGCAGTGAGAGTAGCTATCTCTATGAGAAGTGGCGAAGAGTTCCAGTTGAACTTACGTGCATTCGTCAGCGGTTGCAGAAGCAGCATTTGCTTGACAGAAATTACAAGGCAGACCCAAGTGGTTTTTGCAGATGGCACACTGAGTGGAGAGAGAGAGCAGAGAAGGAGAGGGAGGAGAGAAGATGAGACAAAGGGAGATAAGAAGGAAAGGATGAAAGTCTCTCGTTAAGAGATCTGAATTGAAGATGTTGAAGTTAGACTTACGTTTGATACGTCGATATCCCATTGCCATAATGTCGGGATTGTGAGCTGAGCAGAGAAAGATGAGAGAGAGAGGAAGGTGAGGAGAGGATGAGCATCACCAATCATCAGAGCCAGCCACTGTCTTTACTCTATTCACCTTTTTGATTACAAATTTCTGACCTCCTTTTGAGACTGAATCCACTTTCATTGAATCGTCTTCTGCCATCTTGATCGATTTGGTTGCTTGGTTTGAAGAGAATCGACTTTTAGCATTCAAAGATTCCTTAGAACATCTCGGCCGATCCAACCAACCTCTCCCTCTTCCCACTACGAAAATCAAAAATCACAAATCAAAAGAGATAGAATGGCTTTCATCTCACTCCATCTGTATGGCAGCTTACTAAGTCAAACGTGCTTGTGGTTGGCATCATCATATTTACAAACGATGAGTGAGAGTTTCGATCGAGCAAAGATGAGAGGAAAGAGGAAACAGTACGAGAGATAAAGAACGAGTAGACGGATAAAAGGTGGGACACAGACATAGAATAAAGACAGGGGACGCCAAAAGAAATGGGAGCTGCAAAACTGATCGATCGAGGCAGAGAATGAGGATGCTTGGACTGGCGAGACTTGACAGAACTTGGACGGAGAAGAAGTAGGTAGCCTCTCTTCGATTTGAAGTCTTGAAAGAGAACATGAACATAAACTTGAGCTTCGGAGAATGATAATCGTGGAAATCGTATGTAGTTGGCGCTAGAGGCGAAAAAAGAAGGTGAATCCCAAAAGAATCCTAAGATCTAGAATTGCCAGCCCAACCTAATCCCAATCCAGTTCCAGCTGGAGTACGATTGACATCTGAAGCATTGGAAGAATTATTTCTAACTCTAGGAAGGTTTTGATTTGGAACTACCTCTTGAGCTCTCATTTCCCATCTTTTAATAGCAGTCCCAACGACTGAATCTTGAGCGCCTCTCTTTAATAGAACAGGTCCCATTTCCGTATCTCTCGTAAAGTTAGAAGCTTGAACCTGTCTTGGAGAGACTGCATTCTGATTTGAAAATTGTGGAGAAAGTGGTTGAGTTTGAGATTGAGGATAGAAGCGATCAAAAGGATTTGGTAGTGGAGAACCGAGTGAAATTGGTGAACTAGAATCATTGTTGCTGACGTTACCATTTGGTTGTTGATGAGATGATTGTTGAGATGAAGGAGCTTGTTGTCTTGATGACGAGCTAGACTTCTGAGGTGAAGTATTCTTGACACTTCCAGAGACGACTCTTGGATCAACAACAGAAGAGGAATTTTCTCGTTGAGCGTGAGGGAAACGTTCAGGAGAGATTGATTTTGAAGCCAAAGATTTTGGAGGACTAGAAGAAAGACCTTTACCATTAGACATCCATCTTCCAGAAGAGAAAGGTTGTTCAACACTTTTCGAAGAAGGAGAGAAGACAGAAGATTCCAAAGGAGTTGAATCTGACTTCGAAGTCTTGGTTGATTTGATTGGAGAAGCTGACTTCTCAACGACAGGAAGAATTGAAGATCCTTTAACTGGAGAAGATTGTTGAGGTGGTGTTGGTAATTCCCTTCTTACCTTCTCGTTTTGAATTGGAGGTTGAGGAGATTGTTGTCTCTCTGGAGAAGCTGAAGCTGAAGAAGCTCTCTCTTGTTCCAAACCTAGATTTAAAGGTTCCATTTTTGGAAGATTCAAAATTTGAGGTGAACCATTATTTGGAATAGGAGTGATTGCATGTTGGGAATTCTTTGAGTGTTTGAGGTTATTAGCAGCCATCATTTGATCAGATAAACTTGGAGCGACACCTTTGTTTGAACCAGGAGTTGCGAACCATACTGAAAGGTTTGCTGGAACTTGAAAACGACAGAGAGAAGCTAGGTAGAAGTAACGAGCCAGTTCGAGATGGAGTGGAGCGTAGTAGACCTGAGAAGAACGACGAATGGTCTGGAGAGAAGACGAAAGCGGTGACAAGGGAATGCAAGGAGAGAGAGAAACGGGGTCAGCAAGCTCAAGAAAGGCTGTTTGTCGCTTGTCATTATCCAAAAGCAACTCACAGCTAAGATCCTTTCCCAACCAGAGGCAAACATCATTTGATGAAACTCATAAGCGGCCATGGCCTCTCCGCCTCTTTTCCCTTCACATGCATCTTGAAGACGAGAAGCAATGATGTTGACCAACTTCATATGAGTGGTCTGATTTTGAGGAAAGAGAAATGAAAGAGAGCAAAAAATGGTGAGCTACCGGATCCAATCACCGATTCCTATACCAACAAAATGCTCACCAAATATCCCATTGCTTCGAATTCGACTCCACCAGTCATTCCACCAGGAACCTTTGGTCCTTCAACTTCCTTGACATCAACGTCTTCTAACCTCCAAAATCTATTTTGAGAATGACAAAAGATCCAAAAGTAATCCCTACAAGTTCCAGCAACTTCTGTCAAATAAGTTTTGAAAGGTCTTTGAGCATGAGCTTCTTTTAAGAAACTCAAGAGTGAATCTTGAGTTGGAGTTCTAGGATTATGAAGTAATAATAAAAGAATCAAGAAAGAAGTTGAAGTCTTTGGATCACAAGAAACTCTTGCCAGGGAGAAACTTGATGATGGAACTCTAGAATTGAAAATTGAAGAGTAAATATCGTCATCATCCTTTGAATTTGAATTTGAGTTTTGATCGTCATTTGGATAATCAGAACTTGATTTCAAAGGTTTAGAAATACTTAAATCATTCATTGACATCATTAATTCTACCATCAATTTCCTAGTAGAGATATCTCCAGGTCTCTTCTCAGAGAATAACAAATCAATCATCTTTGTAAAAGGTTGAGGAAATCTAGAAGAAAGTGCAGTTTTACCTTTTGGAGTCGAAGCCAAAGAATTCAATCCTCTCAAAAGTTCATGTAAAACTTCATCATCTCTAACATCTTCTCTCCATTCCATTTCAAAGATTTCATCCAATCTCGAAAGTAAACCATCATAACCACCATTGGAAATGAATTCTCCTAGCCAAGTTGGGGATTCGGTGGATAACAACACTCTGAGACGTTTGAGGGATGGAAGTGGAAGGTTCGGAGAGGAAGATTCTTGAAGAAGAGTTGCGAAAGTAAAAGGAGATTCTCTAAAAGAAGAAGGAGTTAAAACATCTTTTCCAAAAGAAGCGGCTCTGATTCGAGATTTTGTGTTGTTCTTTGGAGGAGATGATTGGATCTGATGTACGGTTGTCGTAGACTTGTTCTTCTCTGGACTATTCAATGCAAGGTTTGAATTACTAGGAGAAGAGGCAATTGGAGAAGAATTTCCACCAGAAGCTGATCTACTACTTGCACCGAACAAACTCTTTCTCTTTGGGGCAACGAATGATTGATCGTCGTCTTCGTCATCCAAGTTGATCTTACTTTTGTTTTTGTTACTATTCTCTGGATCCTCGGCTGCTAGACTTGAGCTACTCTTACTCTTTCTGATGCCTTTGAATGGGATTGCACCTCTTGCGTTTGGATTGATGTTTGATTTGGAAGGACTACGACTTCTTGCTCTCGATCCTCCACTGGTAGTTCCATAAGCATCAGCTAGAGAGGATAGGTTCAAAGTGGCTTGACCTCTGAGCATGGAAGATTTGACAGTTGGATCCATGGCTGAGAGCTTGACTCTTAGAGCAGGTGGGATTTCCAAATCGGTCTGAGAAGAGTGAAAAAGTGAGAAGTGTCAGGGTCTCGAGCTCTGGCCGATATACGATGTTGCTTGATTCAGTCAGAAATCTGAAGAGAATCCCAACAAGAGATAAGCTGGCTGGCTAGGAATTCTTCGGTTGGTGTTGTTGTTTGATCTCTACCTCTTGCTATACCCTTGTCTCTCTACCCTCGATCTTACTCACCAACATAGTCTCGAATTCTTGCTCCACTTCCTGACTTGTCTGTTGTTTGTAAACCTTTTCCCATTCCTTACTTTCGATGACTACACTGGATACCTTTCTACTTCTACTCCTACTTCTGTTGCCATTTCCATTTCCATTGCCATTTCTAGATCTAGATTGATGATGTTGATCAGGAGAGACTGGTCTCATGATCTGCTTATAAGATCTCGTATTCCCTTTTACTTGATTTGATGATTTAGTTGGGGATGAAAGAGGAGAGGATGGAAGATGATTCTCCTTTGTTTGTCCACCAGAAGAAGAAGAAGGGAAAGGAGATTGAACTTTGCGTGGTGAACAAGGTCGAGATGGATTGTGGGTGGGATTGGCTTGATGTAATTGATTCAATGAGTCTGAATTGGAAACCAAAACGAAGCTATGGGATGAGGATGAGTTGAAGGAAGAAGATGAGGGTGTAGGTGACTGATGGACAAGTCGGCTCATGATCGATGGCAGCTTCTAATGACGATGACGATTGGTTCGATGTTTGTTGACTATTCACTTTAAAGGAAAGATGTTTCAGTTGGGACTTTCTACTCTAAGCAGAGTCAGTTCATTCAACTATGTATGATGGGTGGGAAAGTGAATCAACGTCGAAATTCAAATTTCAACCTTCTTCGCCAAAATTCAGAGGTCATGCTTTTCTCGAAGCATCCTGCTCAGCGACGACRCTTCTCTCTCACACAACTCTTCAGAGAGCAGGATCGATGATAAATACAATCTCTCAATCTTTACTACAGCAAAAGGCTGAACAAAAGGCTCAGCATTCTCATTTCTTCCCCTTGCCCTTCTTCTTTCCAGCTTTCTCGTCTTCAACAATCTCTTCCTCGTCGGCTTTCCTTTTCTTCGTTCTTCCACTTTTCCTCGTTCCTTCCTCTTTCTCAACATCGACTTCTCCTTTGCTCGAAGTGGCCTTTGCGCTTTTGGAGGTGGAAGCGGTAGCAGAAGCCTTCGTTTGTTTGTTCTTGGGAGAGTTGTTCCATTTCCCAGGCCAATTTGACCAGACCGAAGCATTGGAGGCCAGTGCAACTATAGCATCGTATGCAGCACTTGGAACAGGCTGTTTGAAATCCAGGAAAGAGAAAGAGATAGGATCGAGAGTGCGAAGAGACAATCGCAGTCAGCGAAAGTGAATCAAAACATCGTTAAGCATATGTCGTTCTCACTTTTCCTAATCTTGATCTCACCTGAACGCTCAATCTACTAGTCTTTATCAAAGTCATCTGCCCAATCCCATCAATCATCTCCTTCGACAAGACCTTCTCCAATTCCGCTCTTTGTTCTCCATTCATTCCATTATTGCCAATCATCTTTAACAATTCCAAAGGTACTAAATGATCGAATTCTCTTTCAAATCTGACTTCAACACAGAACCAAGTTGGATTCTCTTTTTTGGATTTAGGATCGAAATAAGGATGATCCGAATCGAAAGCTGAAGGATCTGGGAAAGCTTTCTCGGATTCTATCCTTGCTAAACCTGCGATTCCTGGGATTTTACAATTGGAATGATAGAATAAAACCTGCTGATTCTGTTTCATTGATATCATGTGATTTTTGGCTTGATGATTTCGGACTCCATCCCAGATTGTGGATTGGTTTGGACTGGATTTTAGATGAGTGATGGAGAATGCTACATCCTTTCCTTTTTCTAAACGGGTCTCTGGTTCTGCTTTCATTAACCAACATGATTCTTGATCTGATGTAGAAGCCATGATAGTCTGAAGAAGAGTGAGAATGGAAAGAAAGAGTGAACGAAGAAAAGAAGCAAAGTCTCGAAACTGATAAGGAATCTTTGTCTTCAACCAACCACATTCAATTCTCTTCCATCAAAACATCAAAGATGGCCTTCCGAGCATTTGGATCGTTCTATTCCCGATCTTTTGAAAAGAGGCCCTACGTCACTCTAGCCATAGCCAATGGTTTCTTGGGAGTAGTCGCAGATTCTTTGGCCCAATCTTTCGAAAAGTACAACAAATCAAATCAACAGAAATCAATTCCTGATCAAATCCAAGACAAAGTAGAAACTGTAACTTCCAAAATCAAATCCCAATCTTCCTCAACATCGACTTCGATTGTGGAATCTACCGATTGGGACTTTGCTAGATCTTCTAGATTCTTAGCCTTCGGAATGGGAATGGCCCCTTTGCTTTGTGAATGGAACAATTGGATAGAAAGAAGCTTTCCTTTGAGAAATGCTGGGAAGGTTGGCAAGGTTAGCTTGAAGGCTTTGGGGAAAAGAGTCGCTGTGGATCAAGGTCTTTTGTGAGTTATGATGGAGAGATAAGAAGTGTGGAGAAGTACAACTCGAGAGGATGATCTGCAAGAGAAATGGCTGCAAGATCGTGACTTCGAATGAAAGAAAGAATCTGAACCTTCGAGTCAGATCGTTCAAGAGTATCAATTTGATGCGTTTTGAAGCCGAAGAGCTACCTCGATTACAGATAGAGAGATAGAGCGACTCGAGTAGTTAAGGCTCTCACTCGCTCTTCTCGACTCACACTGGGAAATCAGTAAGCTGAGAATCATAAATTCAGATAGGGTTGAAGTAAAGTGAGACCGACAGGAGTGAACTGAGCAAAGACTGACCTTCACTCTTCTTGTCCTCTTCGTCTCCACCTTCGAACCTCTTCTGTCTCTCTCCCCTCAAAGTGCTCCCTTTGGTCTGATGATGTTCGTAGGAGCCTTGGGTGTCATGGAAGGTAGGAATCTGGAATCTTTGAAGACTAAGTTCTCAGAGGTGAGTCGAGTTATAGGCCGTTCGCATTTCCGTCTGCTCGATTGGGAGCATCAATCTGATTTCTCGATCGTCTCTCCGTTCCTGTCTCTTTTTCTGACTTGATCAATCTTCCCTTTCTGCCCTTGTGTTCCCTTTCTATCTCTCTCTTCCTTTCTGTAGATCTACGCGCCAGCTCTCATTGCAAATTGGCAAGTCTGGCCTTTGATTCAAGCCATCAATTTCCGTTTCATGCCACTTAGGTGAGTTCAGAGAATGTCGAAAACACTTCAACAAGACATGGTTCATCAAAGATCGCTCTCTTATTGACCTGAAAGAATGACAGCCTTGATGATTCGAAGAACAGCACTCTTGCCCTTCGTTTCTTGTCTCGACAAAGTCTTATCGTCTGCCTTCTCTTCCTTCCTTTCTTCAATCAATTTTGAACCGCATCTCAACATTTAGATATCGAGTTCCATTCACAGGAGCTTGTGGGATCGCGTGGCAAGTCTTCTTGTCTTTACTCAATGCGACCAAAAAGGATGAACAGACGGAAGTTAGGCTGTCGAATGCATAGTTCTCTCGTTCGAGCATATCAGAATTTCTATCTGTATCATACATCTACTCCTCTAGAAGCTTTGCGACACCAGGTCCCTTCGAGAGGTTTCAACAGGCGAGATTCTAGTCAGTTTTTCAGTCTCCTTGAAGCCAAAATGGCTTCTGCTGCCTGCAGATCCTGTGGTCGATTCTGATCACAGGATCTACCTATCAAAGCTGCCATCATTCACATCACCTGAATTATGATTGAAGTGCGCGGTAGTCTATGAGAGGACGAGAGAGTGATGATTTCAAACGAGAAGTGTGGAAACGATACATACATAGACCTAGCGCCGGTCAGAGTCAGCTGTCTTCCTTGTCCAATCCCTCTCAGCCCAATCTTCAATCTCTACTCTGTCTGTTTCTTCATCAGTATCCTCCTTGCAAACGAAACAAAAACTTGGGACTACTGAACTCCTGCTCTTGATGACTTCTTCCAAAAGCTTAACATCTAGTTCGATTGGATCGTAAATGACTAACTTGACCAAATTAGGAAGGAAAATGGGTTGATGATTGCTTGGATTTTGTGGAGAAATCAAAAGCTTTTCCAAGAACAGGTTGAGATGAAAGTCTGCGCGACTGTTACAACACAGAATGAGTTCTTCCGTTTTTGAGAACCGCTCCAGGAAGAGGTCTGTCGCAGAGTGATACACTAGGAGTTGAACGGAATCTGAATCGTCGCTGTTCAAATGAACCTCTAGTTTTCTCATTCCAGCAAGTTTGAAATGAACCAATGCAAGAACCGAGCCCTTAAGAAAGAGACGGCTTGTATCCTCAATTGTAATCAATTCTCTCAATGTTTCTACTCCCTTCGGATTTAGGGGCAGCCTTAGACTTCCCAGCTTGACCATGTTGATCTTCTGGAAGATTCCTAGCGATGATGTTTGATCGGGACTTACGGGGAGAGGTTCTTCTGGCTGGAAGTCTTGCAGATCCAAATCTTCCAGGCTTGATTGAGCGGCCTTTAGAACGAGGAATAAATCATCCGTAGGGACTGTTTTCCCTAATAAAATGGACTCTGACTGGGACAGCCAAACTTTGTCTGCTTCTTGAAAGTCTCCAAACTCATCCACCTGACAATATCTGATGCCTTCGTCCTTATCGTCGACCTTCAGAAGTCTTACGTTCACCCAGAGTGCCGTGTTCCAGAAGAAGAACCGAGACGTACTTTCGTGTGATAGAGCTATAGTGTTCAAGCTCGGAAGGAACGTCCTTGCTAGCACTCGAATAATCTTACCAAAACCTAGCTCATGCTTCAAACCGAGTACCTTGAGACTGTTTCCAGAGCGCTTCAGCTCACGGAAAATCTCCCCAACCTCTTTGGCATTCTGAATTCTGAGCCCCAGTACCACATGTCTAACCCTGCATTCACTTCTTGCATTGAAGATGTTGAGGATAAAGAGTGTCTTCTCGAACGAATGACGTGGCGGCAGAATCAGAGAGTCCCAAAAAGAGTGATTCGAGAGAAGAGCTTCATTCCATCTCTTGCAGGTCGGAAGTAGAAGACATCTTTGGAAAGCATCGAGTTTTTCAAAGATTGAGAGGAGAAATTCATCTGGGATAGAACCGATCTGAGGAGCAGTTTTCGTGCGAGTGAGATTTGGCAGAGAAGAAGAGTTGAGACTCATTTGAAGGTTTTCCTATTGAAGTAGAGGATTGGACTTTGATTTTGGATGTTGGTGAATTAAGAGAAGAATCGAAGACGAATCAAAGAGGAAGTTTTGTTTAGTTCTGTTTGAGTGGGAAGAAGTGAAGAAGAAGAAATCGAAAGTTCGATCAGAGGATGACGACCTCCTTCGCCCAGTAGAAACACCGGCCATCGTTCGGAAGTCATTTCTGAGCATTGTCATCTTCGATTTTTGGTTATCATTCGTTCAAAAAGCATTGACAAAGTATCATTTCGAGGTCAACAGTTGGAGAGCTTTCCCAGTTCAGGCAGAGACAGTCGAGCTACGAAATTTCAGGGATGCATTTCGAAACGAAAGCAAATCACAAAGGAGAAGAGTTACACAGAAGAGACTATAACAAAAGGAATTACAGGTCAAGAAGTGAAAGTCTTGCCGATGGAAATCCAGATACTGCCAACCGAGTCGAGGCAACCATCTGTCTATCTACGCCTGTGAAAATCTATGAATGGCAAAGACAGCAAAAGAGTCAAAGGGGAGAGGTCAACAAAGAGCAGAGGATTGACTCTTTGACTGAACCCTAGACATTCATATTGTAGAGTCACTATCTCTCGAGTCCGATACTAACGTTCGTCACTCAGTCCTCGAACTTCACTCACCTTCTTGGGCTTTCACTTCATCCACTTCTGCCCCTCCCATTCACTCTCTCTCTCACAAATCTCCCTCCCACCCAAATGTTAAGCTTGAACTTGACACTGATACTTCTTCTGCTTTTTAAACATCCTCTGAGAAGGCTCCCATTCACCTCGATAGGGTCGTCTATTTGAATAAGCTTCAAGTTGGGCAGAAGAATTGAATTTTCTCCTAGTGTCGCGCTTGGTGATCCCTGTTGATTCTTTGAAGAAGAGTTGAAAATGAGAGGAGCTACAAGGCTTTCTAGGAGATAATTCAAATGAAAAGAGGAACCGGATCCTCTCCTTGACGGAACGAGCGTCAGTGTTGAAAGAGACGGATTCATTTTGAGAAGGACATCTGTCTTCTCTTTCAACTCTTCGGGTGCCATAGAAGGTCCTCTTGTCATCTTACGTTCTTCTTCGTCATAAAGATGGACCTGCATCTGTGATACAAACTTCATCTCAAAGCAGAGCAAAGACGCAAGGTTACCTGAGACCCTCACTTGACCTGCAGATTCAAGGAATGTGCTTAGAGCTCTTGCTGCACTTGCGTTCCAGGGCAGATAAAGAACAGTGCCTCTTGGGTTGTCCAGGGAGATCATTGGCAAGTCTACGTTGGAATCGTTCAATTCTACGCCCCACCAACATAGGTCAAGCTCTTGCAGACTCGATTTTGAAGCCGTCAGAATCGAATGCATGTCTTCGAGGGAGTGCGTAGAGTGCACTTGAAGGTATTGTAATTCCCTGAACCAGATCCTCTCTTCGTTCTCTACTCTATTGAGAGAATCTGTAGCGTAGTATCTTAGAGCTGGCACTGCATTTAGTACAGTACCTTCTTGGTTTGCCAAGTTGTCAACGCCTCTTGGTGATCTCCACTCTAGCAATCCTGCCCGCATCTGAGAGATGAATGGATAGAGATTTTTATGATTGCCAGAGTAGAAGAAACAGAGATTTGGTAGAAGGTTTCTAGCTAAGTTTCTGGTCTCCCTGTTAAGTCTTGCCAGTTGGGGCAGCCCCAGCACTCTAACGGATGACGAGAATTTCCTAAGCTCTTCAAAGATGCGATCAATATCTTGGATGTCATCGATTATTGGCTCAAACACGACCTCTTCCAAAGAGAACGCAGATCTAAGATTGAAGATCTGAAGGATGGAAACCGCAGTAGAGATCGGAAGATGAAGAGGTAGATGGACGATTTGCCAGAAGCCTCTGCCGGCGAGGAGGATGGCATTCCAGTTTCTGCAGACCGAGAGAATGAGGCATCTTTGAAAAGCTGTCAATTGATGGAAGATGAGGGGGAGAATCTCGTCTGGAAAGGGCTTGAAGGGTTCAGGTGCTGATGCAGATTCGTTCGAGTGTTCATATCCGATTTGGAGAGAGTCGAACGATTGATCGAGGTTTGATGACATTGCTGAGATGACGGAGTTTGATTGGTTTGATGAAATAGGAGAAGAATCAAAGACGAATCGAAAAGGAGAAGTGGATGGTTGGAGTCGAGGGAAAGAAGGTGAAGAAAGAGAATTTCTCGATGTTGTCTGCAGGTCGAACCCCGTGAACCGCCGAGCTCTATCGCAAGCTCTTTCTTGGAACAGCGTCAAAACCTTCTATTGTTCAAGTTCGCAGTCGAATACATTTGGATTGGTGTTCATTTCGCATGAAGGATGGTTCTGCTTTTCGAGGGAGCTCTCTCGCGATCCAGTCTCATTGCCTCGTTGAGCCTTCGCAACCAAGTCCTTCAGTGCTTCAAGCAAAGCAATTCATTCGATCAAGAAGTAGTAGAATTCAATTCAAAGGAAAAACAAAAGCCTTCAAACTCTAAAGATGTTATTATCTCTCTACAAAAGCAAAGTACCAGTAACGATCGAGCCGCCCAAAGCCAACCACATTCCATTTGGAATGTGACCCAGAGTTGCTGAATTATCATCGTCGTTGACAGCGTTTCTAGTAGCATTACCGACTGCAGAAGTGTAATTCGTAATCCCGTCTGCGATTGCGCCAGTGACGTTTTGGAAGGCATCTCCTACTGTCGACAAGATACCATCTCGTGAGACTAGAGCGGTGCTGAGAGAGAGGGAGAGGGAGAGAGAGAGAGAGAGAAGACGGAGCGAAGCCCACGTAATGATGATACCAAATAATGAAGAAAGAAGGAGTTGAAGATGGTGGAGAGAAGATTTGAGAAGGCGAAGAGAGGCGAGTCAGTGGGAGTCAAAGGGATAGATCGGGTAAAGGGAGCGACGAAGGGACGATGAACCAAAGAAAACTTCATTGAAAGTGGCTCTCCTGCTGTATCGGCTAATGTCTGAGTTCTGTACTCACTCTTTAGAGATTTGTGGAGCAGCAAGGGTTGAAGAGGCACCTAGCAGAGCCAGTAGAGTAGTTGAAGTGATTGTGAATCTCATGTTTGAATTGAATGAAGTAAAAGAAGATGAACTTGAAGAAGAAGAAATTGATTAAAACGACCTGCGTTTGTAAGAATTTGAAGTTAAAAGAAATAGAGTTGGTTCTGGACGGGGGAAAAGTCTTAAATGTATCAAAAAGAGGCTTGGTTTTATACTTTTCCAGAAAGATAGGGGCTAGGCGTCAGAATCACGATTTGGAGCTAGCGAAATGGTTTGAAAGGAGAAGGCGTCGCCGAGTCGAAGGATCGAACGAGGAAGGAAGAGGCGCGAGATGAGAAGCGATGATGATGACGATTCTCGAAGGAACGTTGGTTTCGAATGAGAAAGCGGTGAAGGGAAAAGGGAATGGCGATGTTGAAGCAGTGCTGTGGAGGAATTGAAGTTGAAAATCAAGGAAAGAAGAGAGAAAGAGAGGGGGTTCATACGCGATGAGATCCAAACTATTAGGAAGCGCAGATGGAGAATTTCGAAGGTAGAACAACACTTCAATGACTTCACCTTCCAAACGCAACCTGACTGAAACTTCATTGTCGATCCAAGAATCAGATCAGAATCAGGATAGGGATCAGTTCCAATCATCAAAGAGACAAAAGACAGAACCATCTTCAACTTCTACTTCTCATCCTATTTCCAACACTTCCATCACTACCTCTACTACTTACACTCCCTCAATGTCAACATTCAATGCTACTCTTCAAAGATCGACAGTGTTTGAACTGTCAAAGAAGAAAGCTCCTTCATTCCAAAAACCTCTGGAGATCGCTTCCTTCTCTTACGACGAGCAAAGGAGGCTATTTCACGACGATAGATCCTTGACTGAATATCACGAACCTTTTCCGAAGGATAGAAATGGTGTAATCGATTTGAATAGGGGAATAGAGGATTGGGTGACTAGAGATGAAGAGGTGGTGAGTAAAGATAGAGCCAAGATTGGGTTATTGATTCAAGATAGAGAGCCAGAGATAGATGGCTTCTAGGTCTGTCGTGGTCCAAATGAGCTCTCAAAAAGGTCTTTGAAATGGAAGTAATGTCTACTGGGACTCAAAATCCCCCTTTGGAATTGGTGTTCGACTGTATTTTAATTGAAGAGAATAGTAGATCTCAGACTTCTCTTCTTCTTCTTCTTCTCTTCATAGAACGAACATCTAGACTCGTTACTCTTCGCCCTTATGAACAAAGCAAATCAATCTTACTCTACTTCAAGCGATCAACATCAAGGAGCACCCTCCGATTTCAATGAAGAGCAAGACCGGGATCGATCAAGAGCAAACCTCATCACTTGGAGGGGAATGATGACTAGACTATTCACTTGCCTCTATGAGAATCAACAAGGTTTCGAAATGAATGTCATGATGGTGAGCCAAAGCTACAGTCAGGGAGAGAGACACTGACGTCAAGGAATGCGGAGAATTGCAGAGATGACTTTGACTGACGTCTTTCGATCTTTGGTTTTTGATGATGCTTCCTAATTTCCAGGTTGGAGATACTATCTATATCGAAGAACATGTAGACAAGCAAAGTCTGGAAAAGAAGCAGAAACAAATGGCCGATGTGAAACAGCGGAAGTTCACCTTTTATGGTGAGTTGTTGAATCTGAGCCTTTCCATCTTTCCCTGAGTGATTGCACTCTTTTAAGATTGTCCTGTTTTCGACCCTTTTCTCATCTCGTCCCTCTGTCTCTTCTCTCCGACGCCAAATCTCTTTCTATCTAACGCATCTCTTCTTCTCCTTCACCTCTATCTCTTTTTTCTAATCCAGGCTACAACTTCGAATCCTGGTGCACTCATCAACCTCAAAATCAACCTCCTCGAAAAGGAATCGATGATTCTTGGTCTGGCTCTCCAAATACAAACGTTCAATGGTGCTCCATCGTGAAGACTTCTCTTGGGAACAAGAGGATGATTCTAGGTGGAGAGGTCGATTGTTTGAAACCAAAACCAAAGAAGAATCCATACGATTCTACAAGTCTGCAAGAAAAGGAAACAATGCAGCGAGAGAGAGGAGAAATGGTTGAATTGAAAACTTCAATGACGATCAAGAATCAGAGAGATGAAGAAAGGTTCGAAATCAAAATGTTGAGGTTTTATACTCAGAGCTTCTTACTTGGTATACCTGTAAGTATCGGAAAGTTGCCGATCAGACTCAGTCGAGAAGACTTGCAAGATAGTCTTTCTTCACAATCCCTCGAAGATTCTCACGACTTGGCTTCTGATCGCCTCGCTTTCCTTTCCCTTCTTCACCCCACGGATCAAATCAATTTGGTCAACAGTACATCGTTGTTGGATTCAGAGATTACCAGGGAAGGCTTCAATCCATCCAAGAGTTCAAGACTTTGGAAATGCCGCGGCTCGTCAGAGGAAAAGTGAGTGAATGAACGGACTCAGAATACACTTAAATTATTTCTCGATCTTCTCAAAGAGGTGACTGCTTCTACCAGGCTCCACCTATGTCTGTTCGAGTCTAAATCTCTCTCAATGAAATATCATCAGTCCACCTTGACTTTGCTGAGCTTTATCTTCTCTCTCTTTAACAACAATCATTCACAAAGCCTCACGAATGGGATCCTCTAACATGTCTTTCCTTTGCGGAAACTATTCTGGAATTCCTTCAGACGAACCTCAAGCAAGAGCAAGACAATTCAAGCACGACGACAGGATCAAGTCTTGCATCTTCTTCAACCTCTGTCTATAGACTCTCTTTCAAATCACCTTTCCAACAGCTAGATCTAAGGGTGCTCTCGGAAGAAGAAGTTTTGACTGAAGTTCAAGGAGGAGATAGGAACCAAGGTGGAATCGAAAGAATCGGTCTCTTACCAAAGGTCTATTATGATTTCGCAACTAGGAAGAGGAGTTAGGGAAGAAGGGCTTCGCTTCGCTTTCCAAATTGTTCAACTACGTCCTTGTCCTTTCTACTTCTGTCACTATGGTTCCGCACATTGAGTGCTTCTGTTCGCAGCAAACGTTTTTATTCTGCACTCCTACTGTATTCCTAGACTTTCTCTCGACTAATGCTTCACATCAGCGTTGTAAGATCACAGGCTTCTCATCGTCGTCAACAGCATTGAGGTTGCTTCGGAGTAAATCGTCCCTCTGTGACCTACCTCGATGTTGAGTTCGAGAGAGTGAGGAGAAAAGAAGTGTGTGAGAGAGAGAGAGAGATGTGTTGCATGTCTCGGTCCGAGTCGAACAAGAGAGAGCAAAGTCGAAGTTCAAGCTTCAAGACTGCACACAAGAAGATCAGCCGAAAGATGTCATTAAAAAGAAGATCACATTCAAAGAAGCATAAGACTAAGCACAACAGAACTCGAAAGACATTAAGAACGAAACGGGAACAGGAGAAAGGAAAGCCGTCTGTGCTTTTGTTTTGGATTTTGCTTCTTTTGAACTTTTTTGGTTTGCTTTTGTTTTGTATACGACCACGATTTGAGAATTAAACGGAACCATAACGAGACTAGAAACGGAAACCATCTATGGATTTTTTTCTGGATTTTGACTTTTTCGAATTTTTTGTGGGTGTTTGTATTTTTTCTTCAACCAAATCATGAGGGGCAAGCGAATCCGGACAGTCGCAGAGTAAGCCAGCGATTGCAGTTGAGGCCTTATCTAAAGCTTGAGCGTTTGCAGAGAGAGGAAGCCGTGAAAAGCGCGAAGTGGAAAGAGGTAAAAACTTGAAGATGTGGAACCGTAAGACTTGAGCGTAACACAGACGTTGAATCTGAACTAGAAATCCTGGGCCGACCAAAGACGGTAGACCTACAGAAAGAAGGAGAGATTGTCAGAGATTCGAGAAACTCACCGATCGAGACCCAAAGCAAGAGACACTTGGAAGCAAAAGTGGAGAGTAAACAAAGCACTCCGGATGTAAACCTCGTCTACACCTTATTAGGAATGGTCACCTCTTCGCAACAGTGCGTGAGAGGATCAAACCCATTCCAGCTACAGAGTGAGCACCGATTTCGTGTGCCTTTACTAGATTTCCTTGTTCCGTACTCGAGGCATTTGAAAACTCGAGATGACGGAACGCGCCAGAGGTCAGGTAAATCGTTTTCTTCCATCGACTGGTGAGTCTCTCTCTTCCCACATGGGAGTCAGAGAGGTCGAATGGTGTCATTTTTGTTCATTCTTTTGACCAACAGCAGAAATCTAGCGAGTGTTCCGTCCATTCTCTCTTTGTTGAGATGGAGAGATCCTCCGCTTTGTTCCTTTGTTCTTTTGCTTCCAAGCATCCTTGCTTTGAATCCCGACTGGGAGAACCTTCGTCTCCTTGAATCAATCCTTCTGAAAGTAGGAGCCGTCCTCGAGGGAGGATTGTGTGTTCGATTGCTTGTCTGTTTCGCTTGAGTCATTAATTCCTTGATCTCAAGAATCTTTTCTTTTTCCTTCCGTGCTTTGAAAGCTCCTTCGCCCGTCAAATTGAACTGCTCTAGAGCTGTTGATTGATCTTCTAGTCTTCAACTGGCGAGGAAGTCAAGGCGTCTAGATCAATGTCCATCAACATTGAATCATCGTTGTCAACCAAGTCTGGGAATGACGTTTCGGCTTGGTCCTCGTCGCCACTGTTCACTACGACCTTTTCCCCTTCTCCTGGATGACTAGCTTCCGCTGAACCAAGAGTCTCAGCTCTTTGTGCCCAGGTAAGCTTCCTGGGAGTACTAGAGGTTGGAGCTGGAGTGGAAGTGGTCTTGATCTTGGCCGAATCGCTACTCGTAGTAGTGTCGAGAGATGAACAGAGGGGAGACGAGGAGAAGAAAGTCGAAGAGCCGAGTAAAGCAGAAGCTGACGAAGATACTAGTGACGACGAAGAGGTGTTGATGGAGCTCAAAGAGCTTCTCACTCTGTTTAAACGAATGTCAGAGTTTCCCTTCGCCTTGTTGGCCTTGATGTCTATCGATGACAGGCATCTCGATCGTTGGAGTTGCGATCTGAGCTTTTCGATCTTGGCTTCTTGGGTCTTCAATTTCATAGCTGCCACTCTATTAGCTCTTTCCAGATCTCGGATCTCGCTGACCTTCTTGCTGATGGTTCGCTTGCTTTCGTCTCTTTCTCCTTCTGCTTTCTCCAGAGTTTGATGAAGCTTGGTCTGGAGTGCTCTCTTTTCTTCGAGCCCTCTCCTTCTTTCATCTTCCAAATCTCGCTTCAGACTTTGGACCTCGTTGAATAGACTGTTCCCAGCGTAATAAGACAAGTCCTCCGAGCCAGAGTCAGAATCAGATTCTGTATCCGACGAGTAGTTAGGCTTGTTGACTCTTGGTTTTGCTGATGGAACCACAGAGAGCTCGACGATCCTCTCGGCCTGGTTGTGAATCTTCAGGCTCAAGTGGGCATTCTCCTCTTGCAAAGTGATGAGATGAGATTGGCATGAGCGGAGCTCATTCGAGGTAGCTATGACCTGGCTCTGAAGATCCTGGACTTTACTTCCAAGTACCTTGTTGATGTTGAGAAGTGAATCTATGCCCTGTCCCATCTTGCAGATCTTGGCCTTCAGCTCGTGAGATTCGGAGCATTCGAGAGCTAGTCTCTCTTGCGACGTCTGGAGTTCTCTATTCGAGTCTTCAGCCGACTTCTGCGCCTCTGATATCAACTCCTTCCAGTCCTTTTCGACTTTTTTGCGCTTCGAACTGAGAAACTCGTTCGCTTCACGAAGGGTAGCCGATGCTCGAAGGACCTCCTTGATTTGCTGCTGTGAATGATGTAGCTTCAGAGACTCGCAGACGACAGCCATGCTAGTCTTGTGTGCTAAGCTTGCGAAGGGAGCCTTTGAGGAAGCAGCTTGGGATGCAGTGAACTCAATCAAGATTGACGAGATTCTTTCCTCAGAGGTCAATCCACAGTCGATAGCGGTGGCAGAAGTGCGATTCCAAAAGAGCCTTGCGACGAAGAAGGTCAATAGACCGACGATGATGGCGATTTGGAGATAATAAGAAGCTGTTGAGAGAGAGAGAGAAAGAGAAAGGGAGTGATCAGCCAAAGATTGTCGAAAGAGACTCGCGCGCACTCTCGAGAGTCTGACTACTCGACCCGCTGTCCATCTGGACAGCGACGACAAGTTCGAATACTCACTGTTGACTTGTGTCAAAACGGCTTCTGAAGTCATCATCTGAGCTCCAGGAACTGGAGTTGCAGTGATGAATGGCAGAGGACGAGCTCTTGAATCGAAGAGCGTCGTCTTCGATGGATTGGAAAGGAATGGGTGGCCATCCTTCAAGTCCATTTGAGATTGAGTTGGACACAAAGTGTCTTGAATGAGTTTCTTCAGCCAATCCATGTTGTAAGATTGGTTTGATAGATGATTGTTGCTTGAGTTTGGTTGTCGCGCAAAGACGTAGTAAGGTAGGTTGAGAAGTGGGTTCGACGACATCTTTGAGTTGCAAGAACAGCAAAGATGGGGTGAGGTAGACTTTGAAAAGATGTTTGTTGGTTGAGATTGATTGTAATTCAGAGATGGATATTCAGTTTCAAAGTATGTAATCGTTGCGCCCCACCCGAAGAAGTCAAACTGCCGATTCCCCTCGAATGTTTCTACCCCCGTTTTAGCAATTTCCACTCTTGCCTCTCTGAAAACAACGCTCCTGAAAAAACTTGTTTCTAGACATTTTTGAAGTAGATCAAAACGAATCTTTTGAGAGATTTAAAGTGGAAGAATTCAGATTTTCGACCAAACAGGAGGACATTGAAGGTAGAAATGGCGAGCGAGAAAAGTGCGCGAAGCGTGAAC
Organism: Golubevia pallescens; assembly: GCA_001599655.1. Taxonomy (NCBI): domain Eukaryota; kingdom Fungi; phylum Basidiomycota; class Exobasidiomycetes; order Golubeviales; family Golubeviaceae; genus Golubevia; species Golubevia pallescens. Next base: position 631,838 of record BCHO01000002.1, read on the forward strand.
GGATTTTAGAAAAAAAATCAAACCCGCCAGAGCTGGCTCTTTCTTTCATTTTTTATCTCTAGGTTGGAGATACGATCTAAATCAAAGGCATGTAGAAAAACAGAGTTTGGAAAAGAAACTGAATCAAATGACGGATCAGAGACAGAGGAAATTTACCTGTTACGCTAAGCTTTTTCGTTTGATTCTAAGTCCTTCTCTTTTGTTCCCTCGAATCTCAGAGATTCCTGTTTCAACAGTTCATTTCTTTACTCTTTCTTTTCTCATTTTTGATTGTTCTTCTCTACTGATCTATATCTCGAGTGTCAATCTTGTCATTCATCTGGCCAGCTCTGCTTCTCTCTCGTCTCTACTTGTATGTCTTTTCTTCCACCTCTCTCAGGTCTCTTTTCCCACTTAAAATCCCTTTCTGCCTAGCTGCCTTGTATTTTACTTGTACCTGTACTATCAAGATTTCTTTTGACGACTCCAAACTGCAAGATTACGATCAGAAGGGCAAGGTGGTGGGTAATAATAATCACAGATCGAATTCAAAACAGAAGAGGTAAGGCGAATCGATACAAAAGTCTGAAAACAAAGGAAAAACAAGAAAGGGAAGCTTGGAAGTATTGAGGGAAGAAAAGACTTTTCAAATGGGATAGAATAGGGTGGGGAATAATCTCATCGATAGGTCAAGAACCGGAAATGGAACGCGAGAAAGAAAAAGAAAGGAAAAGAGAAAAAGACAAAGATCGAAAAAGAAAACGAAAGCTTTGAGAGACAAAAGGAGGGAAGAGGGAACAGCACGAAATAGATAAGACAAGAGGAGACTGGTAGAATTCCGTATCTACTCGAGATGTGGTTGAAGAAGAGTTGTTCTTGTTGTTGAGTGAGGAGTGATAGATGAAGATGAAAGGATATCATAGATTGTCTTTGCCGATAACAAGTTTGAAACGCGAAAGAAATAAAAGAAGAGGATTTGAGATTCGGAGTGGAAGCTGACTTGAGTTCCCAAACGGTGCAAGAAGAAAATAAAAAGTGGAGAGTTGCTCAAAGAATTCTTGCAATCATCCTTGAAAATCCACACTTGAACAAAGGTACCAAAATAGAAGAAGCATTAGAAGTGGGTTGATGTAGAGATTCCCAAAAGGTTGAGAGACGAGATGAGACGATCAACGTCTTGACGTCTTTTTACTCTTTTCCGAAAAAAAGCTTTTGTTAATCTAAGCCTTACGTTTAGCGAAAGTTTTGTTGAGTAAACCAAGAATCTTACTAACGTTCAATTGAACGTATTCCAAATCCAAAAGATGAACGTCATCCTTTTGTTTTTCCAACAAATCGTCCAATTTCAAATCCATTTCCAAGATTGCTTTCTCTCTACCTTTATAATGAAGAGCAATGATAAAAGTCCCTGGACTTGGACTAGTAATGTTAAAGAAAATGTTTGCCCTTCTATTTTCAGGTACGTTTGATTCCACAATGATACCGTCTTTTTCCATTTGAGCATGAGTAAATCTGAAAGGACCCAAGATTTGAGATTTCTGATTCTTCTTTTCTTTACCTCCAAAAGAGACCACTCCTACTCCACCTGTTGAATTCTTGTCCTTTCCAGATCCAGAAGTCATTCTGACATTTTGAAGATAATTCTTATAAGTGTCCAATTGAGATCTCATATAATTATTATGTTCTCCAATGGTTTTATAGACTGATTCCAAAGATCTCATTTCTTGCATCACTTTTTCTCTCATGTTACCTAAATGAGCCAATTCAGATGCCACTTCGTCAGTCATTAGACTGTAACCATCTCTTCTATCCACCACTTTCAATTCTTCCAATTCTCTCAACATTTCCTTGACCTTGATTCCCTTTCTGACCAAGGTGGCATCTTTGGTCGTAGCCGCTCTTTCTGCGATTTGTGGAAGGTTGATCGGTCTCCTCTCTGCTAATTGAGGAATCGAACGAATCAATTGAACAAAGATCGATTTGGTTTCCATGTAGAGAATGTCGTTTTGAGTCACATTGTTCTCTGACATGAAAGCTGTCGTAAGGTCTTGGATTGGAGTCTCCCATCGACTGAATAGAGGTAATTCTACTGTTCGGTTCTCTTTACGTGGGACTTGGCCAGGAGAAGGACCGAGCTCGTCGATGAGGATTCGAAGATGTTGCTTGTCGTTGGGAGACTGAAGGAAGAGGTGGGAGAGAAGGGCAAGTCGACAAAGGAAGAAAGATTAAGAGGTTGAAGAAGAAAGAACTCCACCTTGGAATATGCATTGTTGTATACTCACGAGGACGTCGAGATGCTGAGAAACGAGAGAGTGAGTGTTGTACAACTCGTTGAGAGTAATCGAGATCTGAAGATCCTTCTTTGAAAGCGCCATGTATTGATCCATCTGAGGAAACAAATGAGGAAGGTGAGAGGAAAGAGGCGAAGACTTGGGTGAGTATCTTGGACTAGAAAGAGAGAATGAAAGCGAATGCTTTTGAACTTCTCAAAATTCCCAATCTTCTCATTCCTCTCTCTCTCTCCACTCACCTCCAAAGTATCATAGAAATCTCCAACGTCACAGAGAGCGTTCAAGAAAGCATTGATTCTAGTCTTATTATTCTCTACGAAAGGATTCAAACTCATCATATATTGTTCCTTTGCATAACTAGGTTTATTTGCCAAATTCTGCAACATTTTAGCTATAAGAGTTAAAGTCCTCCTAGGATGTTTAGCCGGAGGACCATCAACCAACATATAAGCTTGAGGAGTAACTATAGCCGGATTAATAAATCTCAAAAAAAAGAATCCACCAATAAGAGAACAAATGGCGAAATCGGTAGCATCTGGATATTTTCTTTTAGTCAAAGATCTAATTTGTTTACAAATCCATCTAATACCATAAGGAACTTCATCTATAGCATTAATGATTGTATTCAAGAAACTATTTGCGATCTCCATCAACATGGTTAATCTAGGTGCAATGATGGCTTGAACATCTGCATTTTCTTGAGCTACTTCTGGTGGAACTCCTTTGGGTAAATTGGGTGGTAAAGAACCTGAATCTTCTTCTATCTGATTAATCATTTGTTCATAAACTTTCAATGGGTTCACTTCTAGATTCAATTCTTTGTGTTCGATTAATGAATTGATCCTTTCTGCCAAGACATCTTTCAAGAAACTCTGTCCAGGTCCTCTACGAGTATAGGTAGTCATCATTCTAGAAACCGGAGTATTGGCTCTTAGTAAAGATCCGAATTCAGTTGCAGTTTCGAATTGAGCAGAAAGTACCGACTGTTGGAGATACGAAGAATGAAAACACAAAAGATGAAATCGAAAGATCAGACGAAAGTCGATTCAAATAAAGACTTGCTCACTTGATCTGGTCTATCAATCCTCCAATCCCAATTGTTGGAAACTCACCTGAAACATGGTCAGCAAGAGATGCTCTTCTCTACTCTCGTACTGGTTACCATAGAGGGTGAACATGACCGTCTGAAGCAAAGTGTCAATCTCTGCCAGACTAACCAGCCTACAGAGTTGAGCTGTATGTCTAGGCTCGGATTGAAGGAGGAAGAATAGATTTCCATACTGTTGCATCTTTCTGTCGTCCAAAGCTGTAGATTGTAATTGATCTTGATCTTCCAAAGTAGAGGCTACTTCACTTTGCTGTTGGACACCCGGAAACCCAAGAATAAAGAAAGGAGTAGAATAATATCTCAGTTCAATGATTCTGATTCCATCTTCTGTCATTGATTCTGATTCCATCTCTCTCTTGCTTTCTCTCGGCCCTTCCCTCTATCCGATCCACTCCCTTCTCTTCACCTCTTTTCCTCATTCTTCTGCAAGACTCACCTCATCCAAAGCCATTCTATTCTGAATCAACAAAGCGATTCTACTATCCAAATATCTAACGTCTCTCTCTAGTACGAAATTCTTTTTGGATTGGGTCGAGATTCTACCTTTTAATTCCCTCAATCTTTTCTGAGCTCTTGCCAAATCGTCCTCTACTTCCACGTCTTGTTCCGCAGCCATTGAATACAATGCAGTCACTGAATACCTATTAGTGTTTCGATTTCCAGCACCATTGTTGTTACCATTGGCTGGAGATGCACCACCCGAAGAGGAAGAAGAGGAACCTTGTTGTTGAGCTTGAGCTATCATTGCTGCAGTTGCAGCTCTACGATTCATTCCTGAACCTGAACCTGATCCACCACCACCTCCTCCTCCGGTCACTGTGGTTGCTGAAGAAGAGGAATTGCCACTGATGCTGTTTGGAGTTGAGGGATAGTTTGAATTTGATGAAGAGACTGACGTCATGGTTGAATTTTTGGATGGGGGCGAGTTGGAGGAGGAAGGAAGGGAAGGAGGAAGAAGATGGATGGGTTGCTAGAGAATGAAGGAAGAGAAAAGAGGGATGGATAAAGGAGGAGGATGAATTGGTGAGTTGGCGAAAGTGCGGATAAATAGGGAATCAATTCAGAGTGCGAGAGATCGAGTTGCCAGATTGAGATTGAATGTTGAGAATGATCCAGATGGAATAGAGGGGATTTATTCAATAAGAGACAAAGTGGCTTACAGATGCACACAAAGAGAGAGAAAGAGAGATAGAGAGAGAACGAGCGAGGGTAACGGGTAGCAAGCAAGCCTCGTCAATGATGTCTGCGATATCTTTCTACTTCTGACCGTGCCTGCAACTATTTGACTTGTATCAAGAGTTAAGCAAACAGATGTTGATCTCTTATGAGACAGTTCTATCGATGCAGTGAGCATCCCATTCTGATCTCCCATCTGCCATCCATCCCCATCCGGCCATTTAGGCTTCATCTATCTCTTTGTCTCTCTATTTCTCTCTATTGTCCTTTCTCATCTCGTCTTGAATTGCTGGTTGATTGATTGATCGTTTCATTCCTTGTTCCGATTGGCGAGACTTGTTGCCATCCTATCCCCAGCTCTATTCTCTTATCATCTCCTCATCATCTCATCTCCTTTCTCTCCTCATTTCACTCACCTTTCCTTCTCGCTTCCGTATATCTTCTGGATCAAGAGTGTCGATAGATGGATGGATGGATGGATAAAAGAAAGAGTTTGAGCTTTGATGAATCGATCCTTGCTTTCCACAAGATGCTCTTCGAAGGAAAGGAAACGAGGAGAGACAGCCAGAAGTCGAAAAGAGACTAACCATTTCTAGACACTCGCTCAAAACTCAAGACGATCAACTTGGAATGAATTTTTGAATCAACTAATACTACATGGTTTTTGGGAAGGAACTAAAAAAGGAATCTTGATTTTTCAATTGACAAAACATGAACAACTTTCACTATCACGGACGACTTCTCTCTCTCTCTCTCTCTCTGTGATGTTTCGGCATTCAAACTCTCCCACTTTCTAATCCAAATTAACAGAAAGAGATTCCCTTTCTCACTTCAGTTCTTTCTTTTTACTTCTTTGGTCTTCTCTTGACTTCCTCGTCAGTCGTTGGATGTAAGAAGATTTGATTCGGTTGTTGAGGTCCAGCAAAAGAATATCCTTTGTGCCAATCGTAAGAAACTGTTTTGGGGATTGCAAGAGGGAAAACAAGTGGTTTGTCAGATCATGTCCAAGATTTCATGGATCGCGGAGAGAAACAATCAAAGAGACGAGGTGGAAGGAGAGAAGACGGAAAGGGGAGTCCAAAGATGAAAGAGAAGGTATCGCGCCGACTCACCAGCATAAGCGAAAATCTTTCCATCTCTATTGAAATCAGTGGCTGAAATTGGTCCATTCTTGGCTTCGAAAGCTAAGGAAGAATTCGAAGTGTACAGAACCACGGGAAAAAGGTTGGTATCGTCAGTAAAAAAGGATTAACAAAAACCTCGAAACTCTTCTCCTCGCGAGAAAATAATCTTTCGATTTCCCCGACCCTTTCTTTCTATAGATAGGTAAAGAAGAATATTTGTATTTGAAGAAGAATCAACTTACTTTTCAATCTAGTCTTTGAATCCTTATCCCAGAAATTGATGGTTCCATCACTTCCAGCGCTCGAGAAAGTTCCATGAATCGGATGGAAAGAAATGGCATTGACTGGATAAAGTTGAGTTTTCTGAGAAGAAGAAGAAGAGGGTTGATTTCCTTGAGGTTTGAACTCCTTTCGATGACATTTGAAAGAAAAGTTGAAACTTTGTTTTTTCGAGAAAGGAGAGAAGAAAAGAAAGAAGAGAGAACGTAAAGGTATGAAGAAATTGTAAGTTTTGGATAAGAAGAAAAAAAGAAGTAGTCAATCCAGTTAAAGAGAAACAGAAAATGTTTTCCAATTCTCGTACTCCAATCTCTCGCGAGCGAAAGAAATTTCTTTACTCTTCTTCGAGAATACTACACCGAGTGACCTCTCAACAACTCACCGTTTATCTGCGTTTTCAATGTATTGAATAGCGACTCTACCCTCTGTACTTCCCATTGCGAAACCTGGAGGAGCCAATCTGCCACCACCCAGATCGGTTCTAACAAAACAACTAGTAGCTCTAGTTTGATACTTCAAAGGAGATTGTAATTCCTGTAAAGGTTGAGTCGGATTCCCAGCCAAATCATAAACCAAAATGTGTCTTTCTGCAGTTCCAACGACTAGATGAGGATAAACTACATCCATAGAATAAAGTCTTTCAGGTAATTTGGCAGTAGCTACTGGATTTTGTTGACGTAGATCCCAATACTTGAGAAAGGAAACAGATGGGTTTGAGGAGAGAAGAGAAAGGGATTGGAAAATCAGAAAATGAAAGATAGTTTTTGAATAGTCTACTGGAGAATTGGAAAGAAGGTATACGAGGATGAAGAACATCTATCTTCTCTCTCGCTTTCTCATCTAACGAACTCACCTTGATGGTCTTGTCCCAACTTCCAGTGGCCAACAAGCTCTGACCAGAAGGGGCATCTACCATTCTACAGCATTTGATAGGGGCATCATGAGCTGCGACTTGAGAACTTTGTCTAGTATTTACATCGTACATTCTTCCAGCCTTGTCTGCTCCTACCGAGAAGAGTTGATTTCCATCCTGTTGTTCGATCAGATGGAAAAGAAGGTGTGAATGAGAGTATGAGAGTAGAACTTGTAGTGAGTGAAAAAGCAAGAAAACAGGTGGATCTCGATAGAGGCAAGCGAGAGAGAGAGAGAAAAGGGATAGAGATGATAGGGATGAGGAAAGAGTAGTCCTTGAAACGATGTCTAACTCACCTTACTCCAACAAAGATCCAAGACCGGAGCTTCATGACTGGTCATTGCCACTGGAGCCGTGCTACCATCTTGATTGACTTGATACATTCTCACCTTGAAGAGGATAAAGAGTAAGGTGAAGAAGGGGATAAAGAATGCTGCTGATTAGCGAATGCGATCAAGAGCGAATCTACTTCTCTAATGTATGTAAGAGTCAGTCAATTAGATCAGATTAGATGAAGAAGAGCTCAATGGAAGAGAAATAGAGAGAGAGAGAGAGAAGCTGAGCCTTTTGAAGATGGGATGAGATGTTGCAGATCTTGCCAACCTGGATGACCCCTCGTCTGACTTGGTTAGAGTTCCAAATGTCTAGTAGATTACGTATTAAAGATAATCAAACTTGAACTGATCTGGAGTGTCAAAGAGATCCATCCATCCATCCATCCATTGTACTCTGTTCTGACTCTACTCTAGCCTTCTATCTATCTTGTCGTCTATACTAATGACTGTGTCTCTCTTCCTTGCTCACCTGATTATCCCAACTTCCCACAGCCAACACCTCTGCTGTAGGACTCCAACGAAGAGAGCTGATGCTATCTGATGGAGGTTGTTGAACCTCGATGTCTGGAGGAGCAGCTGGTGCCTCCTGCTTCTGCTGCTGCTGACTTTGTTGAGGAGTGGAAAAGTTGAACAGCGACATTTGACTTCTGATTCTGATTCTAATTCTGATTTCTATTCTTGATCTGTTGATGAGAATGATGGTGGTAGAGATAGAAGATGAGCTCGACCTTTCTGTTCCTTCTCCTCCTATCACTATCACTCTAACCATTCTATTCATCAGCACCAACAATCTGAATTCCTACTTGAATTACACAGATAGTCATCGTTTTCTACTCTACTCTGACAGGCAGTCTACTCTAATCCAGTCATCAAGCAATGAGCACAACAGATCAGAGTAGTGTTAATCAATCTCAAGATGGACAGGAATCAGAATCAGCTCTATCTTCCTCTTCCTCTTCCTCAATCCCTACTTCAAATCTAGATCATGATTCAGAATCAAAACAGAAACCAGAAACAGATCCAGAACCAGAGCCAACAGAATCCTCCTCTTCTCCCTCTCCCACTACCACTACTACTACTTCTTCTGCCCCTCCTCCAGTGCCATCTAAACCAAGACCTCCTCGCAAGAGAAGGGTTTCATCTCAACCAAAGGGAATCCTGAAACCTTCTCCTGTTCCTCAGAAAGCCTTCTCTTTTCGTAGAGATATCCTTCAATCTCTAAACACCAGATTGGCTCAACAGGGAGTCAATGTTCAGATCCCAATCAATAACAATCCATCTTCTACTTCTGCAAATGCTGGTCTGGCTACTTCAAACGTCATCCAAGCTGCAGGAGGTCTCTTTAGAAGGATTGGTGGAATAGCTGCAGGTGTCGTGGCTCCATTGGATGATCAACAGATGACAGCAGCAGATGGTAGAGATAGAGATAGAGAGAATGGCGGTAAAGATGGAGGAGATAGAGATAGGGTTTCTTCAATCAGGAATGATTCGGATCCTAATCCATCTTCTGATTCGAATTCTCTTACGACGAATAGACAAGATTCAAAGTCAACATCATCAACGACTACATCTGAAGATCTCGTCAAGAATCCTACTCATTCAGCAGCTCCTTTGAAAAGAGTTCAATTCACAATCACTTCCATGGCAGTCACTTATCCAATCTCCAATGGCATTGCACCCAGTGACGAGGATTTCACTAGGATCAGAATCGAAAGGGAACATAGGTTGAAGTTGAAGGAATGGGAATCAAAGAAATGGAACGTCAATGAATTGGAAAGCCTTTATAGAAACCTTTGTAGGATTAGAGAGGAAATGCCTTTGAAAAAGATGAGGACAGTCTTTTCTGTGAGTCAAAGGGAATGAGGGCGAGAATTCAGAGAGGAAGAGAGGTGTATTCATTGAAGAAGGAGTCGTGGAAGAAAGCGAGGGTCAGACAGCGAGATGCAAGGTAAAGAGGCTTTGAGCCATAGGAAATGAATCGTATCCTGACTTACCTACTTCATTCTATCTTTCATTCTCTTACTCTCTCCAGGAAGCATCTCAGTCCAACCCTCCGATTCTCAGGACGATGGATCTCTCCTTTGTTCCCTTGGATCGACATGCAATTGAACCAATCGCAGACTTCCTGTCCGTCAACTTTGGTCTCGGAAAGCTCGTCTTGGAGAATTGTAATCTAGTCGATGAGGTGAGTCATTCGGGGAAGATCATTCCAGTTCTAAAGTGACTTTGACCTCACTTCGTTGCAGTAATCAGATTTCAATCGATGATCAACCCATCTTACTCGCCCTCGTCTTTCTCACTCTTCACTTTCACAGACTCTGAAACCACTTCTTCATGCCCTACTCATCTCTGGATCTCTGCCAACATTATCACTCGCTTCCAATCGAAAGATCAAGTTCAATGGTTGGAGATATATCGCAATCTTTATGAGAAGGGCTAGAGCATTGAGATATTTGGATCTAAGCGAGAATACAATCAATAAAGCAGCTTTGGAACAATTGGTTCAAGCAATCACCAAAGATGAGAGACCCATCTCAACCCCAACCCCAACCTCAAAGACCAGCGAAGAGAATACTCAAACTACTCCATCCACTCTCAATACTTCTACGAACGACCCGGCCAGTCAAAATAAAGAACCAACTCCTTCGAAATCCAACGGCAAAGCTCGTCAACTAGACGAAGATGACACTTCGATCTCAATCTCCAATCCCACTGCAACTCAGGCATCTTCAACAATCGATTCTCTCAAGCCTTCAACCTCTACTTCTGAAGAGCATTTCGACGATTTCGACAATGAGGCTCTGATGCCTTCAGCACCACTCCTTCGATCAGTTTCCAATTCAGAGTCTCCACCTTCTTCAGCAATCATCTCTCTGAGATTGGAGAATTGCGGATTGAAAACGAACTCTCTGGATCTGTTGGCTCATGGAGTTAGGACGTCTGATCTGAGACATTTGAGTCTTAGAAGGAATAGAATAGGTCAAATGGGTGCTGTTGCTTTGGCTGGGATGTTGAAGGATTATCCTGATTCGAGGAATGAAAATGGTGCGGCTATCAATGGAAATCAGAATGGAAACGGATTTGGTGTTGGGATCAATGGATCTTCTCGACTAAACAGTCAATCGGATCAGACTCCTGCTTCTGCTACTTTTGCAAGTAGATCTTCAACTCTCCCTATTCATCCGAATCACAAACCCTCAATCGCTAGTGCTCCTGCTACAAGGACGAGATACAATACCGATGAATATCCAAATTCTAGTCCAACTATACCCGATCTTCCTGTCATCACTTCTTCACCAGCTGGAGGTATCACTTCTAGAAGATTACCTACGTTAGTTTCTGATGATCCAGAGAGAGGTTCTCATCTCGAAGCATCGAATGAAAACGGTCGACAATCACCGGCTCTAGTTTCACCACTTCAAGAATTGGATAGACAGTTGACCCCTTCCGAAAGAGAACAAATCAAAGCTGAAGCACCCTCAAGAATGACAGAAGAAGAAGCCATCTCGATGTATCAAGCCAAACGAACAAAGAGATTATTGAAAGATTTACCTAGGATTGGCAATTTACTCACCTTGGATTTAAAGTCCAATGACATTAGAGGTGGAGTCATCTATCTATCTCAAGTCTTGAAAAAGAATAGAACGTTGAGAGTTCTGAACCTTTCGGATAACAATATCGAAATGAATGGTTTGATTCATTTGGCTGAAGCTTTGAAGATCAATTCAACTTTGGAAACCTTGGATATTAGTCATAATCCTTGTGCTGGACCTGGTTTAGAAGGTATCACTAGATTGAGAACCGCTTTTACTTTGAATTCCAACCTCAAGAGATTGTTCTTGAATGATACCGATCTGAGTTCTGAAGGTGCTATTGCTTTGGCTGAATTCTTACCGGAAGCAAAGAGTTTGATTCATTTGGACTTGACTGAAAACTTTGGTATCGATATTGCTGGAGTTATGGCTTTGGCTGTCAGTGTAAAGATGAATCAGAGCTTGAGATGTTTGGATCTGAACATACCGGTGAGTATCGAGTGTTTTAATGAGATTTCGTTCAAAGAGTGGTCGATGTCTGAAATCGAATTGTGGGTAATCTCTCGACTCACAATATCTTCTTTCTTTCTTTCTCTCTTTTTTCGTTCTTCCCGCTCCAAATAGGCCAACGATCCAGATTTCGCCAGATTATCTCAAGATATTCTTCAATCTTGCGTTCGAAATACAGAACAAGCTCAACGCAAAGCTTTACAGAGAGGCTCAAAACAAGCCATCGCTGCTCCGATCTACAAGTCGGTGGTCGCCAGAGCTGCCAAAGAGAAGGATGAAAGACAAAGAGCTGTTCAAGCTGCCAAAGCTGCTGAAGAATCAGCCTTGAAGGCCAGAAGAGAAGGTCGAGCTCAAGATGCAAAGGAGTTGGTCAAAGAAGCCGAGGAATGTAATCAGGTTCTCATGGATTTAGTCAGAGGAGAAGAAGAGAGAAGAAAGGAAAAGCTACAGGAATTGAAAGAAGATAATAAAGAAAAGGAATCGAAGAGGAAGAGTACGGACGAAGATGGCAAACCTGACTTCGTCGATGATTTAGTCAATCAGGCCAAGAAATTGAGAGAGAGATTAGTGAATGCTGTAGGTGGAATGCAAGAAGGCGAAGTCCTTGGTGAGTTCAAATCTTGACATCATTGAATTCTAGATGTCAACATCAATCTGACTTTTCGCTCGTCGTTGTAACGTTTCGATCTTCTGCCTCTGCTTTTACAGATCGAGCTCTCACTCTCAACGACTCTTTGGAATCAATCTCTAGTCAATTATCAAACCTCTATATCTCTCCACCTACGATCGACACTACTTCACTGGAAGCTGCAGCAAATCAGCCTTCCGAAGAAATCGAAGCTCAACTACCTCGAGCAGAGAATCCCGAATCACAATCTCCTGGTCATTTGAGCACACCAGTCATTGAGTCTTCACTCTCCTCGCCTACTTTCTCTATTGGCTCGGAAGAAGACGATGATGAAGATGACGATGAAGAATCAGAGAATCAATCCAGATCTCTTCAAGATCAAGTCGGCTTAGGAATCCTTCCATCGTCTGCCTCTGACTCGATAGAAATCCAAGCTGCAAGAGAGGAAGTGCCATTGGTGGGAGAAACACCAGCTGGGAAAGAGGAAACTGAAAACGAAACTAAAGCTAAAGGTCAATTGAGCGAAGAAGCTGAACTGTTCAGGAAAGCTAAGAGTTTAGGCTTGGATGAAGAAGAAGACGATGAAGAGGGAGATGAAGACAATTCGAAATCCCTAGATGGTGTGGCGCAATCTCCCTCAACTTCGATCTCTGAATCATTAGAAGGCGAAGAACGTCAAGAAGCAAGTAACACCAGTTCGACCACTTCGGGAACTGATGAGAAGAATATCTTGGATGTCTCGTCTTCAAGCTCAAAGCGAAGTCACTCTCCGAACAGCTCTGTATCTGGTGAGGAACTCAGGAAAGATCTACTTCAAACTGAATTGCCGACCTCTTCTTCATCTTCATCAAGTCCAGAATCCAAAGAAGACTGAACCGATCCCTCAAAATCAATGACTTCAAACTATCTACCTTCAAACATCGTTCTATTACGAAAAAGGACAATCACTTAATCTCTTCTATTATCACACGCTCCAGATTCCCTCAACATCACTCATGAAACAACTGTCCAGTGTTCACTCAACCACAACATGTAACATCAGATTGCGATGAATTTCTTTTTTCGGTTCGCTATCTTCTCAAGTCTTTATACTTTCTTCCTTTTTTTCGCTTTCTTTCTACAAATCGATTTCTTTTCTTTTTCTGTTTCTTCTAACTGCCTTTGAGAACATCGGATTATGGGTGTCATACAGTCGCGCGTTTGATTCAATTCGAACCTGAAGAGCTCTCTTGATCGAGACCGTCGCAAGAAGAAGAATCGCGTTGAAAAAAAGAAACAGGTACAAAGCAAGTCGATTGAAAAAGCTGAGATACATTGTGCACAATTATCTCGATCTCAAAAAGGCAGCTGTATTTACTCGATGTCAACAGATCAGATCTTAGCTTTCAGAGCATTATATTGAGCTTGAGTGACAGGAGTGATCGATCCGTGTCTGAGACCGCTTGGAAACTTAGGAGCAGTACTTCTGGTATAACCACCCTTTTCAATATTGCTGGTCTGATAGGGGATGTAGTTTCCGTTTCCAGAGTAGTCATCCAACCAAAGATGATAGACGTTTGGATCCAGATTGTCCTTGAAGCTAGCTGCACCTTCTCTTACATCCTGAGTCACATAACCTTGACTCCCACCGACTCTGGACCAAGTACCGAAAAGACCTCCAGAAGAGATCTCTTGCCAGACTCTATTGTTGGTTTCGTTCTTGATGAATCTGGAGAAGTGATTGGCAGTCGACAAGGCTTGGAATTCCTGGTCGATGATTGGAGTTCCTGGAATCGAAAGATAGGTAGATGGCGAAGAAAAGGTCTTGAAATCTTTGGTGGTCGAATAACGAATGACATCTTGGCCAGCGGTTCCGGTGTGAGATGGATCAGACGACGAGTAGAATCTTGAAGACCAGAAGACGTAGTACTCTCCTGCAACGTACACAGCAGAGGGGGCCCAAACCATACCAGCAGTCTTATCCTCGAGTCTGTCGGAAGAGAGAAGAAGGGAAGGAGAGAAGGAGATGCGGGTACTTGTCAACACTCGAGCTACTTTGAGAAAACGTCGCAGTGTTTAGGCTTCGTTCAAGGCGTGACGAATCTACTCACTGAACCAAATAGTCCTTTTGCCAATTGACCAAATCTTTGCTGTACCAGACGTAGATGGATCTACTTCCCGTTCTAGTAGCTTTGTCCCAAGTGGTCTTTCCAATATCCAAATCAGTTCCCAAGATCCAGAACGAAGTCGAGTCTGGAGAAGAGACCAAATACGGATCTCTAACTCCGCCAGTGCCACCAGAAGCAGATGGAGTCAAGATTGGATTTCCAGAGTTCAAAGGAGTGAATTCGATGGCTGTGTTACCATTCGATAGTTGTTGAAAGATCTTGGGGTTGTCACCGACGAAGTAAGTGGCCAAGTAAGCTTGATATGCCGAGGCCCTAGATTGGATTGAATTGAGAGGGGTTGCAGTCCAGAAAGAAAGGAGAAGAGAAGTTGAGAAGATTGAAATGAGAGAGAGTAATTTCGTGTTGAGGAGAGAAAAGAAGTCTGAGGGAAAATGGGAAATGGGCGAAGGTTCCTCGCCCTTATATACCTCCTCTCGATCAGAGTGGGGTATTGAGTCTCAAAATAGAGAATTTTGGTCCCCTAAGCTTCAATTTGGCCCCTCAAAAGGGAAGAGATGTTCTTGAGCCGGAAGGTAACCGAAAGGCCGACCGAGGACAGAATTCGAATGCGCCGTTCAAATCTCTTGACCTTTTGAGCAAAACAACATCTGGAGTGTTGAAAGAAGAGGAAAGAGAAGGCGAGAAAACAGATGACCGATGAAACACCGCGGCGAAGTCTCTTGAACTAAATTTTCGATTTCCCCTTCTTTCCCTCAACTCCAACCATCCACTTCTCCTTTTCGATTCGTCTTTGATTCTTCTCCTATTTCATCAAACCAATCAAACTCCGTCATCTCAGCAATGTCATCAAACCTCGATCAATCACTCGACTCTCTCCAAATCGGATATGAACACTCGAACGAATCTGCATCAGCACCTGAACCCTTCAAGCCCTTTCCAGACCAGATTCTCCCCCTCATCTTCCACCAATTGACAGCATTCCAAAGATGCCTCATTCTCTCGGTCTGCAGAAACTGGAATGCCATCCTCCTCGCCGGCAGAGGCTTCTGGCAAATCGTCCATCTACCTCTTCATCTTCCGATCTCTACTGCGGTTTCCATCCTTCAGACTTTCAATCTCAGGTCTGGCTTCTCTCTGCAAGAGGTGGCGTTCGAGGAACCTTCAAGCAGCGAACTCAGGGATCTATACCTCAACTCAAAACCAGTGCATCTTCAAGCTCTCGAGAGAATTGCTTGTCCTGTCAGTCTCCCCCTCACTTTAGCGTTGGATCAGGTGCTCGAGATAGATGGAGATCAGACACTTTTGTCTGGCACGGCCGATTCGCTAATCTTGTGGAAAGTGATAGGATTGAAAGCTGCTTTTCTTCAGCTTTCCCCGTATTCAAAGAGGGAAGATATGGACATTTTGGTGGAGAAAACAAGGAAATTCTTCCAGCTCAACCCAACAATTCAATCTTTGACTTTGAGGTGTCTTAGTGGCTATGGTGGGGATCAATATCACATCAATAAACTTTTGGAAATGCTGGATAGCTCATCGCAGTCTCAAACGCCAGGCGCGATGGATGAAGCAGAAGGAGCTTCTTCCAGCTCAATTGAGAATCTGACCCTGCCACATTTGGTAAAGCTGACTATCAAAGATGCGACGACGTTGGATGGGAATCTACTCCAAAAGATTGTCAAGTATAGAAGACAAAAAAGCAAACTATTTCAACTTGAGTTTACCGAGGGACTATTTGACAAAACAGTCGTCGTCGAGGATTGGGAGGCAAGAGGATGGATGGACTGAGCGAGGAAAGCCTTTAGAGAGAAGTCGTTTGTCAAGAGAAGGGGAACTTGAGAATGAGCCAATGTACTTCTAGAGATGTTCTTACTCACCTGGTTAGTCTGTTTTGTAGTCTTCAATCTGGTTCTGGATCCCTTTGCAGTTGCGATGCTTGAACCGATAGAGCGTCGACGGGAAGAGATTGAATGCGAGAGAATAGATGTGTCGCGCAGAGAGGGTAAGGCAACCAAGGCAGTAAATCTTTTGAAGAAGTAAAGCTGTTCGAGAATCGATGAGGACAGTGTGAAACAGCAAAACGGAGAGGCTAGAGAGAAAGCTCGTAGAAAATCGAATTCGAAGAGCAGCGAAGATGTTCTTCTCTGAACAGATCTCGCATCGATGGAAGTTGGGAAGAAGCTTCTGAGTTTAGAACAGGGAAGTACAGACGCGAACAGAGAGAATAGACTACTTGAGAGAAGTTTCCAAGTTGGAACCGAAGAGACAAGAGGATTGTTGTCGAGACGTTGAGAGCTCTCGACTTCAACAGAAGAACCTCGGGGCGAGAATGAGGCTGTAAGAGACGTAAAGAAAGCTGCAGAAGATAAAAGTAAATTAGTGTCAGCTTTGATTCAATTTATAAAGCCGCAGGGATTGAAACGATGTTGACCTTGAGCAAACTCACTGTGCTTCCAAGACCGGACTTGATCGAACTTCAAATAGTACCGTAGAGAAGAGAAGAGCTCTGTTTATGTGAAGAGTAATGAGAAAGGAGATTTTAAGAGTGAGACAAAGAAGAGAAAAGGGTGAGCCATCTCTGTCTACGGCTGGCCTTTCTTAAGCTCAAAACTTGAAGCGATAGCGATCTTGATGTCTATCATGAGCACTCACAACCTTCTACCTCATTGAAGCATTCCTCTCCTCCTGAACGATCAATGCTGAGAGTCCTTCCCTCAATGTAGACCAGTATCTTGAACTTCTTACAAACCCCCTTTCGTGTTTGCCACAATCGTTCGACAAGTTTCTTATCCAAAGTTCTTGGATTTTTAATGCTGAGCTTTCGAAGGTTGGGCAGCAGAAGAATGGAAGGACCACTCTTTGATTGATTGGAATTGTTATCATTCCTTCCGGTGGATAACGACTGCATAATGAACTTTAGTTGGAAGTTCTCTCCGTCTTGAAGTCCAGTGAATGGTTGACGCGTCAAAACCAGATGGGAAATAGACGGATTTTGTTCAAAGAAAAGATTGGTTTTGAGTTTGGGTAGTTTCTCGTCTGATCCCCAATTGTATAGCTCATACAAGTAAACGATTACCTTCTTCAAAGACGGAAAGTCAAATTGCAGCAGAGGGAGAACAAATCCGCAGAAAGCTCTCCTTCCCTGCCCTCCGACGTCGATCAGAGCACTGAGAGCTGCAGCTGAATCGTCAAAACTTGGTATAAAGACTGTTGTCAGCTTTGGAAGATTGATCTTTGTGAACCCATTGTTACGCTCCGGGTGGAACGCCTCCAGGTCCTCGTTGAATCTCCACGAATCAAGCCTCAGTCTTTGGAGTGTCGTTTTGGCAACCTCTAAGATGGTACGCAAAGATTTGATGAAGTCGGTGTAATCGACGCTCAAATACTTCAACTTTGAGTACCATTCTAGGTCGTCTGCTCCTAGCCGTCCTAATTCTGCGATGTGGAAAATCTGCAGGCCTTTTTCCTCTTCGTCATAAACTCTCGCCTTTTCTCTCTCACGCCACATTGACTTTACCAGGTGCTCGGTACGATAGGTGCGCGAGCAGTAAAAGGTGTTTAGCCTTGGTAAGAGTTGGTGTGCAGCTCTCCTCGCGTCGAGCAAGCAGTCATTGGTAGATTGGTTCAAAAACAGCAACTTGACGTGCCCCGAAGACTTTTTCAACTCGGCGAAGACGTTTTCGAACTGTTTGAGTGATGTCATGAGTGGCTGGATAATGACGTGTTTGAGAGTGAAGTTGGATCTCGAGTTGAAAGTCTGAAGAATAGAAAGGGCAGTCGAGAAACCAAGATGATCGGGAATCTCGAGATATTGCCACCAACTTTTGCGTTGTAGGATGGTCTGATTCCACTTTCTGCAGATCGAAAGAGCCAGGCATCTCTGAAAGGGAGTGGGTTGATCTAGAAGAAGGAGTAGCACTTCGTCTGGAAGAGAATCGAATGGATGGAAAGAGGACTTGCTGAGAGAAGAGTTGTCTGCTTGATCGAGACTCATTGGAGAGATGGTTGTTGGTTGAAGAGTAAGGAGAAGTATCGAAAGCGGATCAAAGAGGAGATCTTGAAGAAGTTGCTGCTGAACGATGTTGTGGTAAGAAGGCAAGAAGTTGCAGCAACTTTTGAACTCTCTTTCTTTCCCTTCGACTCCATCCATCCACTTTTCATCCTCTTCGATTCGTCTTTGATTCTTCTCCTACTTCATATCAGCTCGAATCATCAGCATCTATCCCTCAACTTAGACATCGAAGGTTTCAATGAGTCTCCATCCTCCACCCCTTAATCAGAATGACACTTCTCTTCAACCTTTCAATCTGCTTCCAGACGAACTTCTCCTCTCTATATTCCAACTCTTTGATCCAATCAAACGATCTCTTCTCCTTCCAACCTGCAGGAAATGGCATCACTTCCTTCTTCTTCATCACTCTCTGTGGAACGTTCTCATTTTATCACCTCAATGGTCGTTCGAAGAAAGCCTTTCTATCCTGAAGCTCTTCAATTCGAGAAGTGGTCATCAACTCAAGCACGTGGTCTTAGGTGTCAAGGCTCGAAACTTGGACGAGCTGGAAAGGATGTTCCAGGAGCTCAAGCGCTCTGGCAAGAGTCTCAAAGTTCTCGGTTTATGTCATGAGGAACGTCTTGGAAAGAGGATGCAAGTGCTGGCGAGAGATCTGCTTCCAAGTTTGAATACCATAGCTGGGGGTTATCACGAAGCAGATGACTTTTCTTCTTGGAACTCGGCGCTTTGGTTCAACAGAGAAGAGTTGAAGGTCGGAGATGAGGATGAAGGCATCAAATTTTGTCAGTTGGACGAGTTTGGAAGATTTGAACCGCAAGACAGAAATTGGCTGTCTACGGCAAAGTATATTAGATTAGCAAAAATACGATCTATGAAAGGGTTATATTCCATTTTAAAAGCTGCTCGATCAAGCCTGGTGGATCTAGATCTTCTGGCTATACATACAAAGAACTCTCTCGAAATGGACGAATCAGTAACGTCAAAGATTTCGGGAACTTTAGAAATGGCTGATCTGGTTGAACTAGGGATTCCAAGCATTCCAGAATATTCATTAGCATTGAGGCGGTGGATTACAATCAGAGATGCCAGTCGTCTCTTTCTTAAAGGAGAGATTGATAGCCTGATCGCTTTCAATATGGAAGGAGTGAAGAAAGTAGAAGTCATTCTATATATGGATACAGAATTTGACACTTTGGCAAAAATCTCAGCGCTTATAGATCTTTTCCTCAAGCAGAACGAATCAGTGGAAGTGGAAGAGCTTATCTTAGATTGTGAAGATCAAGCATTGAAAGCCTCTTGTCGTGGAGATTCATGGTTCATCGAGAGCATCTGCCTCGCAGGCACATCGTCATTTCGTAAACCAAAAGAAGTCTGTCTACTCTGGAGCGACATGTCCATTTTTGATACTGATTGAATCTTCAAAGAGTTCCATTCGATCTGAAACTCTTTAGAATGAGCGTCAAAGAGGCGGAATGAATCTTGGACGAGGCGAAGGGATGAGGCCAAATCATCATGATTATTGTAACGCCACCACCAGATAATGGTCATTATTTCGAAACCTGATCTGATCAAGAACATCTTCGACAGACTTTCCTCTCTTTTACATCCACTGCTTGTTGTTGATCTTGAATTATATCCCAGAATTCATAGGATTCACAGGCTTCGAGATTGAAGAATACTTTGAGTCAAGACGAAAGGGAATGATGAAATATGGTGACATTGAATTATATAGACTGATCATATGTAAAGCTAAAAGAAAATCCAAGATGGAGAGTAGAGCGAAAGAGGTGGGAGAAGCCTTTCCGAGCCAACTTGCAATCCAGCCCTTGAGGGCCTAGATTGCGAGTCGCAAGTCGTCAATCTACTCGTTTCGATTCGAGATGTGGTTGAAAGGAAGAGATGAAATCGAAGATCGCTGCCAAGAAAACTCTTCGAGGCCAAGCGTGGATCAAGTTTCAAACATCAAAGCGAGGATGAAAGTACTGAAATAATCAAGTATAGTTTTTCAATAAAAAGGTAAAAGAAGGGGAGCTCATTCGAGGAGGAGAGGTGAGATGAGAGAGGCAGCAACAGATTGAACAGTGAAAGGTTAAAGGATAGAAATGCTTTGTGAAATTCATGACGAGCCCATTTAGATAATTGTGGTGGAGTTAAGGAAGGGAAAGAATAAGAAACATTCAAAGAAAAAGGATCGATTACTCTTTTGGGAAGCCTACTATAAGCATAAGAAGGAGGGATCAGAATAGAGTGTTCTCGACAGGAGAACAATATTGGGTAAATGACGAAGAAAACTTCCTTTGAATATGACAGACAAAGCGGATTGCAGAGATGAAGAGAAAGAAAAAGGAATGAGAATGAAAGGAAGTCAGTTCAGATTGACGGAGTCCTGCAGCTAGTAAGGTGAAACGACCAAATTGTCTAATTGGGTTTCGAATCGTTCCGAAACCATAGCTTTGACTGGGACCCAAGTAAAACGATTATAGAGCATACGATCGATGAATAAACCAATGCAATGTTGAATCTTGAGTGGAGTTGAGATAAATGTTTTCAGGAGCACTCGAGACGAAAGAGAGTCGAGAATTGGGATTACTTCTGCTCTCGTCACCACCATCTGCAAAATTCGGTTGTTCATCAACATTGAGTCTGTTGCTCTCAGAAAGAAGTCTCCATTGCATTGATCTAGATTGCAGCTCGAAGTCTGATTCGTCTATTGGATTGGGCTGAGATACTGCGAAGATAAGGTATTTGGAAGGGAAAGGAGAGGGGAGGACAGAGTGAGTTTGAATCCAATTTTCTTCTTCTATTCAACTTCTTTCGATCTATATCAATGAATCTTGTTACCGAGATCGAGATGGATCGTAGGTTGGCTCAAGTCTCGATGAGTCGATGGGGAGAGATGCTTCTCTTGGAACTTCTATCATACTATCCATCCATCTCCGTTCGACTCCTCTCAAAACCTTCCACTCCTTCTCTATTCCCTACGAACGATGCAATATATCAGAATACTCACAGATTAAAT
Source organism: Golubevia pallescens (assembly GCA_001599655.1). Classification (NCBI taxonomy): domain Eukaryota; kingdom Fungi; phylum Basidiomycota; class Exobasidiomycetes; order Golubeviales; family Golubeviaceae; genus Golubevia; species Golubevia pallescens. Next base: position 652,850 of record BCHO01000002.1, read on the forward strand.
TATTGTCATCTCGCATCAACTCCCTTTCGCAGTTTCCACGAGGAGTCTCTCTTACTCTCCTTCCACCACCACTCTCTATCTCCTCTCCTCACCTTCTCCAGTTCTCCTCATCTCTCCTACCTCAAGCCATGATGTTTTGCTAGTGTCTACAGGTTCGTCTTTGAGTGAACCTGGGTCAGGTATGGGTTCAAGTTGAGTAAAGATGTGATGTTGATGATAGGCTGGCTCGAGTTGGAGTGGTAGGACGATGGCCTCGAAGAAGTCACTCAATTCCCTCGATTCGACTTGATTGACTGTAAAGGGAATGGAATTACTTGATCTTCTTTGAATCTATTCATTCGATTTGATCGTTGGACATTGAATCGTGATGGAGTTGGGAGTGGAATAAGAAGTTCGACTGGCAGCTGCACAGAAATGCTAGAAAGAGGAGGCAGAACGCTTCGAGGCGAACGTTCAACTCTCTACTCTCAACTAGGTATTACAGTTCTCAAACGACAGTCAAATGCATACGATTGCATAAAATGGAAAGATGTTCAATGGAAGTAGAGGGAATAACAAACATTCGTGAGGGTGTTTCGACTAAGGGTATGGGGGTTAGGGGGTTAGGGTCGTGTAAGGGTCATAGGGTTAGGGTCTAGTAAAGTGATACAACGCTTCGAATGATCCACCCTCTCGCCGTTTCCTAGCTCTGACTCTACCCAAGCTCGCTCTCTTTTCTTTGCCAATCTGTTTGGTTCAAAAAAAGATCTCAGACTTGGAGATGGGAGAGTCAGACGAGGAGCAAGAGACGAATAGATCGGCCTCTACAATCTGGCCCCTCAAGGGCTAGATTGCAAGTTGGCTCGAGAAGGCTCCACCTACTTTCGCTCTATACTCTCCATCTTGAATATTGAATACTGAATATTGAATACTTAGATCTTCTAGTCTTGCATGTAATTAGTTTAGATTCGATTCAATCGTACCATATCTAATCCTTCTCTTCCCTTCCCTTTCATCTTGACTCAGAATATTCTTGGATCTCGAATCTCGAATCCTATGAATTCTGGAATATGATTGAAAAACCAGCAAAGTAGTGAATGTAAAAGAGAGGAAAGTCTGTCGAAGATGTTCTTGATCAGATCAGGTTTCGAAATAATGATCATTATTTGGTGGCGGCGTAATAATCATGATGATTTGGCCTTGTCCCTTCGCCTGCTCCAAAGACTCTCTCTCCCTCTTTGATTCTTATTCTAAAGATGTTCAGATCGAATGAAATACCAAGATTATTCAATCAAAACCGAAATGGGCTGAGATATGTCGCTCGAGTCAGACGTCTTTCGGTTTGACGATGGAAAGGACAATGTGCCTGCGAGGCAGATGCTCCTCAGGCCACCTGATCCACTTTTTCCCCTTATCTCGCAGCTTTCACCGTCACCCCAATTCGCTCTCTTTTCTTCTCCAATATGTTTCGTCAGAAGAAAAAGACTTTCGACTCGGAGATGAGAGAATCAAACGAGAAGTAAGAGACAAAGAAATCGACGAATGGCTCGACTCGCAATCTGGGCCCTCAAGGCCTGGATTGCAAGTTGGCTCGAAAAGGCTTCATTCTTCCACCTCCTTTCGCTCTACTCTCCATCTTGGATATTCTTTAAGCTTTGCATGTAATTAGTCTATTCGATTCAATTGTACCATCTCTAATCCTTCTCGTCCCTCCTCTTTCGTCTTGACTCAGAGTATTCTTTCGTTCTTGAATCCTGTGAATACTATGAATTCTGGAATATAATTCAAAAAATAATCAACAGCAAGCAGTGAATGTATGAGAAAGGAGAGTCTGTCGACAATCTGGCTCGCGAAATAATGATCATGATTTGGTGGTGGCGTAATAAGCATGATTATTTGGCTTGTCCCTTCGCTTCGTCCAAAGATTGACTCTCCCTCTCTGATATTTAGTCTAAAGAGCTCAGATCGAATGGAACTCTTTGAATATTCAATCAGTATCAGGAACGTTCCCTACCTCAACCTATTCTTGGAAAAACTTCTCATTTCTTCTCCAATCCCAAGCGGCCATGATTCCATTATTCTCCCCAATCTGATCAAGTTGGTCATTCGGGATACTCAAAAGCTAGGTGTGGAACTTGTGGAGAAAGTCATCGAGAGCAGGAGATCAGTAGCTTCAAACTTCAAGTTTGTTTGCGAGACTAGTGAAGGAGATGCAGAGATATTAGAGATCAAAGATTGGGCTGAGAGGGATTGGACCAAGTGAGAAAAGGGATTGGACAGAGTGAGAGATGTAGGTTTTTTTTTGTCTCTAGACGTTCTCATTGTCAACCAATTTCTCGTCCAATTTAGTCGAAACAATGCAATGACAAGTTCATTCGGATCGACGGAAAGTGAATCGTAGTGTGAATCTTTGATGTCGAAGTTGGAAGAAGAACAGAGAGACCAACAAAAATGGATGTTTGCTTTGATCTCTTCCAAGAAAATACTTGTAAAGACAGATTGAATGTCACAGACAGAAAAAGAGTTAGTTTTGGGGCAATCTAAAATTCAAAGCAAAAAGACTAGTAAAATAAAGTTCAAAAAAACAAAAGGAAAGCTCTCTATCAATCGTCATCGAAAGTGTTGACACGAGGCGAAGAGAGAGAAAGAAGAAGTAAAGGAAACAGAAAAAGGACGCCTGATTCTCCTTTTCCCCCCTCACTCTTCAGTATCAGCATACACGATGTAGCCTCTATCAGCCAACACTCCTCTACTTTCAATCAACACCGAGTACTTGAGGACCCATTTCGCTCGTAGAGATCCATCCGTTGGCAAAGGATGAGGTAGATCGGCGGTGAATTCCGAAAGGAGAGAGTTCAGAGTGTGGTCTGGAAGAATGTCTAGAGAGAGGGAAAAGAACGGGAACGAGAGAATAGAACGGAGTGAAATCGTAAGTCAAAGGTTTGAAAGAAAACAAAGAGCCGTGCTATTTCTCTGAGATTTTGTTTCATTTTCTTAGAGCAGAGAGAGCTGTCAATGCCCCCAAGGACAAAAGTTGCTCCTCCAGATAAACCAAAACAGAGAGTTCATTCATTACTCACCTCTTCTATCTCCATGACTCAAGACCTGCATTCCTTGTTCTTGACACCATCTGCTCAATTCCCTATCAAAGGAGCAAGGATCTTCTTTGACGTTGATAGTGACGACTCTAGGTCTTTTAGTTTGACTAGGGGTAGTGAAAGCACTAGGAGGGGAATCCTCGACTGGAGGGGCAACGACTGGAATCGGAATGGTCGAAGATTGAGATTGATTACAATCCGATTCAGAGGATTTCAACCTTTCTGAAAGTGAAGAGGTTGGAGATGTTGGACTTGTCGGATTGGATGTTGATGTTAAAGAAGAAGTAGGAGGAGGTGGTGGTGGAGGAGGAGAGAAGGAATTGAAAAGAGATTTCAAAGCTGGTAGAGAGAAATCGGATAGACCTAGAGAAACGCATTGAGGATTTGGAGAGACGGTCTGTTGGAAGAGAAAGAGGGAGGAGTAGAAAGTAGTTGCAAATGAAATGAAAGGGTGAGTTAAAGAAAGATAAGATCAAAGATGCGAGATAGGAATGTTTAGAAGAAGAAGAGAGAAAAAAGGTTGTAATAAACAGATCTCGAAAGTGAACCTTGAATCCGCGCTCTGGGAACCTTTTTGACAGAAGCATCCATACGATCTTGATCGACAGAAGCTGATCTCGATTTTTTATTACTTTGAGAGATTGTTCGAGAGAATGATCTTCGATGCAATCTTTCTTTCTCCCTTCCTCCACCTTGAGCAGAATGGATTCTCTCCTCGCAAATCTAGGCTTCCTCGATCAGATTCGATAGAACTGAAATGACTGATCTCTTCTAGCTTTCAGATCACTCACCTGCCAAAGTTTCCTAACATACTCTACGTCTCTTTCCAATCTCTGTTGTTCCTCTTTGTTCAAAGGAGAGTTTCCCTCCTTTTTCTCATTCCCATTCCCAGCAACCTTTCCCTCTCCACAAGGAGTCTTTCCATCATTCTCATCTCTTCCAAAGCCATCGAATTTCAACTTTGGGAAAGCAAGTATAAGAGTGTCTACAGTGATCAAACCAGTAGTCAACATCAGCCTTCTCAAAGCTTGATCAATGTAATCTTCCTTATAACCTCCCTTTCCTGGCTTTCCCAAGAAGAACAATTTGGCAGTGACGTCGAAATCGTTTCTCTTTTCTGGAGAACATGGATCCAATTGAGTAGGATTGGAGATCAAGGAAGGGTTTGGTAGACTTAGAGAGTTTGATTTCTCATCCCAAGAATAGGAAATGTAAGGCCTGTTTGGGTTTGAAGAGAGAAAGAATCCGGGTCTTGCTTTTGGTAGAGGCGATGAGGAGGAAGTAGTAGGATTTGAAGTAGTAGAAGTAGAAGTAGAGATGGAATGACTGATGACTGGATCGGTAGGATTGCTATTGCTGCTACTATTCTGACTATTGCTTCCTCCACATCCTCTATCCTCTCTGTCATCGTCATTCCTGATTCCCCAATCCTCTTCTTCTCCATCCAATGCAAAGTGTAGGGTTTCATGAAGTGCATTCGCCAGTTCTCCGTCTGATGATGGCTTGAGATTCCTGGCTACATCGTGAGTGTGGAGGAATAGAGATCGTAATGGTGATGCTGAGGTCGATGCTGAGGATGATGCTGGTTGAGTAGCGTTTGAGGTTGGGGGAGTAGAAGAAGTAGTGAGATTGGTAGAAGGAGTGGAAGAAGTAGAGGAAGAGGAAGTAGTGACAGTCATTTGCTCGATCTTGAATGGTTTGATTCCCTCTCCTGTTTCTATCTTTGACTGATGAACAGAATTCAATTCTATTCAATTCGATTCAATTGATTGCGATTCTGTGCTTGTTGGAGTTAAAGAGAGAGAATGACGGGCTTTCCACTTTCCCAAATCCCACCCTCGGTGTTTAGATTCTCATTCTTGCTCTTTCTTTCTTTCTTTCCCTTTCCTTCTTTCCCTTCAACTCCAACCATCCCCACTTTACCTTTTCGATTCGTCTTCAATCCTTCTCCTCATCTTCAATCAAGCAATCAACAACCACAATGACTCTCGATCCATCCAACTCTTCCTTCTGCCAATCTTCCTTTCGACCCTTCGATTCTCTTCCAGACGAAGTGCTCCTCCTTCTTCTAGATCAACTCACTCCCTTTCAGAGATGCTTGGTCCTCTCTATCTGCCAGAAGTGGAATCAAAGCATCATACAACGCAAGAGTTGGTGGCAGTACCTCGACATTCCTCATCATCTCCCTTTCTCGACTGCCCTTTCGATTCTTCAAATCTTCAACTCAAGATCCAACTTCACTCTCAAGCATGTCATTATTCAACCGCTCATGAAGACATCTGAAGAAGTCGATGAAGTTGATGAAGTCTTTGCCGAGTTGAAGAAGTCTTCGTCTCATGTCAAGTTGTTGTTTTTGAACCAAAGAACCACAAACTGCATGCTCGAGGCGAGGAGAGGTGCACAACAATTCTTACCAAAGCTAAACACCTTCTACTGCACTCATCCCCTTAACATTGAACAGAATCTTGACTTAATGTGGGATGAGAGAGATAGAGCAGAGATTCTTGACGAACAGGAGAAAGGTCTGCAATTCCTTCACGTCGGATGGTTAGGACGACTAGAACCAGACGATCTAGAATGGTGTTCAAAATTGAAGTATTTGAGCGTCGATTACACAGATTCCTTTAAAACCCTATGCAACATCTTGGAAGTTTCCAAAGGCACCCTCAGAAGACTAAGGCTTGATTTTTGGGAATTTGACAGGAACCAGGAAGAAACTGATCTGATTCGTGCCAATGGCTTCAAAAGGATCAATCTTCCAAACCTGGAAACTATCTTCACACCCAGCAATGAAGCTTCAGCTGCAGCTCTTGCTAGCCTTATCGACTTGGAAGCTCAGAAGAGTACGCTGTTCATTGGGTTGATCCACTCTCTGCTGCAGTTTGACTTCCCTTCTCTAGAACAAGTACGCATTTGCATGTATGAAAGCAAAGCTTTGAAAGTACTAAAGCTAAATGAAGAAGAATCAAAACTTAAGACCATCCGTTTCTTTGAACGTAATCCGTCTATTCTCTATCTGCAGTTGGATCGTTTCGCTGGACTTCAAGACGGAGAAAGCTTCCATTTGAACTTCATTCTACAGTCGCTATCTACCAGACAAAACAGCGAGTTTGCGGATGAATCAGGAGAGGAACATGTAAATCTTCTGCTGCCGAAACTTCAACAGCTCACCATTAACACTCCACACGCTTTGGACAAGAAACTTCTCAAACAACTCTGGGAAACACGGAAGGTGATTCAAGAAGATATCAAGATTCAAGGTTACATTGAAGAATTCGCTTTCTGTATTGATCGTTCGGGAGGCGAAAATTGGCTCGATGAAACAGAAAGTTGTGAGTGTTCAGGATCGAGATCGTCTCAAGTTCTGAGCTGAAGAAAGGTTTATCGTAGAACAGAATGTCTTATCTTTTTCTCTTCTTTCTCTGACTCTCTGAATCCAATTTCTCATTAAAATTCACAGAAACAGAGCTCATATCTACGCTGTTGCTCGAATTCTGATCGAGTTCATTCTCGGAAGAACAGTGAGTTCGGTTGAGGTCATCAACGCTTGCTCCATTCTTTGGTCCTAATCTATTGGATCCAAACTGACTTTTTTGAAATCATCTACGGCCTCTTTTTTGACTTTTACAGATTCAAGTCTGCCTGAGACTCTTTTCTTGAAGTCGAGAGCTCCCACGACATCTTCTTCTTCCAACTTCGAGTTTGGCTTCAAAGTCACTTCTTCTTGTTGTTCTTCTACGTTTCTCTATTCTCGAACCCCAAACTCTCTCTTTTACTCCCTCGATGCGAGATCTGTTCTCAAAAGAAGAACATCTTCGCTGCTCTTCGAAATTCGATTTTGGAAGAGCTTTCTCTCTAGTCTCGAGAGTCTCCCTGCTCTATTCTTTCGTGGCGAGACTGTTGAAACCTCTTCAGCATCTTCATATTTTGACTGCTTTCGTACTTCTGTCGCTTTTTTCTCTTTGCACGACACATCTATTCTCTCGCAGTCAATCTCTTCTCGTCGTTCTGTTCTAGCTTCAAGCATCGCACCTGCAAAGGGATCCAAAACTATATTGAATACTTGAGAATAGAGATAGCAGATCACAAATTGTTTCTCTTACAGTACATTGACAGCTTCTCATTTCCTTGTTCTCTTGACTGAAGACTTCTCTTCAACCTCTCATCGCTCATTTCATCCAACCTCTTGCCTCCCAGTCATCGATGACGAGGACTTCCCCAGAGTCACCCTCCGTAAATTCAAGTCGAAATTGACTGCTTCTCTGTGTTCTAGACTTGACAATCTTTCGAAGTAGATTGCCATCCAACGTGATCGGATTTATGATGATCAGCTTTACTAAATATGGCAGAAGTAGATTGTCGACACCACTGGAAGAATCTCCTTCTCCTCCGGCTATAGTGCTTGTCTTTTGATGATGAGATGAAGTATCCAATAGGTTCAGAATCTTGTTGATGTGGTATTCATCTCCACCATAGCCGTCTGTGTTGCAGCTCAGAGTCAGAGATTGGATGGTTGAATTGAGCTGAAACAGCAGCCTCGTCTTCTCTRCCGAAATTTKRACCTGTTCCYCTCTATCATACAGGTCAAGGTAGAGGCGAACAGCCTTCAACCCKGACACTTTCCACAAGACTAGCGAATCGGCCAAGCCAGACAAAAGTGTCTGAGCTCCATCTATCTCGAGCATCTGGACCATTGCTGCAGTCAGCTCGATGTTGTGAGGAGAAACAACTTCCGTGAGACTGTTGAGATGTACTGGTTCTGTGTTGAAGAATAAATTTCTGAACGTGCTGCTTGAATGTTCCTCCATTGTAGTCCAGCTTTGCAAATCTAATTCGACTAGATTCTCAGCTGTCTCCAGAATCCGTCTCATTGACTCGATGTTCTCTGTATACTTTACACTGAAGTGGCTCAGTCTTGACAGCCCCTTTAGATCTCCTTGCGTTAGTTCCAGCAGAGCGTCTGTCACGAAGAATCTCAAACCGATTTCGTTATTGCTTCCAGCTTGAATTCCAAGTCTGGCTCTATGCTCCAACGTGTAAGCTACACCAGACCGAAGGAACTTGAGATTGGAGATAGCAAACAGCGAATCCAGCATTGGAAAGTGTCGCATGGAAACCGCTCTTGTCTTTCCGTTTAGCTTCCAATCTTGATGCAGAGCAAGAACATTGAGACTCCCTCCAGATCTCTTCAATTGCACGAAGATCCGATTCCAATGCTTGACCTTTGTGATCTTGGTTTCTATGATGACATGTCTCATTCTGCACCCAGACCTCTCGTTGAATATCGAGAGGATTGTGACGATGGAAGAAGGCGAGAAGTTTTCTGACAGATGAAGATATTGCCAGAATGGAGTGTGGAGAAGGATGACTTGATTTCACTTCCTGCATGTTTGAAGTAGTAGAGCTCTTTCGAAAGTCGATAGATTGTTGAAGATCAGAAGAAGTAATCCGTCTGGAAGAGAATCGATGGTCTGAAGAGATCGCCTGTCGAATCGGTGAAGTAGAGCGGGTGAGTTGCGGTTGAGACTCATTTGGAATGCAGAGATGCTGTGATCTTGTCTGCAACTGAATCAGAAGAAGAATCAAAAACGAATCGAAGAGGAAGTTTTTCTTGAAGAGTTCCGTTTTGGATGAGAAGTAAGAAGAGAAGAAGAAAGAATGGAAGATTTCGATCAAAAGATGACGACCTCCTTCGCCGAGTCGAAACACCGATCGTCGTTCCAAAGTGGTCTATGAGCATCGAAATCTTTGATTTCTCGTTATCATTCGCTTGAACAACACTAGCAAAGTGTCATTTCGAGATCAACAGGTGCAGAGCTTTCCCATAGCAGAGAGAGAAAGTCGAGCTACGAAAGCTCATGAGTTCATTGCTCACAAACGGGATTTATACGCAGAAGAAATTACAAAGAAGGAATCACAACTCAAAAAGCGAAAGTCTTATTGATGGGATTCCATATCGCGAAACAAGTCGAGGCAACCTTCTGTCTTCGCCATGAAGATCTATGAACGACAAAGACAGCGGAAGAGTCAGAGGAGAGAAGTCAAAAAAGAGCGGAAGATTAATTCTTTGACTGAATCCTTGAAGAATCAGAGTGCTAAAAGTCCAGACTGAAGAGACAGTCTTGCTCGAGTTCAACTTCGACGCTCGTCACTCAGCCCTTAGACTTCACTCACTTTTTCATCTTCACTTCATCCACATCTGCCCTTCCCATTTACTCTCTCTCACTAAAGTTCCTCTCATCATAATCCTGAGTTGAAACATAGGATAGTATCTGCACCTGCTTTCCAAACAATTTCTGAGAAGAGTCCCATCCAACTCGATAGGATCGTGTATATCGATGACTTGCAGTTTGGGCAAAAGAAGTGGATCTTGGCCTTGTGTCGCATTCGGTGATCGATGTTGCTGCTTTGAAAAAGAGTTGGAAGGAACGCTAAGTCTCTCTAGAAAGTAGTTCAAATGAAAGGCGGAACCAGTTCCTCCGCTCTGTGTATAGAGCACCAGTTTTGGAAGAGACGGATCCATTTTGAGAAGCACATCTGTCTTCTCTTTCAACTCATCGCGTGTCATAGAAGGTCCTCTTGTCCTTTCATTTTCTTCTTCGTCATAAATATGAGCCAAATTCTGTGCTAGACACTTCATTTCAAAGCAGACCGACGACGCAAGGTTACCTGAGACTCTGACTTGACCTGTAAATTTGAGGAATCTGCCCAGAGCGTTGGCTGCACTTGCGTTGAAGGGCACCTGGAAATTCATGCCTCTTGAGTTATCCATGTAGATCGGTTCCAAGTCAATATCTTCCGAATCCTTCCATCCTTTGCCCCACAAAGTTAGGTTGAGCTCTTGCAGACTCGATTTCGAAGCCTCCAGAATCGAATGCAAGTCTTCGAGGGAACGCGTCGAGTGGACTTGAAGGGATTGCAATTCTTCGAACCAGCTCTTCTCCTCTTTTTTGACTCTATTGAGAGAATCTGTTACGTAGTGTCTTAGACTTGGCACTGCAGTACCTTCTTCTTTTGACGGATCGTCGACGCCTCTTTGTGATCCTCCCCACCTCAGCAAATCCTTCCACATTCTAGAGATGAAGAGGGGTTCACTTCTGTGATCGTAAGAGTATAAGAATTGTAGACATGGTAGAGTATTTCTCGAGAATCTTCTGGTCTGGGTATTGAATTTTGCCCGCTGAGGAAGAACCAACGTTCTAATAGTAGCAGAAGATTTCCTGAGCTCTTCAAAAATGAGATCTACATCTTTGATATCATCAATCATTCCCTCGAATACCACCTCTTTCAAAGAGAATCCAGACCTGAGATTGAAGGTCCGAAGGATGGAAATCGCAGTGGAGATCGGAAGATGAAGAGGCAAATGGACGACTTGCCAGAAGCCTCTGCCGGTGAGGAGGATGGCGTTCCAGTTTCTGCAGACCGAGAGAATGAGACATCTTTGAAAAGCTGTCAGTTGATGAAAGATGAGGGGGAGAATCTCATCTGGAAATGATTTGAAGGGTTCAGGTGCAGATGCAGCTTCGTTCGAGTAGCCGTATCCGATCTCGACTTGGAAAGAGTCGAATGATTGATCGAGGTTCGATGACATTGCTGAGATGACGAGATTTGATTGGCTCGATGAGATAGGAGAAGAATCAAAGACGAATCGAAAAGGAGGAAAAGTGGATGGTTGGAGTCGAGGGACAGAAGGAAAAGTAACACTTCTTCTCTTCTTACCACGACATTGTAAAGCAGCAACTTCTTCAAGAACTTCTTCTTTGATTCGTCTTCGATTCTTCTCCTATTCTTCAAGCGCAATCAAAGACCACAATGAGTCTCGAGCAAGCATCCAACTCTTCTCTCGGTCAATCACCCTTTCAACCCTTCGAGTCTCTTCCGGACGAAGTTCTACTCCTTCTTCTAGATCAACTCACTCCCTTGCAGAGATGTCTGGTTCTTTCGATCTGCAAGAAGTGGAATCAGACCATCTTACAACGCAATAGTTGGTGGCAGTATCTCGATATTCCTGATCATCTCCCTTTCTCAACTGCAATTTCCATCCTTCAAATCTTCAACTCGAGATCCAACTTCACCCTCATCAAATCTTCAACTCGAGATCCAACTTCACCCTCAAACATGTCATTCTCCAACCGATCATGGAGACATCCAAAGAATTCGATGAAGTTTTTGCCGAGCTGAAGAAGTCATCGGGCCATCTCAAGGTGTTGTTCCTGAACCAATCTGACTTCATGACCAAGGCCAGGAGAGCTGCAAGGAACTTCTTACCAGAACTGAACACTTTTCACTGCACATACTCCATTAAAGTTCAACAAGATCTCAAAGCAATGTGGCATATCAGAGATAGAGCAAGGGTCCTCGACAAAGAAGAGAAAGGTCTGCAATTTCTTCACGTCGCAGTTTTGGAACAGCTAGAACCAGACGATCTAGAATGGTTTTCGAAGTTGAAGTATTTGAACGTCGAGTGCACAGATTCCGTCAAAGATTTGCGTGCCATCCTAGACGTTTCACAAAGGACACTCAGAACACTGAGGCTTACTCATTGGACTTTCAACAGAGACCTGGAAGGACCTGATGTGATTCATGCCGATGGCCTCAAAAGGATCAACCTTCCCAACCTGGAAACCATCTTGACACCCGATTTCGAATCTTCGGCTGCAGCTCTCAGTACTCTTCTTGACGTCGGAGGGCAGGAGAGTCGATGTTTGATCGGGTTTGTTCACTCGCTGCTGCACTTTGACTCCCCTTCTCTATCAACAGTGCTTGTTGGTCTGTATGAAGGTACGCACCTGGACTGCTTTGGACTAGATGAGGAACAATCAAAACTCAAGACCACCCTGTTCTTAGAACGTAGTCCCTCTATCCTTCATCTGGTTTTGGAGCGTGCACCCTCCGCTGAACTTCAAGACAGAGAAAATCTGCATTTAAACTTCATTTTGCAGTCTCTATTCTTGACAAATAACAATGGAAATCAGAATGGAACAGGAAAAAAATCTGGAAATGTTCTGCTGCCGAAACTTCGAAGGCTCAGCCTTTTTCATCCACACGCTTTAGACAAGAAGCTTCTCAATCAATTCTGGGAGGCACGGAAGGCAATTCAACAGGAGTTCCGGATCTATGTTTACTTTGAAAGCAGGACTCTCAGTATTGAAGAATGGCTCGATGAAACAGAAAGTTGTGAGTGCTCTTGAATCGACGACTTCGAGATCGCTCCAAGATCTGAAGAAAGGTTTCTCAGAGAAAGAGATGGCTGATCTCTTCTCCCTCTGACTCTTTGCATCTTATTTCTCATCAACTCCACAGAAACAGACCTCGTCCCCGAAGCACTGCTGGAATTCTGTTCGAGTTCAGTCTCGGAAGGACAGTGAGTTTGGGTCGAGGTCATCGATGTTCGCTCTTTCTTTTTGGATTCCTCATCTATCGGATCATCACTGACTTCTTTCTAATCTTCTGTGACTTTCTTCGCGATTTCTTCAGATTCATGTTTGCTCTAGACTCTTCCGTCGAAGTCGAGAGCTCTCAAGACATCTCTTCTTCCAACTTCGAATCTTCGCTCACAAATTCTAGTCTCTTTGTTCGTCTGTCTTTCTCTATTCTCGAATTCAAAGTTCTTCTTTTTTTTCCTCTCTCGATGCAAGATCTGTTCACAAATGAAGAACCTCTTTGCTACTCTTTAGATTTCTTCTTCGACAAGCTTTCTCACCAACCTCTCCGCTCTCTTCTTTCGCGAAAGACTGTTGTACTCTATCAGTAGAATCCTGAAAAGTCAGTTGCAAGTATGATTACAGTCATTAAGAGATGTCATATACAAGGCGTGAGATAGAGAAAGACTCAACCGATACAAATACTGATAAGCGATAAAGTTCATTGACCGACTCAAGATAGGAAGAGAAAAGAGCAGACGGCAAAGTGGAGAAGGGGGAATCAAAGCAGAGGTTCTTCAAGAGGCTGGGAAAACAAAGAGCAGTTGAAGATAGAAAAGGATGAGAATAAAGCAAACCAAAAAGAGATAGTGAATGAGAAATTTGCGCCCTATTGTTCTACCTATAAGCTCCTGAATAACCGAGTTCAGGTAACCTAGGAGGTCCAGATCTGCCATTTGAATTCAATTGACTCTGAATGGCAGCATAAGGATCACCACCACCACCTTGAGAATAAGCTCCATAATCATAACTCTGCCTCGGAGGAGGATCATTGAAAGGATTTGAACTGTAAGAATTGGAATTCCTATTCTGATCATAAGAGCTATAAGAATCTTGATGTTGAGGGTTTGTAGAAGGTTTCATTCCATATCTAGCTTCGATATCCGCCAGAGTTCTGGTCGGTTGTCTGGCCCGAGATTCTGATCTACCATAACTTGATCCACCTCCATAATTTCCTGGAGGAGCTCCATATCCTCCTTGATCATCATCATAACCTCCACCATATCTTCCATCTCCACCATCTCCATATCTGGAAGAGATTGGAGCTCCTTCTCCTCCTCCTCCATAGGGATCATCGTCTTCATCTCCTAGAGGTTCGAAAGCAGAATTCTCAGCCGGATGAACAAATGGTGGAATCCTGGGACCATTCTTTCGAGACAATCTCCAGGTTCTGAGAAAGAGAAGTAGAGTTAGAATCCAAGAGACTGAAAGTGAGAGAGAGGGAGCAAGCGAGAAAACAAAGAAAGAGGTGTAAGAAGGAAACGAGATTGCAGAGGTTAGAAAAAATCAGCATAAGAGAAGCAAGCTGTGAGCACTGGAGTCGTGATGAGATGTATTTCAAGAAGAACAACTGCTTGAACCTAGAGAGACTCACCCCAAACAAACCAAGCAAAAGCAGAAGCAGCCTTCTTTGTAGTACAAAAGCTAGGTAAGGCCTTTATGAAATCTTCCTTTGAACCTTTGACTGGTTTTCCAGCATGAGGATCTTTGTTAGGATCTTTACAACCAGCCGAAGTGTAAGCTGAAACCGTGATTGCCAAAGCACCAATCAAACCAATCAGAGCCCAAAGACCATTGACGACCAATCCTACCCTCGCTTCTCCCAGAGCTCTATTGAGACTCTTTCCGTACTTGTAGTTGGACCTCTCGTAAAGGATTGGGACCAACAAGAACATTGCAGAAGATAGTAGAGCGGCGACTGATAGAAAGATTAGGAAACCAGTCAGACCCGATAAACCTCCTACCCATTTCTTTTGGAAGATTGCTAGGACTATAGAGGAGATCAAGAGACAGAAAGCTAGGATTATCTGAGCTATTCGAGTAAAGAAGGATAGTTTCATCACCTTGTCCTGTGACGAAAGAAGAGGAGAGGGAGAGAGGGGAATGGAAGGAACAAGATTGGAGAAAGAACAAGGATAGAGAATTGGGATTAGATGACAACTACATATCTCGTTGACATGCACACTATGTTCTCATACGAGATCATAGTGAGAAGAGATGAGAGTTCAGTCTTTACTGATACGGAGTCATTGATTGCACCCTCTGATTCGAGGAGCTAGCTAGCTCGATTGATCATGTCGAATCTAATTTACCCTGACTATCTCACAAGACTATGTAGATCTGATTCGAGATGTAGGCTAGCTAGGTAAAGATAAGACTTCTTGCAGGGTAGTAGAAGGAGTAGGAGCTAGCTACCTGTTGTAGATCTGTTGCTGCTACTCTACTCGATGCAATCATCATCTGTACTCTACTTTCTATTCTTGCCAAGATGTTGACTGTACCACCCACATCCTCTCCCTCTATCTTCTATCTTATCTACATCCATCTACCAAGCTCTGGATGGATGCAAGGATGGATGGATGGATGGATCCGAGGTGTTGGTTCCATTCTACTCTTTTGCCTCACAGCCATCCTTTACTCTTACTCTACTCTACTCTACCCATTCTATTCCATTCTACTCTACTCTAATCTCCTTACTCACCTCGTCTACTTCTTGTCTCAATGGGCCCAAGTTGCCGATTCCCTGAGAGAACTTTCCACCCTTTTGTCCTCCTGGCTGACCACCAGTCTGATCTGGAGGATCGAGCTTGTCAAAGATGCGCTTGAGAGATGTAAAGTCTACCATCAACCAATAGAGTGAGTGAGTGATAGATATAAGATTGAAAGTTAGAAGTAGGAGGGAGTAGACGATTAGACGTAGCAGATTAGATGCAGTGTCGTCGTTGTGTTTTTGTCGACGAGCAACTTTTTAGCTTCTTTTCTTTTCGTTTCCCTCTCTCCCTCTCAATCTCTGATGGCCATCTTTTCCATCCAATGGCTGCTCTCTCTCTTTTCCCCTTTGCTTCAAGATCCACAACAAAGAATCGATAATCTACGAAAGGGAGCAAACGATCAAGGCTCACAATCCATCAGAGATTTCAAATCGGCAGACAGAGCTTACAAGAATGCCAAACACGGTCAGGCGAAGTCTCTCTCAATCAAGGCTCGGGAACATCAGGCTGAGATGAACAAGCTCAACAAACAGGCTGAAGATCTAGTCTACTCGATGAGGAATTCAAATCCAAAACAGGCCGAAATCGAAATCGGTGAGCCAGAGCGAGTGAGAGAGAGAGAGTCGAAACAAAGTCTCTCCCTTTTCTTTCACCGTTTTCTCATCGTGACCTTCTGACTTATGTTTCGACAGATCTACATGGCCTATACGTATCGGAAGCTGTAGAAAGAGCAAAGGTGGCTATGAATAAGGCAAGAAGTAAAGGTAAATCTCAGTTGAGAATCATCGTTGGAAAGGCAAGTATGAAGTACCGAAAAGTGCAGGTAGAAGAAAGTCTCTCGTTTCTTTTGCCTTTGTTTTGCGTTTCTTTGTTCCTTATGTCTGACCCTCTCTAGTATCCGCCCTTTTTTTTAGGGGATTCATTCTCAAGGTCAAATCTCTAGGCTCAGACCAGCGATAGAAAAGATGGCTTCAGAGTGAGACATCGAAATCCCAATCTGGCAACACATTCCTTCTGCCCTTCTCTGACGCTTTTCCACCGCTCTTCTTTTCATCCATTCTCATCAATACATAGACAAAAGCTAGATTGCTCCGCGGATCCAAACAACTATGGAGTCCTAGTGATCCAATCGGGCGAAGCAACAAGATTGGCGAGATTCAAATGGCTGATAGGATTGATACTCTTGATTGGTTTCTTACTTTTCAAATCAAAGAATCTGATCCATTCTTCAGATAACACAGAATTCACTGCGAGAATGGCAAATCAAGTCCTACTCAATAGTTGATCCTCGATCGAAGGCAGAGGCGTTTGAGAAGAAACAAGTCTCTCTCTACATCTACATCTACAATCTACAATCTACATCTACAATCCACATCTACATCTACATCTTCATCTACAGCTACAGCTACGATCTTTGACCTTCGGTCAAACAACTACAACTACCAATTCAACTACCACTTTGACCTTCGGTCAAACAATTACCATTTCAATTACCATTTCCAACTACAGCTTGACCTCCGGTCAAGTAGAAACAGAAAGAAAGGAAGGAGAAAGAAAAGGAAAGAAAGACGAAGCAAAAAAAAGAGATAGAAGAGGGGGTGAAAGAGACGAAGTCTCTTGAATGAGGCCGAAAGGCCTCTGTCCCACTCTGGAATCTCTTTTTTTGCGAGTCTTGATTGACTTTTCTTTCGACTGACTGACCCAACACACTCAAGAAGTTCAGAAGGAGATGATCTCGAAGGATAGAAGATGTCTCTCTCTGAATCTCAAATGGGTGAGTACAGAGTAAGACTGAGTTTGAGAGTGTTGATTGCGAGTAGAGTAGAGTAGATTAGAATAGATTGGAATGGGATATATCGGCTGGCAGGAATGAGAATGACTAAAATGAATTTGAAATGTTCAAGTTGGGGTCTAGAATGACTCCAGAATGTCAAGTCGATGAGAATGCGGATGATCAAGTTTGAAACTCACAAGAATACTTCTAGCTGCTCTCCCCAGAGTGTATTCTATCTACTCTCTACTGCTAAACAATGATTGTTTCGCCAAAAAAGTCTGTTTTCTAGTCGCTGAGTGCTGTCCGGTCTAAGTCTGAAAGTCTAGGATTCAAAAGTAAGTCTGGCAGAAGAAACAAAGTCTGAACAGTGTCAGAGAGTGAATAAAAGTCTGTTTTGTCTAGAAAATGATTAAATCACAGGCCTGAGAGTGGAATAGTTCAGAGATTGAGCAGTCCAAAGAGTAGAGAATAACACTCGGGTTGATGGGAAGAAAGAGTAGATCATTTGAAGAAGAGACACTAAAAGAATGACTTTCCGAGGAGAGTAAAATCTCAAAAGACGTCGAACTGGTCCTTCGAGTGTGGAAAAGTGTTAGACTAGAAGAGAGAAGTCGAAGAGAGTAAAAAGTTCTAAAGTAGAGAGCTAGAAAGCGAAGAAGTAGAATTCTGAAAGAGCCAAAGAGTAGAGTTCTGAAAGAGTGAGAAGATTGCAAGCCTGGAAGTTCGTTGAAGTAGAAATCCAGACTCCTAAAAGGACGACTTAAAGTAGTGACTAGAGAGCTCAAAAGTGAGAAAGTAGAATTTGAAAAGAGTAGAAATGTGAAATCTGAAAGAGTAGAAATCTGAAATCTGAAATCTGAAATCTGATCTGAAAGAGTAGAAGACTATTAACCTGACAGAATTAAGGAGCAGAAGTACATAGTACTCGAGAGACTACTGGACGGATAGATGGAATAAGAAAGGGTAAGAAAGGTCGAAGATTGTAGATCTGAAAGAGTAGAGTAGAACAAGACTACTTCTTGAGAAATGGAAGGATGACTCCCAATCCAATCTCCAACAGAGACAGAATCGAAGTCTAGCTCGGTAGTATGACATTTCCAAGGTAGTTCTAGTTCATTCCAACTTGAGGAGGACTGTATGAATGACCCTTCATCTCCCACCCCAGTTGAGCAGTAATCCCTCTCCCATCCCAAGTAAAAGAGGTAGAATGAATCTGACTAGATGTACTCACAGTTGAAGACCCGCTCTACAATCTCCAGCTAACAGAATGACCAAATACAGTCTCCAACTACCAGAATGACCCAAACAGTCCCCTATAACTCCCCAGGATCAAATGAGTCTGTTCTGCGTCTCTGTAAGTGCCCTTCGAGCGTAGCCAACGGAGTTAAGCATAATACTAGTGAGGGAAAACAGCCAGTCGTATCTGTTAGAAGTAGAAGAGACTGAATAATAAATAGTTGATGATGATGAATGATGACCCAAATTCAAGAAATCCAAAGTAGAAAGTAAAAGTAGAAAGTAGAAATCGATCTGAATCGAATGAATAATGAATCTCGAAATCAAGAATAAGATAGATCTGAGGTTGGATTGAGATCGAGAATGAGAAATGAAAGTTAGAAGCGATGACTGTTCACTATCCCTGGTAGAAGTGATTGTGAGTGTGAGATGGCAAGAATAAGAATGTTGAATATGGATATCTACTTGTACATATCTTGATGAGATATGAGTAGAGGTTGAATGTTGATATTGATTGAAGTGATTGATTGGTATGAGTGGATTGACTGACTGCAGACTGAGTGAGGTGAGTGAACCGATACTTGTTGATTGTCGTTTGTTGTGTTGATGAATGGATGGATGATTACTGGATGATGATCAATTCAATTCCATTCTATTCGATCCATTTGATTCCATTCCATATACTAGCTGCTCTGTCGTTGATGTCGTTGATAGAGATGGTTGAATTGAATTGGATTTCATTGATTCTTTAGTCACTCGAGGCCAAAGCGCGATTCTCATTCTCGACTGACTTGATCGATTTTCTCTCTATACCATTCATCATCACTTTCTCATCTTCAACGTCAACTTCGACTTTAACTTTACTATCCTTCATCTTTCACGTTCATTTGGTTGACTATCAAGAGTATACCATACTTCAATCGGTGATACTAGAGGTTATCATGTACTTGTAGCTCACCATGAGATGGGTACTGATGCATAGTCTGGCTGGTTCAGTGTGAGTACTACAGTGGTTGATGGTGGTGTATATCTTATTCTTCATTTTATTAGAGAGACACATTTTGACTTCGATCAACTTGATAAGATCACAAGCAGTGTCGGATCGATTGAGTATCAAATCTCGATTTTTGATCTCATCGCTGGTAGCAGTCATGGATATCACTTTTCAGCCAAATGGATTGATTTTCATTTCATTCGATAGAGGAGGTCCTTCCGATCAAGAATCTGAAATCAGAACTCGAAAGAGACTGCTCCTGCCAGTACAGTGGTTTTCGCAAGATAGACTTGGTGGGAAGACCAAGACGTTTTCGTCTCTCTAAATTCAATCTCTTCTCTTATTCCACTTTCGATAACAGATTCGGACTCTTCGCTATCAACCGAATGGGAATCTCAATTTCTTAGACTTTCGAGAGACATTCTCGGTGAGCAGAGCATTGAGATCCCATTCCCATCCAGACTCGAGCTCTCTTTCTGGTCGATAACATCTCAAGGTGCCAAGATGGACGGATTTGCTTTTCAGAATCGGATTCCCAGGATTCGAAAGTAGATGAGACATGCTCAAAGTGCAAGTTGTCAAATGAAATCAAAGCTCATCAACTTTTCACTTTGTCATTTCATCCTACCTCTTACCCCTTTGCTCTAGATTCGACAGATCCAATCGTAGGAGATTCATCGAATGACTTAATCATTCATTTAGGAATGAGTTTTGTAAAGAAAAATCAATTCATTCAACGAGGCGAGTTACGAGTGACAAGTTGGAGAGAGAGAGAAGGAATGACAAGAGGGATGGGACTGGAATGGATAGTCGTAGGGCAAAGTTAAGATAGAATTCGAGGATCTATCTCGCAAGATCAGATAGTAGAATTCTGAGAAAAAGGAGGAACTGATTCGGATTTTGAATTGAAGATTACTTGGGATTCCTTTGGACATCTCTCTATAATGTCTCTCTCTCTCTCTTCTCCTCCGATCTTACTACCTTGATAATTTCATTCTTCTATCCATTTCTTTTTTTCCATCTCGATCATCTACTCTTTGATTCTAGAACTTACCTTAAAGCGTACCTACTGTAGATACTGTAGATAAAGATTGCTTTTGCATTTTGATCATGGATCCATTTCACCAAAAGAATCTATCCTATCTACTTGCCATGACATTCCTTCCACTTTTGCATTGTGTTTGACTTGCTCTTTGTGTGCAGGAATCTAAGTAGTTCAGCATCTATCTATCTATCTATCTATCTATCTATCTATCTATCTTGATCCCCATTCATTCCCTATTAATTCTTATCATCCTCACTAACTATCTTGATCGTCAATTTAAAGGCTTGATTGAATGAAGTTATTGATGTTAATGCTTTGATGAAGATAGGAAGGAGAAGAACCAAAGGAGAAAGAACGAAGTGAAGAGTAGAGTAGAAGGGGAAGAAGGAAAGTTAGATATCTCGATCTTGTCCTCGATCTATCTATCCTATCCCTACTCTACTCTACTGAACTCTGTCTACTGATCCGATCATGGCCAACGACGTTGTCTATTTCCTCAAGACGCACAAGTCGCAGATCATCAAGTACGCCAAAAAGGCGTTTACTTGGTGGAAGAAGAACCAGAACAAGCAGCAGCAACAAGGAGGATACGGCAATCAACAGCAGCCACAGCAACAGCAGGCATATGGTGGTGGATACGCTGGTGGTTATGCTGGTCAACAGCAACAGAACTGGAATCAACCGCCTCCCATCGGTCAATACTCGAATCCTCATGAGAATGTGCAGCACGGAATGAATGGAGTCAAGCCCAATCATGGCAAATACGACGACAACCAAGTGAACCAAGCGAATGCAAGATACAAGGAATTGAGAGACTCTGCCAGGTCAGAAGGTGACAAGATGGCAAAATGCTTCGACGCTGCTCATCAGGCTCACAATCAAGGAGATGGAGCCAGAGCAAAGCAAATGAGCAACCAAGGTCATCAACATCAGCAGAGGATGAATCAGCTGAATCAAGAGGCTAGCGATTGGATATTCAAGGCAAACAATGAAGATTCGAGAGAGAATGAAGTCGGTGAGTGGCGATAGGTGGCAGAAGGAGAAGGAGGGAGGAGGAGATTGGGTAGCAAGAACAGAAGTCTGAGATGGACTCGAGGAGCAAAAGGGGGGATGCAGAGAGCTCATCAATGATTGTTTTCTTCAGCTCGTCAAGGTTTCCCTCGTTGATTCGAGTCAAAAGAGTTCTAAGGCTGACAAGTCTGACCGACTCGCTCTCGTCTCTTCTCTCTCTTTCTTCTCCCCTCTCTCTTCTTACTCATTTCTCGTTTCTTTCATTCAGATCTGCACGGTCTCTACACTCAAGAAGCTATCAAGCGTACCGAACAAGCAGTCCAACAGGCTCAGGCTCAAGGAAAGACTGAATTGAGAATCATTGTTGGAAAGGTGAGTTAGAAATCTAGACTCCTCTTCTTTGCTCTTGGGTCGTCGTCGAGAACAGAAAAGCTTCTCTGTCTTCCCTCCAATCAATCTCTTGCCCCTTGTATCGGTTGCCTTCTTCCCACGCCTTGATCTGACTCTTTCTCCATTCTCTCTTTACTTTCGCTTGGTCTTCTGTCCCTTTCCCTCTTCTCTTCTTGAACAAATAGGGAATTCACTCAAAAGATCACGTAGCTCACATCAAGCCTGCGGTTGAGAAACTAATGAGAGAGTGAGTGATTTGTCTCATCAAAATCCTATCTCACTTCCTTGACTCTTGGTTTTTCTTAACATTCATAGGATCACGAAAATGATTTTCTAGTCCTGAAGATGCATCTAAATAACAAACTGAAAATTCTCTCTTCTCTTGTCATTCTTGATTCCACAGCTATAATCTAGCAGCTTATCTCGATCCTCACAACTCAGGCGTCTTGGTAGTCAACCTTCAAGGTCAAGGAGGTGGATCTAGAGACGCTGGCTTCACTAGAGACTTGGCAAAACAAGCCGGTGGAGATGAAGATCAGGTAAGTAAGAATGCAAACTTGAATGTGGAACTTGTTTCCTTTCATCCGTCTCGTCTCGATGGCCCAATCGAGGATCAATCATCGAGCAGGACTTGGTTTTCCAATTTTCTAACATGAGCTCAATTTCTCTCACTTTCTCTCTTTTTTCTCTCTCTGATTTGTCTCAACCTAATCCCTTTTGCAGTGTACTATCATGTAGAGGCCTCTCATCTCATCCCTTCTCTCCCGCTTCTTCGCTGCTCTGGTTCTTCGGATCGCAGCCATCTTCATATAGTCGAAATCCTCGATCTTCTCTCCATTCCGTCTACATTATCTCTATAATCATCTTTATTCTTTGAACCTATATCAGAAAAAACCTACACACTTTTTCTACGACCTTTTCATCGGCTTGAGAGCTGACCTGTTAAAGACAACAAGATGAACAATCTGGTATTTCTACAAAGGCCGAAAAGCTGCAAACTATTGAGAACTTGCTTTGATACCACTCATCTTCCTTGACTCTCTACAGCAAGGATCAAGACTCGTTTTTTTTTAGTCTCTCTCTTGCTAGTGATTTTTCCAAGCGTAAAAGAGGGCTTGTGACGCAAAGACGATTGATCTTGCCAGATCAGATATAAGGCTTCAAGGAGAGGAGAATTCACGCTCACGCCATTCTTGCTGTGCTTTCTGTGTTTAATCAAAGAATGGTTTAGATTCTTGATTTGAAAAGTAAGAATAGTGTCAAGAGAATCAATCCTATCAGCCATTTGAATCTCGCCAATCTTGTTGCTTCGCCCAATTGGATCACTAGAACTCCAGAGTTGTTTGGATCCGCGGAGCAATCTAGCTTTTGTCTATGTATTGACGAGAATGGATGAAAAGAGAGGGGTGGAAAAGCGTCAGAGAAGGGCAGAAGGATGTGTTGCCAGATCGACAGGGCGGAATCTGCCATCTCAATTTGGTTCTGGAGAAGCTTCTGCTCCCTCCCCAAGTCTCCATTGGTTATCAATCCATTTTTCTCCCTAATCTGGTCAAATTGGTGATTCAGGATCCCCAACAGCTAGATGTGGTGCTTGTGGAGAAAGTCATCAACAGCAGGAAATTAGTAGTCCCAACCTTTCAATTTGTTTGCGAGAAAGATACTGATGAAGAAGGAATGGTAGAAGTCGAGGATTGGGCTGAGAGGGATTGGACCAAGTGAGAAGAGGGATCGGACAGAGTGAGAGATGTGAATTGTTTTTGTCTCTATCCAGACGTTCTCAATGGCAACCAATTTAGCGAGTCCATTCAAGTTGAAAAGATGTGATGACAGTTTCTTTCGAATCAAAAAAAAAGTGAGTCAAATCATAGTCTGATTTGTTGATGTTGAAGTTGGAAGAGCAAAAGAAACCAACCAAGATGGATGTTTGCCTTGCTTTCTCTTAAGAACATGCTTCCAAAGACAGATTGAATGTCACAGACCGAAAAAGAGTGATTTTTTGGGCAGTTTCACCCTGAGATCTTTGGCGCAAAGAGATGAAACCGGCAGAGATAGGAAAGCATTCAAAGGATCAAGACACCGAGAAGCGACGAAACAATCCTGACGTGGGAAATGAGAGCAAAGAGACAACAGCGAAAGCTTGAAGTCGACAACGGATTTGAGTCAGAAGAGCAGCAAAGTTGATAGTTTTCCCAAGATTGTATCTCGTATCGAAGGGAGTAAAAAGAAGTCTTTGGCTTTGAGAGAAACCTACAGAGAAAACCAAGAAAAATCCTGGGTAAAGAATCAGAATCAGGGAAAAGATTAGAAACAACTTGTGGTTTCGAGAAAGGTGGTGTTGAGAGATTGAGAGCTCTCGCCTTCAAACAAAAGGGGCTCGGGCAGACTGTCAATTGCGAGAGTTGTGAAAAAAGTTGAAAAAAGTAAAGAGGAGTCAGCTTGCTTTAAGAGATCATCAGGTAAGAATCAGAAGGACCTCTATGAAACTCATTATCTGATTCCAACACCGAATACGACCAGAACTCAACCCGTATGAAAAGAGCAAAAAAATAAAGGAACAGAATAATGAGAGGAAGGAGGGAAAAGACTAGTCCTGTTCAAAGCCTTTCCTCTACGTCTCCACAAAATCCACAGGTGCCACCAAAGTGGCACGCAGGGATGACGAGCCTGCGAGGAGGTCTTGTCAATGAATTGGGATTTACTATGTAGTAGGACGTGAAAATGGGGCCCACCACCCAAATCTCAGAATTCTTAACTCTGTCAATTCTGATCCAACCCACTTAATTTTTTTTGGAAACAAAAGTGTTTGGTCATTGAAAAATACACACCAAGTTTTGATATACATTATTTATTGAGAGTGACAGGCATTTTGATGAAGAAAATGGTTCTAGCTGGCCCTTCTCTTCCAATTACAGCTTCAAGACCAGGAAGCCGACAGATTGATTTTGAGTACACAATCACAAAATGTATTGAAAGAATTTTCAGAAAGGAGTTAAAAGCAATGACAAAATCGAGGTTGAAGAGGTTGAAAAAGAGGTTAAAAGCGATGACAAAATCGAGGTTGAAGAGGTTGAAAAAGAGGTTGGAAAAGGCCATTTTTGCATCCCACCACATATTAAATCGCGAGTTCATCGACAAGACTCTAAAACATTAGCCCGCACGCATTGAGGTCCAAACACCCTCAACCAAACACCACACCGCTTCGATAATGATTGCTTTGATGATGATTGCTTAAATGTTTTAGGGTCTTGGACAACACTAGGAAAAGACCAGCCACCTCTGGGTCTTTCTTCAGCTCAGAACTCGAAACTTTCTCAATCTCTATCATGATCACTCACATTTTTCTGCTTCATTGAGCCATTCTTCTCCTTCCAATCAATCAATGGTAAGAACTTTGCCTTCAATGTGAGCAGAAAGTTGAGATCCTCTCGGAAAACCTACAGTGTTTCAAAAAATTGCTTGACTAGGTTTCTTGTCCAAAGTTTGTGAATTCTCAATACTGAGACTTTGAAGTTCTGGCAGCAGAAAACTCTGAGACTCTTTGCACAATTTAAGGAGCTCTGGATCAATCCTAGCAGTAGACAAAGCATGCATAAAGAAGTTTAAATAACTTTGTGTCTTCAAGGGTAGGTGGCAAGGCTGATCAGTCTTGACACGTCTGGACGAAGAGCTGATCCGCTGTAGAGTTGCATCTTGATCAATACCCAGGACCAGATGAAGTCATTTTAACCAGCCTTAATCAAAACACTGTTCAATTGCTGATCAAGAAGCCTCAAGCTTGACTCAATCTGGAGGGTTGATCTCAAAAATTGAATCAATCCGTTTTCAGCCTTGAGTCACTCTTGATATTTGTTTCTCGAGCTTGAATCTAGGCTGTCCTTTTGACTGATCCAGCTGGAAATCAAGCTTGCCAGCTTGATTCAAAAGCAATAATGTGACAAAAATGTTTTCTATTTCTATTATCTATACTACAGATCAAAGAATGGAACAGCACAGATTCTTTTGACATGGTCTATGCTCGCATCTATTGATCATAAACAATTGAAAGCCGGAATAAAGGTAGAAATCAAAGTGTAAGGCTGTGGCGGATGAATGAGTGGATGAAAGCTCAGGCAAAGATCCAACACTTCCTCATTTTGGACACAAGGAGAAGAAGAGGTACTGAATGAAAGTTGTCATTGGAAGAAAAGATAAGAAGACGTCAGAAAGACGCATGAGATAGAGTGATGAGCAGTTTCTTCACTTTCTTTTTCCAGCTGTCTCCATCAACACCATCAATGCCTACAATCACTGACCTGTGAGATACAATGATAGAGTAGAGAAGTGTAGTACCTTTGAGAATCTGAAGAGATAAAGTAACAGAGAGAGGAAAAGAAAAGAAATGTTAGGTCTTTGAAGATACACGGGATGGCAAAAGAAGGAGAAGTCAAGAGAAGACCTCACTGTTTAATCATTTAAAGATTGGGATGGCATGCTCTTTTATCTAACATGAATTATGCTAATTGACTTAGGCACTTCTAGAGGGAACTGAGTATACAAAAGCAGATACCCAGCATCTCGACATCTTTGAAAAATTGTCCCTGACATTGGTTCCCACTTCTCTAGCAGACAATGTGGAAGATCAAAGAGCATCAAGTTATGAAGTAGTATTCAGAATTAGAAGGATCAGGAATCAAAGGAGCAAAGATATGCCTAAGGCTGTTACTGGCAATTGACGTGTACCATTGTGAAGTCTGTAAGTCATGATCCATCCAATCTTGACCCAATACTCAAACTAGTCTGAGAATTTAGGAGGTTTTCAAGGTTAAAGAAGGGACAGTTCAAGATTGAATCAAGCTGACAAAGCTTCAAGATTCATTCAAGCCTCAAGATTGACACATCTCGCCCACCTGATGGATGCTTCTGAGCCAAGATTGAGTTGATATTGACCTTCAGTCTTGGATCAGTATTGTTTTGATCTCAATCTTGAGCCTGTCCTGAACCAAGGCTGAGTCAACCTTGCGAGGCTGTGGACCATGTGCCGCCGCATTACCTGATTAGTCATCAGGATGGTCAATCAATCACGGCCCACTTTCTGATTTACCTCCTTGGGATCACACCTTCTAGTCTAGCCCCATTCAGAGTCTCATCCTCTCTTCTTTCTCACACCATCAACACTGAAACTGTGAAGGATCAAGTTAAGACTATGAGCAAGAGAGTAAGCTTTGGTTTGACTGGAAGCAGCACTAAATCAAAGCACATTCCTGCTGCATCCAGCAAAGCAAGGATTATACCAAGGAGATCAAAGAGGCATTCTACGGTTGGTGCTCAAATGTCACCACTATGCTCAATTTATGGCTCACTGACGAGATGGATGTTTCTTCCCTGAATCTTTTTCAACATGCAGGGCTCTGACAAGACTACCGGCAAACTTTCACAGCCCATCCGTTCCATACTGAGAAGGAAGTCAGAGGTCAGTCTCTTACAACAGTCCATTTGACCAAATCACTTGTGACTGATAGCATTCTCTAACATCAAATACAACACTCTCTGAATGTAGGGCGCACTTTCTGATGTGATAGAAAGGGATGGTTTTCATTCCTTTAGCAGATCCAGAAATACACCCATCTATGATGAGATTCCTCAGATAGTCATCACAGAGCAAAGAAGGCAAAAGACCAAACAGCGCAATACTAATAAGCCTTCTACAAAATATAAGCCTGTAGTCATAATCCAGAGTCCTCCAGAGCAAAGGTGAGATCTTGGATTGCCAAGAGAAGAAGAGAGAGTAGAGAAAGAGCATGCTTCCTATACTTGTACCTGTACTTCACAATGTGTTCAATGATTCTTTCAACCATGATAAGTCTGACTATAACATGGTCTGAAAAAGTAGCATAACAACAGAGATCAAAGCTGTCTCTGCACAAAGCAGAGGATCTCTGAGTCTCTGCAACTCCACCTATGGCTCCCCGTTTGGTGACTTTCATTGTCCTAAAAAAGATAAAGTTAGCTCATGATTGACTGACAAGAGAAAGCATCTGACTACAAGATGAAGACCTCTCTGAAAGAAGTCATGTTGCAGGAAGCTTTTTGATTTGACCAATTGTTCTGAAATTCCATGTTCAAACTTCAAGCTTCACTCTACCTTTTCTACACCTTCCCTTGCACCTCAGTCTCAGCCCTGCGCACCTCTTCTTGACAAGGGCAGGTGAAACCAAGGTTGGACAGGACCAAGCTCAAAAGCTCTCCAAAATGGATTCACTCTTGCTTCAACCTTGAATCAATCTCAAGAGCTCTTCTGAAATGGAATCTGCCTTGAAATCAAGCTTACCCATTCTCAGAGCTCAAAACATTAGCCCATGTAACACGTGTCGAAGCTGTACTCTTTTCGATCTTGTAGTCAGTGTAACACGTGTCGAAGCTGTACTCTTTTCGATCTTGTAGTCAGACACTTTCTTCCCTCAGCCAATCATCATCTAGCTTGCTCTGCCTACGTATCACAGTCAGACACTTTCTTCCCTTAGTCAATCATCATCTAGCAAGCCTGACCAGATCTTTAACAAATCTCAAGATTCCTAGTGACTTCTCAGTCCTACTCTCAGCTACTTTCAATCTGGAAACACTCCTTCTTCAAGCTCTTCACTCCTCACTGCTCCAAAGTCTGAGTCTCAATTTGATAGAAGATTGAATCAAGAATGACTCTTTTAGAGAAAAGACGGTGCAAGCCAATCTTCAGAGAGAGATTAAAATCCATACGCCTATTTTTGTCTCTTTACTTTCCACCACTCTTCTGACACGCCTGAGTATCTGAACTCACATCCTGCATTGTTAGAGGCATACAATTTGTCAGTCCACAACCTGAAGATCTTCTTTGAGGTGAGCAAAGATTTGAAGGGCAAGGCCTCTGCTTTTGCTTATGTGTGCATCTGCTCTCTCAAAGTGCCTAGCTTATTGAGCAGGATTTGAGCTAATTGGGTCAAGTTTGGAGAAAATGTTTCCAAGATCTCTCAAGACTGGAAAAGGCTGTATTCAAGACTGACCAAGATTCCCAAGGTTGGATCAAGCTAGAACCCTTCAGTGCCCAACATTTTCCAAGCTCTATTTCAGAGGTTGGTCCAAGGGTGTCTCAAGTCAAGCTTGGCTCATTTGCATCATTCTTTTTTGGGCACTCCCCCTTTTCTCTTCCCTTTTTCTGTCTTTTCCTCCAATTTTCTCATCTTTTCCACATCTTTTGCTTTCTTCTTCAATCTCAAACCTTTTCCACTCTTCATCTTCATTCTTCTTGGCTTTTTCGACTTCTTCTATCTCAATCTCCCTTGAGAAGAGTTGAGTAGGGTAGAAAGTTGAACTTCACATTGATAAAAGATAAAAGAAAGTAAAGCATAAGAGGGAGAGATAGAACAAAGGATAACTACTTGAATACGAGCCTTTAGAAAGAATAGAGAAAGATTGAGTGAGCCGAGTAGTTGAAGTTCAAGGAGAACAGGAACAAGAGGGCAAGCGAATGAGAAAAAGGACAAGACAGAAATTTGGCCGAATAGGGGTGATGTGCGACATAAGAGTGCGTTCGCTGTTTCCTCAGCTCATCTCTCGACCATCTCCTCCTTGGAAAGCAGATCTACTTGCTCATCCACGGACCTCAAAGGGAAAGATTTGTTCCTCTGGTTCAAGAGTCAAGGCTACTTCTCACAACAAGATGGTAGATAGACTATCAAGGAACAAATCCAACCTTCTCATCTACACCGACGGTTCTCTCATGCTCCACCAAGTGTTGGTTCCGGATCTGCAAGTGGAATTCAAAGAGGAAGAGGGAGATGAAAGTGGGGAAAGTCTCAATTCAGATGATACTCAATTACTGTTAGATGAGTATGATCAAGTAAATCAATCAAGTTCAATCAACGGGAAGAGGCAAAGGAGGAAAGGGGTAGGAGCTGGCTTCACTCTCATCTGGGATGGAGAAGTAGTAGTCACTGGAAATGAACCGATGGGAAGTCATTGCGAAGTCTTTGACACTGAAGCTAGAGCACTCAATCTAGGCTTCAAAGCTGCTATCCAATTCATCAAGCAGCACAGAGAGATCAGTCGAATCTTTGTCTTCATCGACAATGCCTCTGTCGTCCAACTGGCAATGACTTCTCCAGTCTGCTCTTCTCAAGATCAATTCCTCCAATTTGAATCCGATGCTAGTCAATGGCTGGAATCTTCAACCTCAAACCGACTTCGTCTAGAATGGATTCCTTCTCACACTGACATCAAAGGGAATGATGTTGCAGATGATCAAGCAAAATTAGCTTCTCAGGTCATCCTCTCGGATTCGTCCTCTCTCACCTGGACTTCCTTCTCTTTCCTCAAAAGAGAAGGTAAATCAAGGATCAATCCTAGTCGGGCTCAGCAATTCAGTAGTAGGAAGTTCAAAGAGGGAGAATCAGTGGGTCTTTTTAGACAAATCAAAGACTCTCTTCCATCAATCACTCCTTCTCTCCAACTTCAATGGCCGAGATCCATTCTAACAAAACTCATCCAAGCTCAAACAGGTCATGGTGAATTCGATCTCTATCACCAAAAGTTCAATCATCCTCTAGTTGATAGAACTTGTCCTCATTGCAAAGATGCAAAGACTTCAAGAAGTCATCCTCTGATGGATTGTGAATCTCTCATCTACTATCAAATGAAGTACCTCAAGTCTAGTCTAACTGGTGAACCTCTAACTCTCAAGGAAATCCTAGATTCCAAACTGGGAGCTCTTTGCTTCAAGAAGTTTGTCGAAGAGACTAATGCTTATCAAAGACTTCAAGAATTAGTTCTACCTCTTCCCTCTTCATCTTCTTCAGACCTCTCTCTTTCTTCCAATGCTTCTATCTCTCAGTCCTTCTCAGTCTCAACTGTCAATCAAGAGAGATAATCAGAACATTCCAAGATTCAAGAGGCATCTCATCTTCAATCTTCAATTTCTTTCCCCAAGTCTCTTGCCTTTATTTAAATTCCCCTTTCTTTTCTCTCTTCACTCTGTCCTATTTCTGATGTTCTTCATCATACCCCTGTTAAATTTCTAGTAAATTCAGTTTCAAATGGTTTAAGATTTAAGATTAAATCGATCTTTGAAATTGCAAGATTCACTTTGATTTATTCGTCTACTT